>ML797575.1:159378-185651 GCA_009831015.1 Picea engelmannii
ACGAGTGCAATCCAATGGGGTAAAGATGAAATAAGGGTGTTGGAAGGGGGTCTGGTCCACAAGAAAAAAAATTGTTGAAAATTTATAGGTATGACTATGATAAGGGCGAAGAGAGAAATCCAACGGAATAGGTCTCAAATAATGGTGCCAATGGGATCCAAACTTTTTTTTTTTTAACTCCTACAGAGTTATACTTCGATCTAAAGAATATTGCAGTGATGAAATTCCCAAATGGTTAACAGAAAGAAATGTGTAGAAATTTTGCAACTCGAATGTAGGAGACAAAGTTGCACCGCAATAGATCTTGTTTGTTCTGTTTTTGTTTCCATCCCAAGGGTTAGGTATTCAAGGGTTCTACAAACAAGGGTTTTCCCTTTGTTATAGCTCTTTGATATACGTGTGGGATCCAACAGTAGTACTCGGCCCAATATCTCAAAGCACCAACTAAGGAGGCTAGATTGTGCCCTTAATCGTACTACCCGACTACCTAGGTACTAGAGAGTATCTTCCCAAGTGTTGTTCTTGGTGACACTATAGAAATTAGGCGGTCGATCGGTTTATCTATGGAGGGCTTCAGGAGATCTAGGTCGATCTGTATACAGGTGTTTTCTGATGCGCTACCACTCGAAGGGGTACCAACAAGGGTTACAAGGGTGGCCAACAGATGTGCGCTTAAGTACCACTTGTATTTCCTGCATATATGAATCCTCGACCGCGGGTTTATGCGCATAACGAAGGATCTTTGTAGCTTAAAGACATCGGAATACGTCTCTACCCTGAAAAAAATTAACCCACAATTTTCTATCGAGGAAGGTGCTCTAATACCACTTGTAATATCCATATATATAAAAGTATGCAGAATAGAAATAAATAGCTAGAAATGGCATATCAACAACAATATAATCAAAACAACACCACAATAATACCAAAATGATACCAGAAGAACACCAGAAAGATCACTTTGATTACTGAGAGCAATGTTCACTTGCCTCTTTGAGGGGGCAACCTCAGCAGAGCTCTATTACAATAATATCCAAGACAAAAGTTCTCATACCCTCAACTCCTATTTATACTAAATATGTCTATCAAAAGAACCATCTAGAGAAAGATCCTTCTAGAAGCAGAAGCTTCTATTTGGTCTTCTTACATTGGACTTATTCTTCCTTATTGCTAGGCCTTATTAATATTGACCTTTATTACATGGAAATATATTATTCTACCTACGTGAGGGGTTAGGTCCCTAACATATGTATGTAAATTAAATCATAATGCCAATGTCACCATTCATGTGGATGGTTCATGCCCAAAGAAACTTTCACCTAGTGAATGAGTGAGTTTTTATGAGTACTTTGCAAACTAGTATGAAACAAGGTACAACCCAGACCTAAGTCCTTCTCGGTCAAAATTTCAACTGCAAACACGTTACTCTAGGATTGAGAAATCTGATCAAAATATGTTTGCATCCATGATGCCACCACATCAAGCATTTGGTATAAAAATTTGAATCCCATGCATGTGTGGGGACTGAAACCAAGTTGTATTTTGCCACTAGTGGGGTTTTCTTCATGAACCAACGGAAGAAATTTGTTTTCCTTTCCTTATACCAATTGAGCATATTGATATCATCCTTGATGTGGCTTTCTCATCACCATATAGTTATGATGTATTTGTTGTTCACACCCATCTAATTTATGTGAAACCACAACATTCCAAGAATTTTCCATTTGAAAGGGATTAGCTCGATAATTATGCATGAGGGTACTTGAACAAGGCATGTTATCGATCTCTTTATCAATTAGAATTGAAAGAGATTGATCTTTGATTATTGTTAGTTCATATACCAATGATTTTCCTTCAAATATCTAATATGCACTTGTCTCGAGTTCACTCTTAAGACAATCCTATGAATAACACGTGTTCAACAATTTTGTCTGCACTTCCTTGTTTTCAAAAATGTCGTTTTGCAAAACGTTGCCTATGTTATAAAGATATTGAAATTGTTCTTCAATCTTCTCTAATTCTAAATCAAGAGACTTTCCTTCATCATGAATTTCATTCTCAAAATCAAGGCAAGGGAGAAAAAATGGAGGCCACTCATAGAGAAATTCATTTATGTCAAATTATGAAATGGCACCCTCACCTTTGGAATCCAATGTCCATTTGGTATCCTCAATGTAAATCTTTGTGGGGTCTCCGAGGAATTCAACTTTCTTTGGAGTTAGTGGATTGCAAACTAGTGTTAACTTTTTATCTTCAAATCCATTAACATTTGATATTGAGTAATTCATTTATGTGCATACTTTATGTCTAGCAATAGGTGAAACATTAAAGGCATGCAAATCATCCTTTTCATTGTTCAAACAAGAAAGCGAATGGGTATCTTCAAAAAAAGTGTATGTATGGTTTTCCATGAATTCATTTTCCCTCCATTCCAAGAGATGATTAATGAATAAGGTCTCATCATCTTCAACTTCAACATATTTCAAATTTACAATGTCTAACTCTGTGTATGCTTCAAATTCCATGAAGGGAAATTAATTAAAAGTATGAGGAACATGTTCATCTATCTGTGAATCAAATGAATCTTAGCTATGATCTATTTTGAGATTATGGATTCATAATTTGGACAACAAAAGGTCGAGGTAAGGCATTCATACATGGGGGTGCCATAGGAGGAAATGTTATAACCGAGTTTGTCAATCAAATTAACAGTTAGCCTTGTCATTTTCTTATAACAAGTTTGTGATCCATGTGCATTTCATATCGCTTTCTTGTTTTGTGCAACTATTTGTTTGTTTGTCTTGTTTCATAAGAGGAAAACTTTATTACATATAAACTTAACCTTATATTTGAGCTTGGCAAATTTTGATGCCTTTGATTCATTTTCAACGTGCTTTCCTCCTTCGAAATCAAAAGGAAACAAGTTTAAGGGGCACCTCTTTAAATCTTTTTCAAGACTTAGATATTTTTCACAGGCTTCATTGAAATTGGTTATTCCTTTCTGTAAAATAAACATAGCATTGGTTTTTAGAAGAGCATGCACATATGATTTACACATCATTGTGGTTGGAGGTTTTTCCCCATCTGCTACTTTCATTCCATTGAACTATAGCACCACTTCACATAAACAATAATCTTCACCGTAAGAATTTTCAAATAATTTTTTAATTGGGAACAATTATGAATCATACAAATAAGTAAGATTTCATACTAGCTTGAAAAATTATCTTTGAAAGTGAAAGGAAATAATTGGCAACCTACATCTTCATGAATGATGTTAAGTTAACGTGATGTAGATTCATATTTGCAAATATGCTTAAACGTTGTAGTGTTGGCTTCACCTTCAAATATGGGCAAGAAATGAACTACCTTTCTTGGGAGGTCATGTAGAGGCCCTTGCAGATCCAATGCGGTGTTGGCCTCCCATGCGGGGATTTGGGATAGAGCCATAAAAAGGACATATGGAAAGAAAATGCATCTCTACATAGGGAAACTTGAAAATTGTTGATAGAGTTGAATTGCACTATACAATTAGTAGGGATTCTCCCCAATTAAAGGTCCCAATTATACCTTACATTGTTTGGAATAAATAATTTGTCTAGTTTATGGCTTGACAACCTTTAAATGGTTTTGAGTGGTTTTACTGGTTGCGGCCTAGTCCATCATTTAGGTTTTTGGGGGATGTAATAAATGGGATGTAGCTAATATAATATATAGAGTGTGGAATGATGACCAAGATAAACTAACAAAACCAATGAGGTAAACATAGCACCAAATATATTTCTACTTTATACTTTTAGCAAATATTTACTGAGAAAATAAAAGCATAAATTTAAATAACTAGTTGTATCACAAAAAATTCTGAAAATGAACAACAAACTGCGATATCATGCTTAAGCCTATAGACAATCAATTTGTGAGATAAAACAAACTAGTAAAAATCACTCATACATGAGAAAAGTCTACAATGTAAAAGCAAATGCTTACACCATTCCAAAACACAATAGACTAGTAGAAATGGTTCTACAAACCATAAGTTTCAAAACTAAAGTTTGTGGGGGTTTTGATTTCTTTTGTCAGTTCAAACTTCCTTTTCTTTAACTATTTGAGTCTTTTTCTTGGTTGTTCAATTCCCTTTGTAGTCATTGTAAGTTACATACATGTTAGTGTACAAAACATAGAATACACAGGTTAACTTTTAACATTAAATCAATAATTCCATCGAACATATCCCTTTTTGGTATTTCAAATTAAAATTGGGTTATAACGAGTTTGGGACATTTTTTCAAGTTCAAGAGTAGGCTTAAAAGTGTGCACATTTTCTATGTGTCCGGAGTCTTGATTTGAGGATTGGGACTTATCTCAAAACCAATACCAAATCGCACACAAGTTCAAAGAGAGAGTCCCCTATTTGAGAAATTAGGGCCAATTACAAAAATCGAGGCAAGGGACATTAGAAGAGGCAAAGATAGGTCTTGATTTAGTGATCAGGGCTGATAATTGGGATTAGAAAAAAATTTGGTATGACTTAGTCAAGTTTGAAAGGAAGGAAAATAACATTCAAACAAATAGTTTAAAAGAGCTCAAACAAAAAGGAGGACAAATTGAAGAGTTCAAAGAGATAGAAAGAAGGGCATGATTTGGAGATTGGCCCTGATTTCCAAATTGGGAAACTAATCAAGTAATTGAAGGGAAAAGGGTGCTCAATATTGAAATTGGGCTGATTAGGAAATTGGAGGGGGGGTGAAACAAAGTTCAAAAGGTAAGTAAAGAAGGGGCCCAATTTGACAATTGAGCCCAATTAAAATTTAGGAGACAAGCTCAAAAGGTGAGAAAGAAAGGGGAGGAGTTCGAACTTGAGTTTAAAATAAGGACTCAAGACTCACGAGAAAAACTTCAAAAGGAAATCTCAAAGTTAAAAGAAGAACTAAAGTTTGGGGAGGTTTTGACTTCTTTTGTCAATTCAAACTTCATTTTCATTAACTATTTGAGTCTTTTTCTTGGTTGTTCGATTCCCTTTGTAGTCATTGTAAGTTGCATACATGTCAGTGTACAAAACATATAACACATGGGTTAACTTTTAACATTAAATCAATAATTCCATTGAACATATCCCTTTTTGGTATTTCAAATTAAATAGGGATATAATGAGTTTGGGTCATTTTTCCAAGTTCAAGAGTATGCTTAAAAGTGAAAACATTGTATAGATGTTAGGAGTCTTGATTTGAGGATAGGAACCAATCTCAAAACTGATGCTTAATCACACATAAGTTCGAAGAGGGAGGCCCTTATCTGAGCAATAAGGGCCAATTGAAAAAATTGGGGCAAGGGCCATGAGAAGAGGTGAAGATATGTCTTGATTTAGTGATCGGGGCTGATAATTGGGCTTAAAAAAGGTTTTGGTACGACTTAGTCAAGTTCGAAAGGAAGGAAAATAGCGTTCAAACAAATGGTTTAAAATAGCTCAAACAAAAAGGAGGAAAAATTGAAGAGTTCGAAGAGATAGAAAGGAGGGCCTGATTTGGAGATCGAGCATGATTTCCAAATTGGGAAACTAATTAAGTAATTGAAGGGAAAAGGGGGCTCAATATTGCAATTGGGCTCAATTTCAAAATTGGAGGGGGGGGGAGGGCGAAGCAAAGTTTAAAAGGTAAGTAATGAAGCGGCTCGATTTGAAAATTGAGCCCCATTAAAAACTAGTAGACAAGCTCAAAAGGTGAGAAAGAAAGGGAAAGAGTTCAAACTTGAGTTTAAAATAAGGACTCAATACTCACGAGAAAAACTTCAAAAGGAAACCTCAAAGTTAAAAGAAGAACTAAAGTTCGTGGAGGTTTTGATTTCTTTTGTCAATTCAAACTTCATTTTCTTTAATTGTTTGAGTCTTTTTCTTGGTTGTTCGATTCCCTTTGTAGTCATTGTAAGTTGCATACATGTCAGTGTACAAAACATATAACACATGGGTTAACTTTTAACATTAAATCAATAATTCCATTGAACATATCCCTTTTTGGTATTTCAAATTAAATCGGGCTATAACGAGTTTGGGTCATTTTGCCAAGTTCAAGAGTAGGCTTAAAAGTGCGCACATTATCTAGGTGTTAGGAATATTGATTTGAGGATTGGGACCAATCTCAAAACCAAGGTCCAATTGCACGCAAGTTCAAAGAGGTAGTCCCCTATCTGAGCAATCAGGGCCAATTGCAAAAATCAGGGCAAGGGCCATGAGAAGAGGTGAAGATATGTCTTGATTTAGTGATCGAGGTTGATAATTTGGCTTAGAAAAGGTTTTGGTATGACTTGGTCAAGTTAGAAAGGAAGGAAAATAACATTCAAACAAATAGTTTAAAAGAGATCAAACAAAAAGGAGGAAAAATTGAAGAGTTCGAAGAGATAGAAAGGAGGGCTTGATTTGGAGATCGGGCTTAATTTCCAAGTTGGGCAACTGATCAAATAATTGAATGGAAAAGGGGGGCTCAGTATTGAAACTGGGCCCGATTTGGAAATTCAAGTGGGGGTGAAGCAAAGTTCAAAAGGTAAGTAAAGAAGGGGCCTGATTTGACAATTGAGCCCAATTAAAAATTAGGACACAAGCTCAAAAGGTGAGAAAGAAAGGGGAGGAGTTCAAACTTGACTAAATAAGGACTCAAGACTCATGAGAAAAACTTCAAAACGAAAGCTCAAAGTTAAAATAATAACTCATGGGTTGAAATATTAATTAAGAGAAAAGTCTCAAACTCGAACTCAAATAAAACTCACACTTGAAAATGGATAACTGAGGATCTTGATTTAGAAATTGGGTTGATTATGGGATCAAGGAAGAACTTCAAAAAATGAGGATAGGAAGAGGCCTGATTTGAGCATCGGGCATGATCTGTAAATTGGCCTTGATTTTCAAATTAGAGGCCAAAAAAGTTTGAACAAAGAAAATTAAGGAAGACAAGTAGAAGAAATAAAAAATTCAATCAAGGAATGAAGTTCAAGGTTGAAATAAAAAACAATTCAAAATCAATCAAGTCAAACATGAAGGCCCATCTAACCATATATGAATAATGAACAATGCAATAAGGCAATGAGTAACCTGGGTGAATATATGTCCAAAAGAAGGAAGCATGTTCAAATAAGTGAGGAGAAGGAGGGGCCCCAAGTTTTTCCCAAAACTTGGGGGGATTGTTGAGAGCTCAACAAGATTACACTTTAAATACATTGAGAACATTGTAGAATTTGAAGTAGTTGAAGATGTTAGTGAAGGAGTACACATAGGAATTTTAACAATTTTTTATAAGTTCTACACAAGATGAGGAGAGTCCAAAATTCATTGACAAGTACATGAATGGTTTGATTTATGCTATTTAGGATGAATTTGATGTGTTAAATTTTTGCTTGGTTGTCGAGGCTTATCAAGAAACCTTGAGAGTTTAGGAGAAATTGATGAGGAAACAACATACTATGGGTAGACGTCAAGGATTTGGAAGAGGGAATCACAAAGAAAAGTAAATTGAAGAAGGTGAAGGTAGTTCAAGTACTAATATGATGCTAGTAGAGGGGGAGGGTTAATAGGAGGAAAATGTAGAGGAGGCATGTGTGAAGGCACTTGCTTCGGATGTGGAGTACAAGGCCATGTGGCATTTGAAGGCCCATAATTACTGAAGGAAGAAAGGAGACCATCAGGAAGAAATCATATTGTTGAAGCAAAATCAACAATAGTGGTGAGTGAAGAGATTGAATTAGGGTCCAAGTAAGGGGGGAATTTGATGATGAGAAGAATATTGTTGCAGCTTAATAAAAAGGTTGATAGAGAACTATAATAGAGGAACACAATCTTTAGAATGAAATGCAAGATAAGAGGTAAATGTTACAATTTGGTTATTGATAGTGGTTATTCAGAAAAATTGGTATCTACTGAAGTTGTTCAAAAATCAAATTTGAAGTGTACACCTCATCCAAATACTTATAAAGTGTCATCATTATAAGAGGGGCATCGAGTCACTATGAGAGAATAGTGCTTGATTTATTTTAATTATTGGAAGATATGGTGATAGCATTTTGTGTGATGTTTTGCCCTTGGATACCCATCACCTATTGTTGGGAAGGCCATGGTAGTTTGATAGGAGGCTTATTAAAAATGATGGGATGAAATTAAACTTACATCCTTTGAATGAATAAGCGGCGAAGGTTGGGAAATTGATGTTAAGTCCAATGTTGAAATATGTGAAGGAAGCATAGCAATAAGAACTTATGAAGCAATGGGTTGAAGAACATGAAGAATAGAGTATCGGTGCTACAACAACAACACTTTTGAAGGAGAAACAGATGGGGGTTGGCATTCCCATGATGTATTATGTGTTGGTGTGTTTGTAGGAAATGAAACAGAGAAGGTGAAGGATGTTTCCATGAGAGAAACAACCAATAGCAGATTTGATATTGAGAAGAAGGGTGTACTTGTGCAATCATTGTAGCAAGTATTGGGAATGGTGCCTAAGAGGTAGGGTGGGGAGGCAGTGAACAACATTAAGTTTGTAACATACCCAACCTCCTAGTCGGGTCTCATTACCACATTGTAATGTTTCCACTATTGCAAACTCACTAAATAAAGCTCTGATAACAATTATTTCTACTGCGGAAGCAACTCGTTGAAACCAACAACGTGCACAACTGGCCTTTTGCTACGCACAACTATATTTTCCTAGTGTGCACAAACCAGTCTCGTACCATGCGCAACCACTATGTATTAGAAATTTTGCATGCTCATTCGGCATTGTGTCAACTATGTCGATTGTTCCTCAGCACACATGACATTTCTAGCTTCGTGCTAGCACCCATACGATTACTATTGAAGTTACTTAATAGATAGCGACTATAACAGTGGAAAGAACTCATAATATAACTATGCATGCAACCATCCCTATGTCACATGTGGATTCTATCTCATTTACGTGCATAGATTGATTTCCTTGTGAGCACACAATGATTCATGCCTTGCCTCAAAATCCCATGACTGTTGCCACAAAATTTTCTAACAGGAAACATTGAATAACTACCATACTCTACGTCTACAACAGTTATGCAACAGTGGCAATACATGCACAACCCAACATAATTATTTACCAATTCCATAACAGAAATAGTATAATCATTCACATGTTAAACAATATGTAATCACACATAAATTGTCATGACCCATGCCCTACATATGCAGCAAACATGCAGTTCTACAACATATATAATCCACACACAAATATATATACAACTGTAGCACATAATATATTTAACATGTATATGCATAGTACTCAAAGAATAATATAGATAAGAAGACACTTAACTTTTGTTGTAATCCACCAACTGTGCGCGGACCTCAAACATTCCTCCCATCCGTAGACTATGTCACTTAGAAATTCTCAGAAGTAGGTAACCCTCAAGCTAGGGATTAAACTCCACCAAGGCAAAGGATTCTTAAGCCAAGATGAGGTCCTTCAATAGTCAAAATACTCAATCAAAGGTTCCAATCCCAACAAACAACCTACAGTCCCTCATTCCCCACATGCATGTCCCACCCCAAGAAGTGTGACCCTTCTCTACTCAACAATCCTTCGACTACCCACTTCCCTTCCATGGCCTTAGCAACAGGCAAGATAGGAAGTCTCAGAGCCCTATAGATATAGTTGTGCACCTTAGGAAAACAATTCCTAGCAGTTCTCTCACCTGGAGAGAATTATTACGAGCCTGGCAACCCGCTTCTTCGACAAACATGGGCATGCTCAATAGTCCTTCGACTACCCACTTCCCTTCCATGGATTTAGTAACAGGATAGACAGGAAGTCTCATATCCCTATAGCTGCAATTTTTCACCTTGGGAAAGAAATTCCCAACAGTTCTCTCACCTAGCGAGAATACTTACGTCCCTAACAACCTGCTTCTTCGACAAACATGGGCCTAACAACTTGCTTCTTCAAAAAACACGGGCCTAACAACCCGCTTCTTCGACCAACACAAAATCCTTCCTAGGTACAATCTTATGTGATGGTATCAAGATACAACAAGATATCGACGCTTAGCATAGAAGTGTTGGTCTCAATGATGAAGGAAATGAGTGAATTCCCCCCAAATACACTAAGGCCCAACAATATATTTGCATGACTAAAACCAGACACTTGTCACCTTAAGAGCTAACTTAGCTCCACTTGGTGGCCCATTCCCATTCCTTAGGAACGTAGGATAAATACATATCCCATAATTATACTTTTGGAAATGTTATTAAAATATTCCCTTTAAGCTTCACAGCCCTTAGCCCCTTTTTCCCTTTCTAGTGAAGTTTAAACCCCTTATCTCTTTTCATCTCATTGGTTTGTGTGCAGTGATATGTTTTTGTTAATATATGAGTGCAATTACATTTTTACAAAAATAGGCGCACTTGCCTTTGTCACAATCCAATCTCTCTAGCCTAATAACCACACAAGCACTTTGGCCTCAATATACATATATACAAAGGCTCTCCAACCCTCAAATATATCGTCTACAAACACGGTCCGATGTACACTTTGAAGTGATCCTCACGCACTTACTCAGGTGCATGTAAAGCTATGCAACGGGTGCGCACTCTTCCCTTGGTTCGCACGCATGGAAATCCCCACGCACTTACTCAAGTGCGCACAAAGTTATGAAATGGGCATGCACTCTTCCCTTGGTGTGTGCATGCTAAACTGTACCCAAAACTTGTGCGCCAATGACTCACCAACCTATATGTACATTTACATTTACATTACAGTTGGGGTTCAACCTAGGGGTATTACATTCTCCTCCCCCTTATTTATGCATTGTCCTCAGTGCATTCTATACATAGGTGCAATCAAAATTCTTCAAAAAGATATGGGTATTATGCGTGCACATCATCCTCGTGTTCCCAAGTTGCATCCTTAGGACCGCAACAAGTCCACTGGAATTTTACCAATCCTATTGCTCGATTCTGGAGCAGCTCGAATTTCTGGTCCAATATGCACACCGACTAGACTCGGAAGCCACCTTCTTGCTCCACTTGAATAGCATTCCAATCAATTACATGATTAGCATCAAGCACATACTTTTTAAGCAATGATACATGAAACACATTATGAATGCATATGGATGTAGGCAGTGCAATCATGTATGCAATAGGACCAATCCTCTACAGGATTTCAAACAACCCATAATAATGTGTTGCCAACTTTGAACAATTTCCCAACTCAAGTGAACTCTTCCTAGATTCCACTTTCAAAAACACCTAGTCACCCACTTTAAATTCTCTATGAGTTCTACCTTTATCTACATAAAATTTTTGCTTGTCCTGGGAAACCTTTAAGCTCTACTAAATTTTCACCATTTTCTCTTCCATTTCCCTAAGCAAATTTGACCCAATCATTGCTCTGTCTATTGGGTTGTCCCAACTCATTGGTGTGTTGCAGTTTCTTCCATAAAGTGCCTCAAAATGGCTCATATTTAGAGATGCTTAATACCCATTGTTATAAGAAAAATCAACCAAATGTAAATATTTTTCCCACTACGTCGGTTTGTCCATCACATACATTCTTAGCGTATCTTCTATCACTTGATTTACCCTTTCCGTTTTCCCATCTGACTCTGGATGGTAGGTTGTGCCAAAATTCATATTTTTCCCAAATCCTTTAAATAATCCCTTCCAAAAATTTGATGTGAACTTGGGATCTATGTCAAACACAATTGTCTTGGGTATGCCATGAAGCCTGGAAATTTCCCTCATATAGATATCGACAATGTTTGTTTCCTTGTGAGTGAGTTTTGTTGGAATAAAGTGGGCAGATTTATTAAGCTTATCCACCACTACTGTGATGGAATCATGTTGCTTGGTTGTTTTGGGAATCTTAGTGATAAAATATATTGTGACAACTTCCCATTTCCACTCAAGAATGGGTAATGGTTGTAGCAAACTAGCTGGGTGTATGTGCTCAGCCTTAACTTTTTGACATTCCAAACACTTGGCAATAAAATCAACCACTTCTTTCTTCATATCTGGCCAATAGTATTGTTTCTTGACAGTTGCAATTGTCTTTTGGTAGCCTAGGTGTCCAAAATAAGTGACCTTGTGCATTTATTTTAACAACAGACTCTTCAATTCCTGAGAATCTAGCACATAAACTTTACCCCTATACATGAAGATTCCATCCTCTTTTAACTCAAAATCTTCAATTTTTTGTTGCAAAATACCTTGTTGTAATTTTGTCTTTATGTCCACATAGCGTTGATATAATTTTGTAGCCTCTAGAATTTTGTCTTTCAAATATGATTTTTACATGTTGATGGTTGTATCATGCATCTCATGCACTTTCCTGCTGAGTGCATCAACCACCTTGTTCTCTTTACCCCTGATATGCTTAATATCAAAGTTATACTCAAGGAGGAATTTTAACCATCTGCTTTGCCTAGCATTTAGAGTTGGTTGTCCAAAAAAATATTTCATACCATTGTGGTATGTCCTCAAATCAAATCTTATTCCCATGAGTTAGTGCCTCCACATCTTCAAGGCGTGCACTATGGCTGCCAATTCCAAATCATGAGTATCATAGTGCCTTTCATGCTCTTTTAATTTCCTTGATTTGTAGCACACCACATGTCCATTCTAACTAAGGACTCTATCGAGCCCTTCCTTGCATGCATCAATGCACATAATGAAGTCTTCATTAGGATCGTCAATTCTCAAAATTGGCGCACTTGTCAACAAACTCTTCAAGTTTTGGAAACTCCTTTTACAATCAGAAGTCCACTCAAATCTCATACCCTTCTTTTGCAAGGAAGTAATTGTGTGTGCAATCTTTGAGATCCTCCAATAAATCCTATATAGTACCCTACAAGTCCCATGAAATATCTCACCTCTACGAAATTCCTTGGTGTTGGCCATCCTTCAATGGATTTTATCTTCATCGGGTCCACAGTTATCCCTTCCTCTTAAATGATATGACCCAAGTAATCAACCTTCCTCTGGTAGAATGAGCACTTGCTCAACTTTGCATATAGATGATGTTCTCTCAATACTCGTAGGACCATCCTCGAGCACTTCTCATGTTCTTCTTCGGACTTTGAGTAAATAAGTATGTCATCCAAAAATACAATGACAAACTCATCTAAGTATTCTCTAAAAATACCATTCATTAAACACATGAAGACAACTCGTGCATTTGACAACCCAAATGACACTACTGTAAACTCATAATGGCCATACATTGTTATGAATATTGTCTTATCGATGTCTTCTTCTTTAATTCTTACCTGATGATAACCTGATATGAGGTCAATATTAGAGAATATTTTTGCATCTTTCGACTGGTCAAAGAGATCATTTGTCCTTGGCAAATAATACTTGTTCTTCATTGTTACCTTATTTAGCTGCCTAAAGTCCATGCATAGTCTCAACGTTCCATCCTTTTTCTTCACAAATAATACTAGGGCACCCCAAGGTGACACACTTGGGAATATATACACCTTCTTCGAAAGCTCTTCAAGTTGCATTTGCAATTCTTTCAGTTCAGGTGTACTCATCTTGTAAGGAGTCTTGGATAATGGGGATTCTCCAAGCATTAGATTTATAGAAAAATCAATCTCTCTCTTGGGTGGAAACCCCGGTATTTCTTTAAATACATATTCAAACTCCTTTAGAATTCCATAGTCTTCAATCTTTGGCACTCTATCCTTAGGTGCCTCCTCAATGTGTTCTGCAAATACTTGAAATCCTTTCCTGAAGATTTTCTTGAGTTGCAATGATGAAACTTCTCTAATAGTTACAACCCTTGGAATACCATGTACTAATTTCAAGTTCCTTTTCTCATCCAAGTAAATGTTTTATTGTAACAGTCTAGGTCAACATAATTGCTACACATGAAATTTTCACACCTATGTACCTCGCCCTAAGTGTCGTAAGTGTCATATAAGTGTCCCATACACCTTGACACCATGGAATAAACTATGTCACAATCCCTAGTCAATGTGGAGGAGGGATATATTACATGAAGGCCAAAATACCAAGTGCACATGAATTATTATTAATATTCATGAAAAATAAATTAATTAAGAGTGAGAATCCACCTCAAATTTGGTTTACTATTTTTTAGGGAAGGTGGATGATCTCATGGATGGTTGAAATATTTCCTCCTTAAAATCCTTGAGAGATATTTCCTCCCTAAAATTCTTAAGAGATATTTTCTCCCTAAATATCTTTCATATCCTTTTTTAGTGGATCTGATGAGTGATCCTCTCCATGGTGGTTTAGCTTCCAAATCCTATATAATGAGGGATTTCCATGGAGGAGAAGAGGAGTGTGGAGATTAGAGGTATCAAACCTATGGTATTGAGAGAAAGCTTTAGGATATCAAACCTATGATTTTGAGAGCTTTGCGCAAGGGTTGGACGAGGAGGACTTGGGGAAGTTGTTGCAACTGAATCTACAGTCTATAAGTAATCTTCTTGAGTTCCCATATTAATATATTGTCTGGCCTATTTCCTTCTAACCTATGTCTCTTTACATATGTTTGTCTTATAAATGGATTTGATTGGACTAATCTTATAGAGTAGAGTAGGAGTTCTTTGTATCGTTGTCAATTGCATTGTAGTCGTTAAACAGTGCTAAGGAGCTCGGAGATCAAGCTCAAGTTGGAGCAGAAAGGAAAAACATCGGAATAAGATGCATCACACTTTCTTCCTTCTCCTTCTCCTTCTGACTAGTTAGTTATATTCAAAGGAATGTTAGTGTCCAATGTTAGCATGGTTTATGTCTTGGTATAGGGGTCTAGAATCCAAGAGGATATTCACATGTCCGCAGGGGGATTTTCCTACAACAAAAATAGTCAACTCCACTGGGGATCGACATCGATTTGTATTTCCTTGGATTGTCCCTACCCTTTGCCCATTTTTTAGATCATTTCTACTGTTTGTTCATGATCCATTACCTTTCTCCCATCTTCACTAGTATTTTCACCAATTTATATGAATTATGGGTGAGTTTTTCTACATTTTTTTGGCTTTGTTTTGAGTTTCTGGGAAGATCAACACTCCCTTGTAGGCCATATCAGACTTTTTATCTATAATCAATGCTCCCCTGCAGTGCTTTACAGAGCGTTGTAGTGCTCTGTTCCCTTGAGTTAAGGAGCGTTGATCTCCTTTTTTTAGGTTTTCTGCCTTTTTCTCATCAGATTTTTGCAACCTGTTTTGTAGGGGTCCTTTCCAGGGTTTGCACTTTGGTTTATGTTGTTTGGGTTGATATTTGATACTTATCACTTCTTATTGTCTTGATTTGGGCTTGAAATTTTTTCAAAAATGTGAAATTGCCCTTTCTAGCTGCTTGTTTTGTCAAGACAATATGAGTATTTTCTCTTTCTCCCCGTCTTTTCTTGGATTCTTCTCTGCATTTTCTTGTACTCCTTGAATGTTTGTCAGTTGTTGAATCCTTGATTGAGTTCTTGTTAGAACAAATTTCTACTTGTTTTCTTTCAGAACTCACCACTTTGAGTGTATTTTGTTTGATTGTTTTTGCTTCGTAGTTCTTTGTCTCCGACTTAGATCTCTTTCATTTGAAAGTACAGAAGCAAAACATTTTCATATCTCCTTGCATAAGTTAGTCAAATGAAGAGAGTTTACATTCATTAGGAAGTTTTCTTTGGTTTATGATTGGAAAAAGAGCTAGTTTTGCATAAGCATTTTCAGTTTTCAGAAACATTTGCTTGATAGTTTGGCATCGCCTTGATCTCAGAATTGAAAGTTGCATTGTTTTGAGTGTTTTCTTGTGATTAAGAAGAATAGAAATCTTCTCTGTCCTGTACATATAATTCATTGAAAGAAAGAACTGCATATCATTATTTTGCAATCTATTGGAGTTGAGTCTCTTACACATCATCAGTTTCATCTCCATGAACCCTTTGAGTTAAAATCCATTAAAATCAACCACGCGCTAGTAAAATCAATTTGAATATTTTTTTTTTAGCACACCAACAATAGATTAATATTAGAGTCTTTAGACTAGGTGAAGTGAGTAAATTTCCCAAGACTACTAAAGAGACTGTAGAACACTAAAGAGCGTTCAAATCCAACTTTCGTATAAACATATTCAGGAACCCCCTCTCACACAAGGGATAAACACGAGGTCGCATGTGGAAGAGTAGCAAAGATTACCCCTCCAAATCTTAACCAATCATAGTGGAAAGATCTTATATTGGGGGCTATTCTTGATAAACCATTGGTTTCATTTGGTCTAAGTGCTTTGTGAACTCTAAATCCATCTGGGGTCCTTTGGAGTCTTATCGGTCGACTTGTCTTCAGTTCTCTTGAAGCGCTTTGGACTTTGATATCCTGCCCATACGTTCGGTCTCGACTATCGACTGTACCCCCCCCAGAGGCTGACCGTGAGTTGGTAACATTAGTGGCCTTTCCTAGGTATCTACAGAGGTGACTGTGGGGGGATTCCCACGGTACCAGGGGCAGACGTCGTATCACACTCTCAGTACCCTTGGAGGGTGATCCCGTGAAAGGGAGGGTTGCTTGCACCGAGAAGGGTTGTTATGTGGAGGTTGGGGTAACTGCTTCTCACTTCTTTGTTGGGGGCTTGATATCCCATCTTTAGAATATCCTTAAAATTTATTGTTGCCTGGTTGATTTCTTTTAGTTTTCATAGGAGTTTGTTTCTTTGTTTTTCATAGTCGACCTTAGGATCATAATTTTCACAGTATACAAGGTATGGAACCTGACACTCATGAACCATAACATAATGTTTCTTATGAAGCAGTGATCATAGTTCACCCTTCTGAAACTGGGAGCATCACTCCTGGAAGTGGCCATCACATTAAAGAACCGGTCCCAACCTTTGTAGAAAGCTTGGCATGTTTTTTAAATCCTTCATTTATTGATCCACTTGGCTTACCACCCGGTTCAACCATTACATCATCCTTTAGCATGAACCCACCAATTTTTGGTTTTCCTGAAGGACTTGGAAATTTATCTTTTTCCACAACTCTCGTAGTTGATGTTGCTGGTGCTTATTCTTTACCGAAAACATCAATGACCCAGGTGACCCTGACTCAACCACTTACGCATTCATCTCCTCTTGCACCCAAGTCAGGTAATATTCTTGCTTCATTTTTTCCACACATGCACGCGCCAAGTGCTTTACTTGGTCATCCCATAGGTCAAATGGCCAACAGTCAAGTCATTCACATAGCCATGATTACACAAGATACTCAACCTCCATCTCACAAATCACATATTAGTACTCCCTACATTGGAGGTCAATCTTCGATGGGGGGACAACCTTCAGCTACAGGGAAAATTTTTACTGGGGGGAAACCTACATGGTTGAAACATCAACTGACATAGGGGAAAACCACTCCTGTAGTCCTTCTATCCCTACTACCATTGGTCTGTATACTGGGCATCCATATCCAGGAGCTGTGAATCCTTTGTGGAATCAACCCAATCCGGCAGGTATTCCTCTGCAAGGAACTATGCCCTATCAATCTGTAAAGTCCATGATTCAAACACAACCATCCCTTCCATCGCCATACAAAGGGGGACCAACAGTTCAACCACAGTATGTAGGAGGTCCACCTGTTCAATCACAGTACATGGGTGGACATACAGGACAACCACCTTAGATAGGTGGACAACCCGAACAATCATATTATATGGGAGGACCATCTAGTTTTGTCACTTCGCCACAACCTGGATATGGTCCTACTGGTGTTCCTACACAATACAGTTATCACCATTATCAACAACCTAACCGAAAACTATCGTTCTTGGCTACGTTAGATCTTCCAAATCTGTCATGTTTAACAAACAATCCCATCCTTCATGCCCCATTTTAGCCCACCATCCCTACCAAATTACCATACGACATTCTAAAATTTGACAGAAAACCTAGGGAAGACCCTAACAATCATGTTATGACTTTCCATTTATGGTGTTCTTCCACATATTTGATCGACGATTCTATTCGTCTTAGACTTTTTCAGAGAACACTTACAGGTGTGGCAGCAAAATGGTACATTGAACTGACACGTAACTCTTTTGTCGACTTTAAATCTCTTTCCATGGATTTCCTAATGCATTTTCAGTTGCCTATATGGTACAAGACTGGTACAGAACTTTTAACCTCTCTCTGGCAATATCTTCCACCCACATCTTTGATCATATTCATGAGTGGAGACGACGGAGACGGTTGATTAAAGCTCCAATTCTAAACCAACTCCTCACAAATTGTTTTACAAAGTCACTCTTACCTCCCATCGCCCGCGATGTTGCTATGGGAAACGTAGTTAATGAGGAGTAGGCTATCAGTCGTGCACAGTATTTGGATTTGGTTTACTCCCATTCTGACACACTTTACAATCTAATCCTTAATGCTCCTCATCCGTCGAACAATCTGTCAAGACCTGCTCCAGAATCTAATTCTGTTCCAAAATGCCACAACTGCTTCTGCTCCTGCTCAAACCTATGAGGTGAATGCGGTCCAATCCTCTTCATCTCAACAACCAGAAGGTAAGAAGAAAAAAGGAAAATCCAAGAAATCTTCTAACGATCAGGATAATCCTAAGTCTGTTGATACTCAACTGACAAGGAAACTTGAATCTCCTTGTATGATTTGTGAGGAAGACCACTACACGAAAGACAGCCCTCATCGTGAGGTCATCACTAAATATCTAAAGGGTACCTCCCAACCAGTTCAACAATAACACTCGATTTCACAAAACCTTGTCCCTCCACAAGGAGGAAACCCAGGTCATTCCCACCATGGGGATGCTTCCACAAGCGCCTATGAGGTGTACACATTTAAGATGGTTAATGTAACAACTCGTGCAAATACCTATGACACTCCTCCAGGTGATAAGCCTAACGGGAAGGCTATTGACCAGCCTTCTAACTCTACTCCTCATCCATCTTCCAATCCTCTTTAGATTGAGAAACCAGTTTCTAACGCAGTGTTGTGACCGCCCAAAAGCATAATTCGAAAAGCGATATTTAATCCAAATGCCCGCGTTGCCCAAAACTACAACATCGTTGAAGATTTGGCGCAAGCACCTTGCGCTATGTCAGCCCTCAAAGTTCTACAACATTGTCCAAATCAACGTAGAACCTTGTTGTCAGCCATTGGTGCAATGGATCCTGATGAGTCAAACTTGATTACATTTAATCTGGATTATTTTAAGGAGAGAATTTATCATCACTTAGCATTCCAAAGTCAAGTTTTTGTTAGTGGACACACCATCCATCCTACTATTTTGGATGAGGGAGCCTCCACTTGTGTCATGTATTTTCCTTGTTGGAGAGCCCTTGGTTCTCCTGCCCTTATTTTGTCCCCAACGACCCTGAAAGCATTTGATGGCCATGGTTTCCAACCTCACAGACTCTTGAAAAATTTTGCTATGACTTTGAAGGGTAAGACTGTTCTGGTTGATATCGAAGTAATCGACGCACCCCTAGATTATAATTTGTTACTTGGTCAAAGTTGGTTCTATGCAATGATTGTCGTCGCATCTTCAGTGTTTTGTATCTTACGATTTCCCCATCAAGGAAAGATTATCATTGTTGACCAACTTGAGGATACAACTCCATATCTCAACAATGTCGCAACAAATAATGTCCCTTTTCTAGGAAAAAATAATTTTGAGAGTGTAGGTGTAGGCCTTCTCAAGGATTCCTTTCTCATGGGGGTTTTTCTTTTTCCTTCTCCTCCCACCACGCAGGTTGCCACCTTAAACATGATTTCGACTCAGGCACGACAATCCTTCGATTCCTCTCTTCATTGGTAGTACCTGGTTTCGACAAGCATAGTTCATTGTCTCTGTCAAGCTCGTTAAAAAATGAAATAGACCCCCCTCAGTTACAATCGATTCTCACTCTGGATCAAGGACTTGAACCTTCTTTTCCTCCGCCTAGTGAAAATGTTTCCATCAGTCACCAGAAATCTAAACGAGGAAAGAAGAAGAAGAGTCGGAGGAAACGACGCTTGGGGGGCAGATTTCTAGCCTCTAGACATCATGTTGAAGCTAAACAACCCACTTCTGCCAAATAAGTTGGGGGAAAACTACCTCCAGAGAGACACGCTACTAGGAGTGATCCTCATTCGAAGGTCATTCCCATCGTAACATAGTAGTCTTTTTCTGGAACGAGCTTAGTCTTTTTTCTTTCTCGAGCTCGTAAATACATGAGAATAAGTTACCGAGATTGGTCTTTGTTCTTTCTCGTGCTCGTAAATACATGAGAATGTGATCGAGCAAAATTTTATCACTTTTTCGGACTCATAAAGGTTATATGAAAAAGGAACCCCCTGGAGTCTCCTTTAAGCTCTTTTTAGACTCTCTAAACATGAAAAGATTGTTGAGTGATCTTGCTTCCTTTCACACTCGTTAAAAGGTTTGAAAGGGCATCTTTCGAGTAGTAGTTTATCTTTTTTGGACCTCACAAGACTAACATTACAAAAAAGGACAACCCTAGAGTCACCTTTAAGTTCTTTTCAGACTCTCTAAACATGAAAAACCATTGATTTTCCTTCTCTAGACTCGTTAAAAATTACACATTGAAGGGCCCATATGGGACCTAACCCTTACTTCTTCCAATTCGTTAAATGAAGGAAGAGGAACTTACCAAATGTGAGTTATATCAAGCATGTGTTACCCTCCTTGAGCTCGTTAAATTAAAAAGAGGTGCGCATCTATCTGGGTGGGGGGGAAATTGAAGGAAGTGGGTCAAGTTTTTTTAGAATCCTTTATGGCATATTTTTTTGTCCTTGAGCATGGCACCTTTTGTGTCTCGTCTTACAGTTGGGTAATCCGCTTGTCTTTGAGTCATACCAATTCCATGTGTCGCCATACTTTTTCATCCAGTCGAAGATTGCTCTTATTGGCGTCACATTACATTTTTGGTACTCATCGAGTCAATGATGCCAAGTCAGTCATCGTGCCTCATCATGTTCAAGGGAAGTTTCACTTCAAACCAACCATCTACAGTATTGCCAATTTTTGTTTCATGTGTTAGTCGATACTTATTCAATTCACCATCTTACATCACTTTCATATTTCAGTTTCATGTCATTGATGGGGGATACATCAAGGCCCTCCTTCGACGAGTCTTTTCCTGTTGACTTCAACACATCATCCGGGAATTAGACTTAGAAACCAGTTAGTACCTTTGGACCTGCATGCCTCAATGGCAGGCCTCCTCACCTCCAACAGTGGTTTTACATCATTGACCTATGATCGGATGATTCCATGAATGTTCGACCTCGGCTCATTTTATCACATTCGTTGGAATGTACCAGGGTACATTGGGAGTCATTGACATCATTGGTAATTTCCCTCGCACTTGTTAATGGTTTACCTCAATGACCAGTAATCAAGTGGTTTCTACCATGTTCAACATCAAAACATCTATTCACATGGCTAGATTCGTACAACATCGGGATTGGGACGAAGACCATGGGTTGACCATGCACTCTGTTAAACTTCTTTGCCTAGGCTGCAAAGGAGATCATTTGAGCATCTTGATATATATATTGTCACATAGATCCACATTGTATTGGTCCGTGGCTATGTTTTATCATCTCATAGATCCACTGTGTATTTCCCGTGGTTACGATCAATTCATGTCATGGAGGTATGGATCCACATTGTATCTTTGGTGGCCATATCCTTAGTCAATATTTTTCGTGGATCTGCAGTGTATTGATCAGCAGCCATGCTTTGAGTGATCTTGTATTCTGAGAATCAGTATGCCTACCTCGAAAATGGAGCATATATTAATATTGTTTGATGGTTGTTTGCAGCTTCTTCGAGGTTCTCCAACTCTGCACCCTTGCATTAAATATTTGTAAAGTGTTTTAAGCCATCATTCTCTCTTCTGACCTCACACTTTAGGGGGCATTCTGTTACACATGAAATTTGCACACCTAGGTACCTTTCCCTAAGTGTCGTAAGTGTCATATAAGTGTCTCATACACCTTGACACCATGGAATAACCTATGTCACAATCCCTAGTCAATGTGGAGGAGGGATATATTACATGAAGGCCAAAATACCAAGTGCACATGAATTATTATTAATATTCATGAAAAATAAATTAATTAACTGTGAGAATCCACCTCACATTTGGTTTCCTATTTTTTAGGGAAGGTGGAGGATCTCATGGATGGTTGAAATATTTCCTCCTTAAAATCCTTGAGAGATATTTCCTCCCTAAAATCCTTAAGAGATATTTTCTCCCTAAATATCTTTCATATCCCTTTTTAGTGGATCTAATGAGTGATCCTCTCCATGGTGGTTTAGCTTCCAAATCCTATATAATGAGGGATTTTCATGGTGGAGAAGAGGAGTGTGGATATTAGAGGTATCAAACCTATGGTCTCAAGAGAAAGATTTAGGATATCAAACCTATGATTTTGAGAGCTTTGTGCAAGGGTTCGACGAGGAGGACTTGGGGAAGCTGTTGCAACTACATCTACAGTCTGTAAGTAATCTTCTTGAGTTCTCATATTAATATATTGCTTGGCCTATTTCCTTCTAACCTATGTCTCTTTACATATGTTTGTCTTATATATGGATTTGATTGGACTAATCTTACATAGTAGAGTAGGAGTTCTTTGTATCGTTGTAGATTGCATTGTAGGTGTCAAACAGTGCTAAGGAGCTCAGAGATCAAGCTCAAGTTGAAGCAACGACGAAAAACATAAAAATAAGGTGCATCACACTTTCTTCCTTCTCCTTATCCTTATGATTAGTTAGTTAGATTCAAAGGAATGTTAGTCTCCAATGTTAGCATGTTTTTTGTCTTGGTATAGGGGTCTAGAATCCAAGAGGATATTCAACTGTCCGCAGGGGGATTTTCCTACAACAATGATACATGTCCAACCAATCCATACCAATTAGGCAGTGATATGAGCCCAATGGTATAATATTCAAATCTACTTTTGTGCTTAGTCCATTAATGTCCATTGGACATGCCTTAACCATCTCATTAATTTTCCTTTTTGCTCATGTAGCTAGTTTTACCAACCAAGGTTTCCCAAGCTTGTTTTTTGGCAATTGAAATATTTCCACCATCTTAGGATCTAAATAACTATGACTAGCTCCCGAATCAACTAAAATAACAATGGGTTTGTTGTTGATCTTACCTTCCACTTCAATCATATGTGACTAAATATCAGCTTGTTTGTTATCCAGAGCTACATAGATCCTAGGTACATTTCTGCCCATGTCCTCCACTGTATCATCTTACTGTACATTGTGAACAATCCTCACTTTTTCACTGAGGATAATCTCTGTACATATGATTTCCCTCAAAACCCCAACACTTCATTGGTTGTTTCCTTGGTCTTTGCCCCATTTCCTCTGTCATTTTGGGCTCCTTTAGAGTTGGTTGTCCCTGAAAATTATTTCTAAAGAATGGTGGCTTGGTCCCCTTCTTCCTCTGCTCCATATTTCATTTCTTCTTGTCTTCCCAAGCCTTTTGGTAAGGGGGTTTTCCTCTGTGTTGATCATAAAGACACTTATCTCTCCTTATGGTTTCCTCTAGTGTATTTGGATCATCATACTATATCTTATCACTGATAAATGAAGGCATCCCACTCAAGTACCTCTGAATATTAACCTTTTCATCCTCGATGAAAGCAACATACTTGAGTAGCTCTAAAAATATTGTCTCATACTCATCTATGGTCATACTTCCAAGCTTGAGTTCAAAGAACTTGTTGGCACAGGGGTAGACCTAGGGTTCAACGCTTCAACAACGCACCAACAAAACCCTAACTATCGACCCTTTTGGCAACACCTGCGAAGCAGGTGAAGTCTCACTTGAGGTAGAGGCTAGGGGGGTTACAAGACTCAAGTGTCTATAATCAAGCTGGGACACAGATTTGTGATTACAATTACTTCGCATAGTACTTAAGAACTACATGCATTAGTTTATCAACCTTATTCACATCCCAGGACAAACCCTAAGAATAGATCGTCATAGTAAATATGACAAAATACACATCGCACTTATCATCATAAGTTAGATCTAGAACATTCAACATAAATAAAGCACTAAGCATTCATAGATCTATCTATCATACATAACAATCAATGTACTAAGCAGACCCACAGCATAAACATCATAGCACAAAGCAAACCATCAACACATGATATACGTCGTTCACCCCAGTGTGGGGTTACGTCCACCAACTACCTCTTCTTCTTTATTAGGCTTCAATCTCTTACATTCATCTGCTCATGTGCACTAAGCCACAAAGACAAGCTTCGCACCGGACAAGTGATCTACGCACTAAGCACCAGATCCACCTTCCCAAAATCAGGTGAAGGCACAGAGCCAACTCCTCTATCAAGCACAGAGCCTTCATACATAATATGTTTCTCTAAGCAACCCAAAACTACTTGCACTTAGCCTTGAAAGCTATCGACCTTGCTTCTACTACTACTCATCCTTACAATATTATTCTTATTTATACTTTTACATTTACAAAAAGGCATAATCATGGGTAAACCCATGGGCCGACATCCCATAACCCATTACAGAAACCCTAAGGGACCCCTTGTTTGGTCCACAAAGCCCACAAAACAAGTGAGATCCATGATCTCAACTCTTCCTGGGCGCTCCTTCCTTGATCATTGTGTCAAAGTCCAAAAAGTGGTAAAACCTTACCAATCTTTCCTCAAAACTTGGTCGCGGGCCAACAGGCCCCCAACACTCACGTGTGACTTGTCCCGAGTCACTCAGATCCGGGCAACGCTGCTTCGAAAACCTCGAGCTTAGCTCGAGCAGCCTTGACTTGCTACTTAGCCTGAGCCTCCTACTCAGCAAGCTCTCAAATCATCTGCTCAGTTAGAGGCCCTTCCAGGCGTTGTTCCACTGTCACAACCACTTGGTCCAGTTGCGAGCCTTGTCCTTCGATCTCCTCAAACACCATGCAGGCTTCATCCTGCACCAATTGTAGCCTCTATGTGACTTCCATTACTCTGCCCTGAAAGGCAATAATCTTTTGTTGGACTGCACGTTGTTCTTGAGATCTCTTCATTCTCTTTACTACAGTAAGTAACTTCATATGTGCTTGTACTGACAATGCCTGTTGTTGCACCTCCTGTAGTTGTGCTTCCAGTTTCCTCAGCTTTGGATCTTCTGTGAGGCATTCATAAGTATGCGCACTTCTATTGCTCAGTTGCTTGCATTCAGAAGCGAGGGCTCTGATCTTTCCAACTGCATTCCTAGCAGCTTCCTCCCTCTGATCGCGCACTTCTTGCGGAGTGCTCAGTACTGCTTGAATCTCCAACTTTGTTATCCTTGCTTGAAGTTGTTGGATGGCCTCAGTGAGGTTCACCACTTGAACCTCAACTAACTCATGTTCTTCCTGTGCCAAGCCTGACACAGAGCGAAGTGCTTTAATCATCGCTTCTTTGACCGCAGTCTGCTCTACGAGAAGCTGGTCCTTTTCCCTCTGTGTCTTCACTTTTTCCTCCTTGAGCATCACCCAAAACTCATCTTTCTTGTTTTTATACGCGGTTACATAGTACCGCGCAACTCACGGTTTCTCTAAGACTTCCTCTTTCTCTTTCTTCAGGGCTTCTGTAGCCTTTTCCTTTTCTTCTTGAACTTTTTGAAGTCGAGCCTCTGTTGCATTTGCTAATATTCTCAATTGGGTGGGCTCATCCCCCAATTCTGCAATCTCCAATGAGGAAGGTGCAGTAGGTACTGCACGGATAACTTGAATAGCTCATTGTATCTGTTGGCAAATTCAGTGGACAGAATGCAGTAGATGCGGATGCTTGTCATTGATGACAACAGTGAGGATGGCAGAATGAGAGATTTGAAGAGGATGGAAGATGGTGACTGTCGGATCCCATCCAAATTTCCCGAAAGACCCATAGTCGTCAGATCTGCAGAAGCTGCGTAGAAGTTAAGCGCAGGGGTTAAGTCCTACTGAGCAGTGATCACCGTAGGGACACACGGCAGACATCTGGAGGAGAGTCGGAGGTCAGTTCATCGTAAAATCGGAGTTTTCGTGGACATGGAACTCTTGTATATTGGAATCGCGACCCACGATTTCCCGATAGGAGGTTTGAACCGTCCATTTGTGAGAACACGTGGCAGGAGATACGGACAAGTCGGTATTCGGCGTTTCGGAGTTCTCGGTGACGAGAGACTCACAACCGCAGGAATCGCGATATCCCGATACGCGATTTCCCGACGGAGATAAGCACCTAGTGGGGTCCAAGTGACAGCACAGAGGACAGGTGGCA
>ML797575.1:198522-212602 GCA_009831015.1 Picea engelmannii
GACAAACCCTAAGAATAGATCGACGCAGTAACAATGACAAAATACATATCGCACTTAGCATCATAAGTTATATATAGCACATTCAACATAAATAAGGCACTAAGCATTCATAGATCTATCTATCATACATAACAATCAATGTAATAAGAAGACCCACAGCATAAACATCATAGCACAAAAAAAACCATCAACACAAGATATACATGGTTCACCCCAGTGTGGGGTTACGTCCACCAACTGCTTCTTCTTCTTTATTAGGCTTTAATCTCTTACATTCATCTGCTCCTGTCCACTAAGCCACAGAGCCAAGCTTCACACTGGACATGTGATCTGCGCACTCAGCACCAAATCCACCTTCCCAAAATCAGGTCAAGGCACAGAGCCAACTCCTCTATCAAGCACAGAGCCTTCATACACAGTCTGTTGCACTAAGCAACCAAAATCTACTTACACTTAGCCTTGCAAGCTATCAACCTTGCTTCTACTACTACTCATCCTTACAATCTTATTCTTATTTATACTTTTACATTTACAAAAAGGCCTAATCATGGGTAAACCCATGGGCTGACATCCTATAAGCCATTACGAAAACCCTAATGGACCCACAAATCCCACAAAACAAGTGAGATCCGTGATCTCAACTCCACCTAGGCGCTCCTTCCTCGATCACTGCGTCGAAGTCCAAAAAGTGGTCAAACCTAACCAATATTTCCTCAAAACTTGGTCGAGGGCCAACATAACTCCTTCATTTTCCTATCATAGTAACATTTGGTTAAGTATTTCTTTTCAAAATACCTCTTGAACTCCCTCCAAGTAACCTTTCTTTCATCAGTGTGTTGCACTTTCACAAACTCATCTCACCACGTTGATACTTTTCCCTTGAGTTGGTAGATGGCAATTCTCCCTTCTACGTGTGAAGAATAATTATGTAATTGAAAGTACTTCCTCGTGCCTAGCAATCAGATCTCCACATCCTTATCCTTCTTGTGCTCACCATAAAAATTAGAAGGCTTAATCTTATTCATTTCTCCTTGTAGCTCATCCACCCCAGACCTCCTCTTATGCTTCCTGACAAGAGATGGGCTTGAACTAGTGCACGCTCTCCCAATTAAATGTCTTGAAGAGGGATGGTGATGTCTGTCAACACTTCTTGTTTTTCTTCTCTAATCATGACACCTATGTCTCCTTGATTTGCTTGACTCGGTCTCCTTATCTATCTTCTTCTATATTTTGTCCAATCTCTACATCAACTTGATGTTGAAGCCATCTTGTTCCTCCTTGTCTTACATAAGTGTTGGAGAGTCATTTTGGATAATTTTTGGGATCTGCGCCAAAAGGAGTTCAAAGGGAAAAAGGCAATTAGAAGATGGACCAGATTGCACGACAGAGCGGACTTCAAGGAGTCAAAGAGAGTGACAAAAGGATGTGCGACAGAGAAACGCAAAAGGCAGAAAACAGTTATAAACCATTGGGTTTTGGGGACACTTTGTCCACTTTTGTAACGGGTTTTGGGAGACACTTTGTCCACTTTTGTAAAGGGCTTAGCCATATTGTTATGTATAAATATGTAAAGGGGTTATTTGGGAGGATACAATTATAGGAGAGGATGGTGCATGTAAGATGTTCCTGCTTTTTGGTAAGGGAGTTGAGCGAAGGGAGAAATATGTAGTATGACTAAGGAGTGAACATGCATTGCAACAGAATGACTAGGCATGTTTAGGATTATGATATTGGTGCATATCTTGTAGTGCAGTGCGCAGTTGTAAGAAAGCTATTAATGAATAATATAAGAAGCTAGTTGTTGTGGAGGTAGCCAAAGTTGGGTGAACCCCATAAATTTGTGTGTTATGATGTGTTTGCAATTTACAATGTTTTCTAGTTTATGTTGAATGTATGGATCACATGTGATGTTTTAATGTCACACATAGATTATGTTTAATGATAAGGTAATGGTTAAGCTATGAGAACTGTGCACATGAGTAAAGGACCCAAATGATGCCTCACTTCCCCTCATCACTACAGAACTCTGGTTCCTGCAACCCCTCTAGATGCCTCGGGTGAGACTTCACTTCCTCTGCAGGTGATGTTAAAAGGGTCGGTATCTAAGGGTTTTGTTGGTATTTAAATGATTAACCCCGAGTCTTCCCCCTGCATGCCAGCAAATGGTTTCGTTGCCAGGAACAAAAACTGTAATTGAGGGGAATGTTTTGGAGGTCGAATAGAGAAGAAATTGAAGAATGGCTAGAAAGGAAGCAACGAATCTTTGCCAGAGAACATAATAGAAACCCTAAGCTCAATGATGAACAATGGTTACAAACGTATGTTTTCACAAATCTACATGAATTTTTCTTTGGTGAATTTACAATTATTTTAACTGAATGGTTAGGAAGGCTAGTAGAGAACATTGGGAGATACAGAGATGGAGCCCTAAGAAACTAGACTCTTGAAATGACCGGACAAAGCAATACAGTAAGTAATAAAGTTTCTCACATAGCAGATTTATGGTTGAGTAGTATACTTGGGGGTTATATTATGGAGTTTGTAGTAGATTATACCCAGTCTTATAGTGACGCGGAGAGTGGCTTCTTCAAGGGTCTGTGCAAAATATATTTGAATGCATTATCTACTTGGATAAAGATGTCACTGTGCGATAAGAACGTCATGAAGATGGAGTCTGATAGATAAGCGCCTTTATGCACATAGGGGAACTAGGGGATGACCAAAGGATGATCTAAGAGTGGGAAGAATGAGTAAGGAGTGGATGGACTAAGGAGGTCGAGAGAGGATAGTGACTCAAATGGAGATATTGGAGTATTGCATTGTGGGAAAAGGTTTAGATACAGTAAGAAGGAGACTATGGCTGGAAAAGGAGAGCAACACAGAGAATTGGAGGAAAGTGACCCATGCATGGAACTTCAGATCACACCGTATAGAGAAAGGAAAAGGAAAGAAATAGATCCTTAATACTACCCAGCAAAAGGAATTCCATCTCAGATTAGAATCTGCGTCAAACCCACGACTCCTTGTGTGTCATTAAGGATTGAAGCAGGAACTGAGACTCGTTCAAGAGAAATTGTAATAAGTGGAGGAAGTCAAAGTAATAGTTAGAATAGTGGGAGCAGCATAGCAAACAAGAGTCAATTAGCATCACCAAGGGTAAGTATAACACCTAATACAATGGCAGGGATAGATCATACATTGAGAATGCATGTGTTTCAAGGAATAGGGTCACATGACCCTAAGTAGCACTTGTTTGTATGCAATATAATATGGATTGCGAAGAATGTCCAGGACGAGGTGAAAAAAATCGTGCAGTTGGCCACGACGTTTAGGGGTCATGCACTATTGTGGTATATGAAGTTTTAGACAACTACACTAGATAGACATTCAAGAACCTTGGTAGAAATCAAACAAGCATTGCTAAAGGAATTCAGGAAGCCGAAATCTGAAGCTCAATATATTACAGAACTAAAGGAAATTAAGAAAGTATAGAATGAGACAGTATGGGACTACGACCAAAGATTTAAAGATGTAATGGATAGGTTAACTTTTCATATTCTTGATGAACAACACCAAGAGTGCTTTATAGCAAGCCTATTGTCACACATTCGTTGTCCGTTAACATAGCAGAAGGTCATGTCACAACCTGAAGATTTAGAAATTGCGATGAAATTGGAAGCATCTCCTGTAGGAGATGGTGCAGGTATAGTCACAGTTGGTTGCGCTAAGCATTCAATTATCAGAGATAACAAAGGAGAAGGAAAAACATGAACATATTTGGTGTATAACATGTATGACAGAAGAACATAGGAAGGAATAGTGCCCAGCCTTCGTGCAATATATGGATACATGAGCACCAAACCCGTTGGCATGAGGAGTGGGATACTGCGGTATATGTAAGACATGGGGCCATCATCCGACTGCGTGTCCCTTACTACAGAAATATCAGAGTACCCTGAGATATTTATTCTATATTTTTTGCAAATCGATAGGGCATGATGAAGAAGAGTTTCATGCATTCGACTTGATGAGAGAGCACACTTCAGATGCGTACATAATTCAGGAGGAAAATGTCGTAGTAGAAGGAGGAATTCCACAATATAACTCTCCAAGAGGATTTAATCAATGTGGACATGGAGGTTTCGACAGAGATCGAGAACATGGAGGATTTGGTCGAGGAAGCAGAGGATCGATAATCTGTTCCAACTACAATCAACTGGGACATTTAGCGAGAGATTGCCCAAATCCTTGCACAACATGCACGTATTGCAAATCCTTGGATCATGCGACAAAAGACTGTCCTCAATAGATAGAAAAGTGGAAGGCAAGATGGAATTAGAACCAATATCAAACATAACATCAGAATCAAAACCAGAACCTGTAGATGATAACTACTAAAGAATGCGACGATACCCCAAAAGTAGCAGTTGTTATGCGCGGTGGAACAAGAACCGAACCAGATGCAACAGAGAAAGGAAAGGGAGTGGAACAATGCATAAAGAAAGCAGTTGAGCCCAGGCCAGCATTCAATCCACATGAATAAAGTGAAACTTATCAGCAAGAAAGGAAGGAGATATTAGGACCAGACTAGATAGCTTCAATGTCAAAGACACCACCCGTATACGATATGATGTCGGTTTATGATCACACCATTCCAAACATGGCAATCGAAAAGGTAAACACTTTCACAGACCTTCTCAAAAGTTGTTTAGAACTGATGCACGATAAGACATCCTCGAATACACTATGCGAGATGAATGATCAGTGTACAGAAGATAGAGAAGTACCTATGATGCAAAAAGCAGTGAACCAAATCTTGCGCAAGAAGAGGACAAATAGAGAGTTCAGATTAAGTGCGCAAATAGGAGAATATGACATGGATAATGTCATCTTGGACTTAGGATCAGATGTCAATGTTCTTCCAATACAAACATGGGAGATGATGGGTGTTACCCCCTAGCCTAGGGGTAACTAAGGAGATCATGTCTCGAGGCCCACAGGTTGTAGACATGGAGTGTCGATGGACAGAGCATAGCCCTAGAGCGGCCCTTCTTTTCATTGATGCATCCTACACATCACAAGCAGCAGCATCCACCACACCGACCTGGTCTCAAAAGGTAGTGGATCTTGCTCCATGAGGTAATGAGTCCAGGTATCATGGTATGTATCAGTTTGATATTTAAAGCATTTGAACATGTTGTAATGAATCTTTCTTGATTTCAAAATGTTTTCTTGCAATTTATGCTCTTTTCCTTATTTAAACCTGAGGGGGGTGTCATTGTATCCTAGTAAGTTGGTTGCCCTAAGGAATAAGTTGTTATTGGGTGGTTCCTTGAAAATTCATTGTTTTTTCCCTACCATACTTATCACTTTCCATACTTTTTCCCTCCATCTCCCTAGCCTTTTGGGATCTTCGAGTGTATTGACCCAAGAAGGGATTGTACCTTACCTCATGGGAGAAGGGGCTAAAGGACTAGAGGGTAAAAGTGGTTGGAAAAAGATAAAAACCAATCATAAAACCTTTGATATGCTTCGCCTAGGGATCCCCGAGAAAGCAATGAAATTCTTCTCTATAAGAAATGGGGTACCCACAAAATGAACGATGATGAAAACTCAAGGTAATTAATTGTTAGGGGATAGGAGGTCTCATCATGAGCCGAACTATCATGATCATAGGTATTTAGCGGTATGACATTACCATCATCTCGTCACCAAGCTAGGGTAGTGGCTTTTAGTTGCATGACTGAGGGAAAGGGGGTCTCATTACGAGCCAACCTTCTCATTTCCGAGAGGTATTTGTGAATGACACTGTCATATCTGGACACCAAGCCAGGACAGTGACCTCCAACTAATTCCTTGAAACATGAAAGAAAGAGTTAATAAGAAGAATGGAAAAAAAAAATGGGCTTGGAAAAATTGCATTGTGGACAAAGGGCGACTCACCCTCTATGGAGGCACCCATAGGTAAGACAATACAAACCCTTGTATGGCATGAACCCCATGCCCAAGCATTTACCCCACATCATATCACATGCACACATGACTGGGATTGGTTCCACCTAGGAAACACCCTAAACCTAGGGTTTATTAACCCAATAGGGCACCTTGAGACACCCTCCAAACCTAAATTTGGAAAATTGTATAACGTTTGTGAGCATTTGTTTGGGTTAGGGGGGTTCCATGCGCATGTTCGACTAATTTGACTATTAGATGTGATTTACATGCCATGATACTTGTGACTTATGGACCCTTGATAGGCGTACCTTTTGTATATGATGGAATTTGCCTGGTAGACAAGAATTCAGGAGGAGATGACTAGTTTAGACCTTCATGAGGGCCTAAATCCCACAGATGGATGTTGAGACCCCAAGCAAGGGGCATGACAAAGATTGTTGACTTGTACCATGAAGAAGGAAGTCGTTTCCTTTGGAGGCACTCTAGAAAGACTTAGACGCATGAGACCTACCTTCATTCACTTGGACGATGGCCTTGGGAGGCCTAGAGACAATCCACCTAGCCCATGACATCATCTTGGAGGGCCAGGGTTTCATGCAGTGATGTTCTAGTGAAAGAAGGAAATTTGCACAACATTTTGAAATAAGGTGGTATGATTAAGCCCTGGGAGGGCCAATGTTCCATCATTATAGGCAAGACGTCCATCATGAGATCTCAACCTCACCCTAGAAAAGGCATGACATCACCCTAGTGGGGTTTTATTGTTGCAGTTTTGGAAAATTTAATTTTTGTAGTGAATGATTAGGGTCGGCCCTGATTTTTGACCTAAAATTAATTAAAGGTCAATTTTTTGTATAAATAAAGACAAAACACTTTCATTTTTCATCATAACTCTCACTTGTGGGAGAAGAGGACTGAAATTTGCACCCTAGTTGGGGAGCCTTTGGTTGAAATAAGGAGGGCGCACTTGTCTTCGAGAATATTCTTTGCAACTTGGATCAATTTTAGTGAAGTGTTTTGGAAATCTAGTGTTTATTAGCATGATTATTCTTGGTGAAAGTAAGTAGATTTGTTTTTTCTCGTTTCATTATAATGGTTATGGTACTGTTTACTTGCTCATGGTAAAGATTATGAAATTGCATGCTAGATAAAACCCTAGAAGTAAAGAAGTTAAGGTGTTACTTCTTCACTTTTTGTTTGCTAAGCTTCACTAGATTGGTTTCATAATTTCCAAGCCTCTAAAGCCCTAAAGTGATAGCACTTTAGAGGCATTGATTAATTGTGGTTAATTATAAATTCAATTTTCAAAGAAGTCTAAGAGGAAGGAGGCGTTAGGGCCTAGAAGATCCTACACCCTAGCTAGTGTCCTTCTCAAAGCTTAGATCCTAGGAGGACTTAAGGTGATACTCCTCCTAGGTCCTTTCCTTCTTAGATTAGTGATATCATCATTGTTATTATCCCCAAGTAGAAGCCGCCACCTTTGACTCCATCACCTCCTTATAAGGCACTAATCTTCAAACTCTATCTCCTTGACAAATCAACCAACACTTAAACCTTAGTCTTTCTAGCTTTCACTAACTAAAACTAACACTAACTTGACCTAGGACACTAATTTTATTGTAGTTGTTATAATCATTTGCTATATCCATACTAAAGTAACACATTTTCTACATACTTGAATGTTATTGCTAGCTAAACACTTCATAATTTGTTCATGACAAGTTACTATCATTCTATACACTAAATGCTATACTTGCATTCTTACAGTTGTTACATATTACTAAATGTTGTTGTGAACTTGTCTATTTTTGCAATTGTATATCGGCTAGCATATATTTCACTGGTTTGTTCTCTCTTGAAGCTTTAATATCATTGTGTACTTAAAATTGCCATGTATATGTTGTGTTGTCTTGTTCTGGGCAGATACACTTCATCTTTTACATTTGCTTCATATCTTAAAGACATAAACCTTGCAATAACATTCTAACTTGAGTGACCTAGAGAGAGGGGTGGTTTACCTCATACTTTTCCCTTCATCAAACCACTAGGTCTTGGGACGTCTCCCTTGGAGTGGATTTATCCTTCTTCTAAACAGAAAGGGGTATCCTATTGAGGTGACAATGATAGGATTACCCCTGTGTTACACCAACATTGTCCCACTTGCATTGGGATTTGGGAAAATACAAATTGTGTTATAATATTTTGGTGTCGTTGTCGGGGAACATCGAGTCAATTTTCCTCGAACAACACATTTTCGATAAGCTTTTTCCTCAAAGCCTTCTTACTTTACAAGCTTACCTGGCAACTCCACTGAGGGTGATTCCCTTTTTTCCCTTTGATAATCCCTAGAAGGATTATTTGAGGACTCCACTAATGATAAAGCCAGCCATGGCTTCTCAATGGGACCTAGGTAATTTTAAACCCTTGGATATGAGTGAAATTTTGGGTTACCCTTGACAAATTCCTCTGAAGTATGAAAAATGGCTCCCTAGATTCACCAGTAATGATGTGGTTAGAGCCAAAGATCACATGAATAACTTCTGGGCTTTCTTTAAAATCCACCCTATTAGTGTTGATGCTGAAGATTTGGAAATGAAACTTTTCTCTGCCACTCTTCAAGGCAATGCTAGAAAATGGTATGATGGTCTCCTTGATGCTGACATCACATCTATGGACCAATTAGAAGAAACCTTACTCAAGAAATGGAGTATTAAATTCAAAGATATTCACATGCTAATGAAAATACTCGATTACATACCACAAACGAAGAACGAGAAAGTCCAGGAATTCCATACCATATTTGAGAAGTTGTTACATCAAATTCCTAGAAGCCATCGTCCCAAAGACAAGTACCTTGTTTACCTCTACACCAATGCACTCTCGGCACAATTAGGAATTGTCCTCAATGAAAAGGGGCCAAGGAAAATCCAAGAATCTTATCACGTGGCTACAGAAATCGAGGCAAATATCTCCTCGCCCGAGGGAGAATATCTCTCTACTATAGAAATCAAGGTTAATTACCCTAAGGATACCTCAGATATTCTTAGCCGAGAGGATGTAGTTTCCCTTACAATATTCGTTAAATAACTTAATGAATGGTGGGAACCAATCAGAATACAAGAGCTTGAAGATAGGTTTCCTGATGAAGGTCACCAAGATTTCACTCATGATTCCACGAAAGAGGTAGACCTTGAGCTTGAAAATGAACCATTGATATGTTCTTTTCCCTCCGATGAAGCCATCCAAGATCCAATTTATCCTACACAAGAATAAGAGAATGAGGCTAATCATTTCCCTTTTCAGGGTTTTGATGATACCTTGTTCTATGATTCAAAAGGTGAAGAAGTAAAGGAACCATTGGATGAGCTAGATCCTTCATACACTAATTAAGGCAAAGAAATCATTAAAGAGGCGAGTCATGAGGATGATGTATTGATAGTTTCTCTTCCATTTGATGAAGTCGACCAAGCCTTTGACACTACTGCGCATGAAGAAGTGGATACAGTAAGTTGTTTCCCTTTCCAAGATTTTGATGATCCATTATTTTGTGATTTGGAAAGTAAAGAATTGTCACAAGAGCCCTTGGATGTATTAAACCCTTCATGTTATGCTAAAGGTAATGACATGGTCGATAATATTGATGAGTTCATACATGTTGGAAGATTTAAATGGGATGTGGTTGGTGCTAATGACGATCCCATTTATGATATTGAGGGTCATTTTCAATTGCTACCTTTACAACTATCATATGAGATTGTTATTGATTCTGACATTTGGCAACAAGGAGATGATATAATAATAGACATATTCCAAACACCCAAGGATGACTTAATGCAATGTTCTCATGATGATTTTCGGTCATACCCTGAGGAGTTTGATGAGTATTCCATTGAGCACTTGGATTTATTCTATGAAAATATTTTCAACTACAGTTGTTCTCATATTTTGATAAGGGTGAGGACATGGTTCACCTAGAGCAGGATATATGTGATGAGGTTTTCCAGCTCCCTTCATTGCCTACGGTGTCACTAAGGATGCAGCTAGGAGACGTGCTTCTTGTCTCAAGTTTTCTATAGGGAAGGGCCTTTTCTTAAAATTTAAGGGTAGGTTGAATGCCTTAAGAATAAGTTTATTATCTCAGTCTTTCAACTTTCCCCTAAAAGGTTGTTAGTCATCCTCTAGATTCTTGTTAGTCCCTTCTCAAACCTCGGGGAGTGATGAGGTCTAAGGTAGTCAACCTTCAAACTCTTTGAGTTAGCCTCTCGAGTCTTTGACCTTTCACGATCATTGTCATGCATGGATTGAGTGCTTTTTTGGAAATGTGACTTGGCATGATTTTGTCCCTCCCTCCCACGTCCATGAGTTAGACTTTATGATTTCCTATGATATGATGTATATTATAACTCATGTTATTTTTGTGCTTAACTTGTCATTGTTTTAGTTTATGATGAAGCACAAAATCAGTTGTTATGATGCATTTCTAGCATGCTTGTAATAGTTATATGATTATACCTAGCATTCAATTAGCCAGTAAGGTAGGTAGGTAGGCATTTGCATCTATTGTACATACAATTTCATATCATTCTAGTATAATTAGTAGCATTTAGATATTTGCTTTAATTCATTTGTATATATGTATGCTCATGATCATGTGTTAGATTAGAGTTTTGAATTTTATTTTATATCATGTACGGACAAAGGGTGATATCACCACCCTATATGTTATTGATATCTTCTATTGAGATTTAGCAGGCACACATCATACCAGAGATACTGAGGTCCTCATGCACTATACGGTGAGCACATGTCCCTGAGTAGGAGCCAAATTTTACCCCCTAGCCTAGGGGTAACTGTTATGGGACTTATCGATAAATGCGGACATAAACAGATCTCCCTAGATCCACCTAGATCTAGAACAAAACAGAATAGGACATGACACTTCCCCTAAGCTCTAATCATTGAATTTACTATCAAACGAAAGATAGGTGACATACAGTTTAAATATCACTTCTTCTTGTCGTCGTCGTCCTAGCTCCACTTCAGTGCTCCTATGATATTAGATCTGCAAGAGAACACAATCCAACCAAAGTGAAAGCAATACAGCATACTCAAAGAGAACCCATGTATGTGATCAAGGAATCATACAATAAAACGAGATGAGTTTTATGAGAAAGAAACATATCACTGTATTATAAATAACGAAAGTGTAGATTACAACCAAAGCCTTGATGTTGCAAGGTCCCCTTTCGATGACCCTTTTCTCCAACATACACACTTGCTCCAAATTGAATTAAGAAGATCCACAATGGCTTGGTGAGCTGAAATGAAGCTCTCAAGAATGACCCAATGCAGAATTCTCCATACAATCTTAGTCAATTCAACCTTCATTAACCTTAATTCCTTGCTTAACCTTTTCCATGAGAAATCCCTCCTTATATAGGAAAAAGAGAGATGGTTAAGGAGATTAGGATGATCCCACCAAATTAGAGAAGCAAATAGGATCCCAACCATATAGATGCCACCTCACCTTCTAGAAGATTCCCTTCTAGAACTTTCATGAAGGTCGACCTTTTCTTAGCCTTTTGGAATCATGACACCCTAGCTATAGAGCAGCATGCAAAGACATCACAAACCAGTTTTAGGGCAGAGTGTGACACCCAGGCATCGTCGCACCCTGCTTATGATGCAGCCTGCGACAACCTTCCTTAATAAGGTTTTTTTTTGGAAAAGGAAGACAATCACTTTCCTCATGGATAAAGGCTCTTTTTGGTAACATGAACACATATTGTCAGTGGATCACTAAGATGACCAAAATAATGTGTAATAGAATGCCCCCCAATGTATAAGGCTAGAACTCGTGACAGCCGAAATACTTTGTAAAATGTGTGTGTGTGTGTTGAAAACAAGGAGCACATCAGTCGGGAACCTACAAACAGTCAAGCATCAGCATAATAATATACCATCATCCGAGGTAGGTGTTCCTATACTCAGATTACAAAGTGTCAAATGAGTCATGGCCACTAAACATACACTGTGGATCCATGTCATCGCGAATCGGCATAGCCACCCAGAATACACTCTGGATCTATGCATTAAATACTTCAATTTCGGACATAGCCACGAGACATACAAAGTGGATCTATGTGTCAATAAAAATCATGAATACTCTATCGCAGCCTGGACCAGAATGGTATGATCTGGGGTCTTCATTTCCATCATCCCTAAGTACGATTCTAGCCATGTGATTACAGGTGTTGAAGTCGAACATGGTAGAAACCACTTGATTACCGGTCAATGATGAGAACCGTTAACAAGTGTGAGGGACATCACCATTGATGTCAATGACTCCCAAGGTACCCCAGTACAATCCAACGAGTGTGAATGAAGGAGTTGAAGTCGAACACTCAAGGGAATCTTCCAATCAGGGGCCAATGATGTGAACCCATTGTCGAAAGCAAAGAAACCTGCCATTGAGGCATGCAGGCTCTAAGGCACTGAATGATTTCTAAGTCTTGTTCCTGGATAATGAGTTGAAGTCGACAGGAAAAGACTCGTCACAAGAGGGCCTTGATGTATCCCCCATCAATGACATGAAATGAGCAACAGATTTGAGGTAGATCAAATCATGAAATGATTCGAAACTGACACAGGGAAGGTCGACATGGTAGAAAATTTATAACTACAGATGGCCGACTCAATAGGAGGCTTATTAAGGCTAGACTTCTCTTGAACATATGAATGACACAAAAATGGACTTGGTAACATTGACTCAAGGAGCAACCAACATATGGACATGCGGATAGTCAAACGACACACGAATGGATTTCCCAACCCGAATTCAAATGATGAAAGGGAGGTGTCATGTTCAAGAGCGACTATTACTGCCACTAACATGGTTATAGAGACACATTTATTTCCCAAATTTACCCCCAACATTTATGGCGAGTACCTATTTATTTTTACGCAAGCATGGAGAGGATAACATATACCTGTTGATGTAAGTTCATCCTTCAAAGTATGTTTAACGAACCCTAAGAAGGAGTGGTTCATTCCCATATGGGTCTTTTGATGTTTGTTTAACGAGTCCAAAGAGAGAAAACAAAGGGGGTTTTCATGTTTAGAGAGTCTGAAAAACATTTAAAGAGGACTCCACATGTTCCTTTTTCGTAAGTTAATCTGATGAGACCGAAAAAGTGGTAATCTACCACCCATCAAATGTTTTCTTCAAATACTTTTACAAGCGTGAAAAGAACAAGGTTGCTCGGAAATATTTTCATTTTTATGGAGCGTGAAAAGATCTTAAAGGATACTCCATGGGTTTTGTTTTTTGTGTCACCATGACGAGTATGAAAAGATGACAAAAGTATACTAGGTTACCTTCTCATTTATTTACGAGCACGAGGAGGAACAAAGACTACGCTCGGAGTTTTTCCTAAAAAACTCTAAAAGGATTTGTAAAAATGATAAATGTATAAAAGCAAACCCAAAAGCTGTATCCTTGTTCAAATTCCACTCCTAGATTTCTCACCTGTGAAAAATCAAACACTTGTAACACCATTAGAAGTCTAGGGTTTAGGTGAAATACATTAAAATAAGATAAAAAATGAAATGGAAAAGTGAAAAGTAAATAAATATGAGTAAAAACTTATTTTTACCATTTCATTGTTACTCCACCCAAACTTTGTTCAAAAACCCCCTTTTTACCTCAAACTTCCACTGCGGATTGCGGGAGGCACGGTTGATCATTTGGTGAACAGTCTCCGTAGGACAGGTAATTTTCATCTCTTTTAACTTTTCATGGATTCATTTACACTTTTCATTGGTTAGAAATGTCTTTTTAGGTTGCATTGTGTAGGGTACTTGCGCCCGGAGGTCATCGCAGGCGCCGAATATCGTGCCCTGCGACGACCCAGGGTCATCGCAGGTGACCTTTAAGATACAGTGCAATGACTTCGCACTGTACAGGCTAGCTAGCCTGCGACGTGCACAAAGTAAAAAAAAAATTAAGATGTTTCTGCCAATAAAAAGTGTCCAGGAGAAAGATGAAGATGCTAATGCCTCTTTTATGTTCCATTTTAAGTTTTCTACAGTAAGGATGTTGGAATGGCGAGAGAGAGAACATGAG
>ML797575.1:224817-245317 GCA_009831015.1 Picea engelmannii
TTAGGTCCAGTAGGTATTTCAAAATTTTCGATAACAACAATTTCTCCTGATGAGTTCATCTGGAGCATACGTTGGTTTCATACAACACTCAATGTCGGATTGATAGGGAGGCGGAAATCCTCTAAGGAGTCCTAAACAATTCGAAATCCCTCCAAGGAGTGTGTGCTTCCAACTTCCAAAGCAACTTTGTGGTCGACTACTCCTTCTCGAGAGCCTTCTAGTGAATTAGGAAGCAAAGGTTGGTAACCTTCCAGATCTTCCAAGGGCAACCCTTGCATCCTACGTGAATGGCAAAGGCTGATGTTGGTTGAACCGAGTAAGGAATGGAAAAAATCAATTGCCAACTAGATAAAACAAACAACACTCACTAATAAAATCTAAGAATCAAACCAAACAAACAAACCTCCTTATTTCGAAGTCACTAGTTGGTGATGAAATCCAACGTCTCAAAATCAAGACAAGAAGGGGTTGGGATAACCGGGTGGAAAAGTTACGTTGACAACCTGCTTAACAAACTTACACCCTGGTGCAAGCTCCCACACATAATTGTGGGTATACCCTCCAAGGAGCACGAGTGAGTTTGGCCAACGTCGATTCTAGGTACCATGAAGACTTGCCCCTCCACAGTCACCTCATGTAAAGACCCTAAAGAGATAGGTTTCTAAGGTTACCAACTACAACAGTGATGCCTGGGGAAACAGTCGACAATCTTATCCACGTGCAAGGGCAAGGTATCTAGCCCAAAATCAACTTGAAAGGCTTCCACTCATCATTGTGGGTATACCTTCAAGTGACCCCCATAATACGCGCAATCTCTACACCAAGACCAACAAAGAAGGGTGAGTAACTCTGCTAGTCTTAATGCGACCTCAGGTTTGCCCTTGTGTGAGAAGGGCTTCCTTGTGTGAGAAGGGCTTCCGAGGACAAAATGTAGCAATTGGATTTGAAATCTCTCTATCACAAGATATTATTGTGTGTTTTGATGCTTTGGAGAGTGTACCTCACAACATATTCCAAAGCGCTATCCTAGCTAATGTTGGTGTAAAAGATTCCTAGAAAATAAAAGTTACTCATTAAATTTTAGATTTTCGATGTATTTCAGAGGTTGTTGTTTACTAAAAAATGACATGGAAATTAAATTGTTGATGTTATGACCTTGACACAATAAAATGAAAAAAAAGATGAATGTGCAATTTTCAATTCAATGAACTCTAGTTACAGTAAAGAGACGACAAAATGAATCACTCCATCAAAACCTACAGGAGTTGTCGCAGGTTGGGAATAAGACACAGTGCGACGAGCAAGGGTCGTCGCATGCCACTGGCAAAGCAGAGTGCGATGTCTTCACACTGGATTGGCTAAGCAGAGGGCGACAAGAAAGGGTCATCGCAAGCTCTCAGTAAGGTACAGTGCGATGAGCTCTGTAAAGTTTGAAAATTTGGGAGAAAGACAAAAAATCCAAAAGAACTTCTAAACCCATGGAGTCTAAATGGATCACCCACAGGCTCAGAGAATGAAAATTATCAGAAAAAGGCAGGCTAAAGGAAAATGGGAAGCAAAAAATAAAAAGGAGGTCGTATCCCTAGTATGGTCGCCAATTTTATTATGGGACTTATTAGTAAATGCGGACATAAACAGATTTCCCTAGATCCACCAAGATCTATAACAAAACAAAACAGGATTTGATGCTTCCCCTAAGCTCTAATCATTGAATTAACTATCAAACAAAAGATAAGCAACATACTATTTAAATATCGCTTCTTCTTGTCATCGACATCCTATCTCCACTCCAGTGCTCCTGTGATATTAGATCTCCAAGAGAACACAAGCTAGCCAAAGTGAAAGCAATATAGCATACCCAAAGAGAACCTATGTATGTGATCAAGGAATCATACAATAAAACGAGATGAGTTTTATGGGAAAGAAACATATCACTGTATTATAAATAATGAAAGTGGATATTACAACCAAAGCCTTGATGTTGCAAGGTCCCCTTCCAATGACCCTTTTCTCCAACACACACACTTGCTCCAAACTTGAATGAAGAAGATCGACAATGGCTTGGTGAACTGAAATAAAGCTCTCAAGAATGACCCAATGCAAAATTCTCCATACAATCTTAGCCAATTCAACCTTCGTTAACCTTAATTCCTTACTTAACCTTTTCCGTGAGAAATCCCTCCTTATATAGGAAAAAGAGAGATGGTTAAAGAGATTAGGATGATCCCACCAAATCAGAGAAGCTAGTAGGATCCCAACCATACAGATGCCACCTCACATTCTAGAAGATTCCCTTCTAGAACATTCATGAAGGTTGACCTTTTCTTATCCTTTTGGCATCGTCGCACCCCAGCTTTAGAGCAACATGCAGAGACATCGCAAACCAATTTTAGGGCAAAGTGCGATGACCAGGCATCGTTGCACCCTGCTTACGATGCAACCTGGAACGACCTTCCTTAGTAGGGTTTTTTTTTGGAAAAGGAAGCGAGTCACTTTCCTCATGGAGAAAGGCTCTTTTTGGGAACATGAACACATTATGTCAGTGGATCACTAAGATGACCAAAATAATGTGTAACAGTAACTAAGGAGATCATGTCTTGAGGCCCACAGGTTGTAGACATGGAGTGTCGATGGACAGAGCATAGCCCTAGAGGGGCCCTTCTTTTCATTGATGCATCCTAAACATCGCCAACAACATCATCCACCACACTGGCTTGGTCCTAGAAGGCAGTGGGTCTTGATCCATGAGGTAATGAGTCCAGGTATCATGCTATGTATCACTTTGATATTTAAAGCATTTAAACATGTTGCAATGAATCTTTCTTGATTTCAAAACGTTTGCTTGGAATTTATGCTCTTTGCCTTATTTAAACCTAAGGGGGGGTGTCATTGTGTCCTAGTAAGTTGGTTTCCCTCAGGAATAAGTTGCTATTGGGTGGTTCCTTGAAAATTCATCATTGATTCCCTACCATACCTATTACTTTCCATACTTTTTCCCTCCATCTCCCTAGACTTTTCGGATTTTTGGGTGTATTGACCCAAGAAGGGATTGTACCTTACCTCATGGGAAGAAGGGGTTGAAGGCCCAAAGGGTAAAAGTAGCTAGCAAAAGATAAAATCCAATCATAAAACCTTTTAGATGCTTCACCCAGGGATCCCCGAGAAAGCAATGAAATGCTTCTCTGTAAGAAATGGGGGACCCGCAAAATGAATGACGATGAATACTCAAGGTAATTGTTAGGGAATAGGAGGTCTCATCACGAGCCGAGATATCCTAATCATAGGTATTTAGCGGTATGACATTACCATCATTTGGTCACCAAGCCAGGTTAGTGGCTCTTAGTCCCATGACTGAGGGAAAGATGGTCTCATCACGAGCCAACCTTCTCATTCCGCAAGGTATTTGTGAATGACATTGTCGTATATGAACACCAAGCCAGGACAATGGACTCCAACTAATTCCTTGAAACATGAAAGAAAGAGCTAATAAGAAGAATAGAAAACAAATGGGCTTGTAAAAATTGCATTGTGAAAAAAGGGCAGTTCACCCTCTACAGAGGCGCCCATAGGTAAGACAATACAAACCCTTCTATGTCATGAACCCCATGCTGAAGAGTTCACCCCACATCATATGACATGCACACATGATTGGGATTGGTTCCACCTAGTAAACACCCCAAACCTAGGGGTTATTTACCTAATAGGACATGTTGATACCCTCTCCAAACCTAAATTTGGCAAATTGTATAACATCTTTGAGCATTTGTTTGGGTTAGGGGGTTTGATGCACATGTTCGGGTGATTTGACTATTAGATGTGATTTACCTGCCATGATACTTGTGACTTATGGACCCTTGGAGGTCGTACTTGTTTTCTATGTAGGACTTTTCTCGGTGGATAAGAATTCATGAGGAGATGACTAGTTCGGACCTAAAGCCTACAATTGGATTTGAGACCCCAAGCAAGGGGCATGATGGAGATTGTTGACTTGTACCATGAAGAAGGAAGTCGTTCCCTTTGGACGAACTCTGGCAAGCCTTAGACACACAATCCCTACCTTCATTCACTTGGATGATGGCCTTAGGAGGCCTAGATACCATCCACCTAGCCCATGACATCATCTTGGAGGGGCTAGGGTTTCATGCATTGATGTTCTAGTGAAAGAAGGAAATTTGCACGTTGTTCTAGCAGAAGGTGGTATGATTAAGCCCTAGGAGGGACAACGTTCCATCGTTAGAGGTAGGACGTACATCATGAGAGCTCAACGTCACCATAGAAAGGGTATGACATCACCCAACTGGGGTTTTATTGTTGCATATTTGTAAAATTTAATTTTTGTAGTGAATGTTTAGGGTTGGCTCTGATTTTTGACCTAAAATAATTAAAGGTCAAATTTTTGTATAAATAAACACAAAACACTTTCATTTTTCATCATAACTCTCACTTGTGGGAGAAGAGGACTAAAATTTGCACCATAGTTGGGGTGCCTTTGGATGAAATAAGGAAGGTGCACTTGTCTTGGAGGCTTTTCTTTGCAACTTGGATCAATTTTGGTGAAGTGTTTAGGCAATCTAGTGTTTATTAGCATGATTATTCTTGTTGAAAGTAAATAGATTTGTTTTTTCTCATTTCATTGGAATGGTTATGGCATTGTTTACTTTCTCATGGTAAAGATTATGAAATTGCATGCTAGATAAAACCCTAGAAGTAAAGAACTTAAGGTGCTACTTGTTCACTTTTCATTTGCTAAGCTTCACTAGATTGGTTTCATAATTGTCAAGCCTCTAAATCCATAAAGTGCTAGCACTTTAGAAGCATTTATTAATTATGGTTGCTTATAAATTTAATTTTCAAAAAAGTCTAAGAGGAAGGAGGCGCTAGGGCCTAGAAGAGCCTACACCCTAGCTAGTGTCCTTCTCAAAGCTTGGATCCTAGGAGGACTTAAGGTGTTATTCCTCCTAGGTCCTTTCCTTCTTATATTAGTGATATCATCATTGTTATTAGCCCCAAGTAGAAGTCGCCACCTTTGACTCCATCACCCCCTTGTAAGGTGTTAACACTCTGTAAATCTATTCGGCTGATAAACAAATGACAAAGGTAACTTTTTCAACCAACTTTGAGACCTGAAACTAGCCTTTCGGATCTGGAGAGGGATCTCTCGGAAGGCACGGTATCCGCGCAGGATATGGCTTTGAAAGCAGTGGCTAGATTTAACACTTTTGATAAAAATGAGTTCTGGTTATATTGGCACAGGAAAGTAAGACTTGGGCTACAGAGTCGATCTGAGGAAGAGATGGGACAAATGACTCAGTGACTGAACTTGAGAGGATAAGGCTAGGTGAGCAACACCCTTCAGTATAAAATCGTAGTGTGTGACGGGAGAAATTATAGGAAGTAACTCAGGGGCGTCGTTGTGGACGAATTCAGAGTTAACTTTAGAGGAAAACATTTTGTCTAAGTGTTAAATCTATCCACTTCTTTCAAAGCCATATCCTGCGCAGAGACCGTGCCTTCCGAGAGAGCCTTCTCCAGATCCGAAAGGCTAGTTTCAGGTCTCAACGTTGGTTGAAAAAGTTACCTTCGTCGTCTTTTTATCAGTTGAATAGATTTGCGGAGTGCTAACATTCTGGCTCCATTGTCGGGGACAGAATTGATTGGAACTTTCCCTGGGAAGAACGACATCATTTCAGTTTTAAGTTCTGAGAGCAGCAGACACTTAGGCACATATTAGTTGTATTTCTGCTCTGGCGAATCCACACATCCGAAAATCAGTTGAAGGTGATTCCACTGGTAGAAGGATCCAGAGCTAAAGTCTTAATGGCGACTCCAATCAAGCCTCATATGTGATTCAAAGACTCCACTGGAGAATGAGACCTATTGACAGAGATATGGAAGAGCAATATGGAAAAATAAGGTACTCGAGCTTAATTTTAGTTCAAGAAGTACTTTTTTGTTTTATCAATATCTTCTTGTCCTTTCCTGAGTTTGTCAAAAGAATATTTCTTCACTTASTATGTTCAAATGAATCCCAGAGATCTACCCTTGTATATCCTTTATTGCATATTGTATGTATACCTCCTTCTTGTATAGTCGATATTCACCAAGCTCCTTCCTCTAAGCCATATGATGTTCATGATCATTCTTGTGAGCTTAATGAAACCAAAGTTGATTTTGTACCTTWTGTTCTTAATCCTACACCCTCCAAGATTCAAGAAAGATACAGTCCTCTTAAAYTTCCTTCCATCCTTCATGACTTTCCTCTGAAACATTATAAGTACCTTCCTCGGTTCGATGGAGAGCTTGATGGAAAGTTARCTGAAAAACATATTCAGGTCTTTGAGTATTTTATAGAACTTTTTCAGATCGAACATGATGATGTGTCTATGAGGGCCTTTTCTCAGTCCTTACAAAGATATGCCAAAGCATGGTTCAGACATTTGCAGCCTCAGTTGATTAGCTCGTGGGATGAATTGAGGGAATCTTTCCGTAGATTTTGGGATGAGAGAAAGTCATGGGATCTACTTCTTTCAAAGTTTTATGCCATGAGAAGAATGAAAGATGAAACCATCTCAAATTTTAGTCTTTATTATAAACTACCTAAAGAAGTCCAACCTCCTAAAGTTGCTACCATGGTCCATTATGTAACATCCTTTCAATCAAACTTATCTTTTCTTTTGATGGAGAGGAAGTCTATGTCTTTGCAACAGATGTTCAACAATGCTCAAGAAGTTGAAGACAATATTCAAGCATGTAAACAAATTCGAAATGAGGAGTTGGATGTTAAAGAACATGACAATGAATATGAACAAAGAACAGTTGATTTGAATCTTGAGAAGAGGGTCAATAATATCATATGTCCTCTTGAAGCTTTAAATGTTGATGATTTTGCAAAGGATTATATTCCACTTCTTGAAAAAGAAGATGCTAATTTATCTTCTGATCCATCCCATGATAAGCACGGGGTTGATTGTTTTATGTATTCATTTGTAGATAGTCAAGAAGATGAATTTGCAAATCAATTTGTTGAGGAGCAGGTTGATGTCCCAAGCTTTTTCGTGTTAGATGACATTGCAAATGTTGTTGATTTTCCTATATATGATGAATATGATGATGGTTATGATGTTCACTTCCTAGAACAACCAACTGCCCATTCTCTATCAGAAAATGTTCCTTTTCAGCAGTGTAATGAGAGCAATCAACCTACATATCATGGCTACCAAGAAGAATATGAAGAAAGTATCAAATCCGCTGAAGGAAATTCTTTACCTTTATGCTTTGCTTCTTTTAAATTGTTGAAAGAAAATTTAAACATCATCACTGAGGCAGAGAAATGTGTGTTGATGCAAAATCACACTGATTCATGGGAAACAATTGACAAGAAATGGCAGCCATTGGTCGAAGATGAATCTGAAAATGAGTGTGTTCAGAAATCCAAAGAAATTGAAAAATGTGGATATGACAACAGTGAAGAAAATGAAGAAAGTTTTGAATTAGAGAAAAGAACTTCGCCATTGTGTTTTGCACCTTTCAAATTGCCGAAGAAAAATATTTATAATGTTTCAAATTAGAAATCCTCCAGGCATGATGTTTAATATGAAGAAAGCAATGGACTTGCAAATGAAAGTTATCTTCCATTATGTTTTTCTTCCTTTGAATTGTTGAAAGCAAATCATGAGATAAGAGAGGAAGCAGAGAAGTCTGACTGCATTCACAGTGACACTGTTTTACATGAGCAAATTGTTATCAGTGAGGAAGACCAACAACCTTCTCATACCTTTAATGACCATGTTGATGATTACATGGAAGGGTATCTCGATTCATAATTTCAACCTATGATCAACTATCAGCTTGGAAATAAATATGTTGGTCAATCAACGTCAGTGTTAGATATGGATGGATTGCCACCATGGGTTTCTTTTCAGGCAACACTGTCTTTTGAGTCAGAAGATTGTTACTTCCAGCAGTCTCAACATATTTTTCATCGTCTTTGTGGTGATCAACATGTTGAATTGCATGAAAACAAGGATGCAGTGCAATAGGTGAAACATGATTGTTGTTTTATGTGTGTTCTGGAGGATCCATTTGTAGTTTTGTTGGAGGCGGTAAACAATCTCAATGTTTTTAATCTTTTGAGATTTGAATTTATAGATAAATTTTTGAATGCTTATCAGTAAACAGGCTTTGGAGCAAGCATGTGCAAAGAAAGAAAAAAGTGGATAAAGTTCTTGCATGGTTGCATTGGCATTTTGATTTCACTTGATTAACATATTTTTCAGCAGTTAGGGTAGGTAGGAGTGTGAATAAGCTCGGTACTACGAGCATTTCTTTTAGCAATCTACAGATTTCATTTTCAGCTTAGTTTCGTATTTCAGTTTGGAACATATACAGTTTTGGGTTTTCAGCGGATGCAGGTTACAACTTACAGTTGGAAAGTTGAGTTCGGGAAAAGCCCAATGGATTGGCACCTGGTCCACTGTTCTTTGTTACCTCACAGGGAGGATAGCATCCTCATTGGAACCAGCTGTTAGCACCATGATTTTCATAGCTAAGCTTATAGGTTTGTCAACAATTTGCAAAGTCATGCATGTTAGCACCCATGTTGTTCTTATGACTGGCATCATCTAACATCTCCAAGGGTCATTTTGAAAAGGAATCTTTAATTTATTTATTCCCTTTTCCATTTGCAACTGCATGCTGCAAAATTCATTGTCCACCGTGCAGACGATGTTGTCGCCCAGAGGATCTTGTCGCGCAGAGAATGTCGTCGCGCAGAGGATGTTGTTGCGCAAATAAGGTTGTCGCGCAAAGGAGTTTGTTGCACATAGGATGTTTTTGAGCAGTGGATTTCATCTCGCAGTGGGCTATCACGCATAGGATGTTGTCGCGCAGTGGATTTTCCTGCGCACAAGCTACAGGCCGCACTGCGCAAATTACTGGTTTAGTGGTCAACTTCAAGATCAATTTCTGACCAACTGGAGAGGAATTTTGAAAATCCCCGAGAGATTTTTGTCGAGGACAAATCGAATAATTAAAACCTCTATCATATTTGCAAAATGTGTCAAGGATTGGGAGATTCGAAGGAATTGTTGAGACCTATTTTTAAGCTTTCATGATTTTATGTCCGAGACATGTTTTTGTGACACGTATTTCGGCCAGCTGGAGATGAATTTAAAGAAACCGAGAGCGATTTTTCTTTATAATGAGCTGAGCTACAGAAACCTCTCTCGGTTTCTAAAAACAGTTTTTTATCAGTGATATACGATGTCATCGTTAACGCCTATTTTCCCAGTTTGATGCGCATTCCACTGCATTTTTTTGCTCTAGGTTACTGTTGCGTAGTAGACTTGTTGTGCAGGGGAGATAGAGTGTCCAACACTGCACATAATGGCTCATCAATACCATATGGTCGAATTTTGGTCATGATCAATGATTGTAAAGAATATTTCAGCTACGATTATGATTTGGCAAAGTCGGGTTTTCTAGTTTTAGTGAATCCGTTGAAGTTATTGTTCTCTTTCAAAGAAAACGGATCCATGATTCCAGGAGAGAGTAGCTCGACCCTAACAACCAAGGGTGACATCAGTTTTATATATATGGGGATCATTTTCATGTAAAAGGGGTTGGTTGATAAATGTGGTAGACAACAACTATTGTATGTAATTCGAGTTTTGACCGGAATTTAATGCAAAGGTCCTGTGATTTGATGAAAATATTCTAGTTGTAATAGTTGGATGTATTGTGCTTCTTTATTTGCGTATGTGATTTCCTGTTATATTTATTTCATATCTCTTTCTGTTTATTTTGGAACGAATTATCAAACCTGGGGATTCCTTGTACGAGACCCCTTGTTCGCACCACTTAGATAAAATGTTTTCCTCTGAAGCTAACTCTGAATTCGTCCACAGCGGCACTCCTGAGTTACTTCATGTGTTTTCTCTCGCCACACATTACAATTTACACTGAAGGTTGTTGCTCGCCTAGCCTTATCTTCCTAAATCCGGTCACTGAGTCATTTGTCTCATTTCTTACTCAAATCCACCCCATAGCCCAAGTCTTACCTTTCTGCATCAATACAACCAAAACCCATTATATCATAGGTGTTAAACCTAGCCATTGTTTTTCAAAGTCATATCCTGCGTGGAGACCATGCCATTTCCGAGAGAGCCCTCTCTAGATCCGAAAGGCTAGTTTTAGGTCTCAAAGTTGGTTGAAAAAGTTACCTTCGTTGTATGTTTATCAGCGGAACGGATTTACGAAGTGCTAACATACGGCACTAATCTTCAAACTCTATCTCCTTGAGAAATCAACCAACACTTAAACCTTAGTCTTTGTAGCTTTCATTAACTAAAACTAACTTAGCCTAGGACACTAATTTTATTGATGTTGTTATAATCATTTGCTACAGCCATCTTAAAGCAACAACTTTTTTGCATACTTCAATGTTATTGCTAGCTAAAAACTTTAGAATTTGTTCGTGACAAGTTACTATCATTATATACATTAAATGTTATACTTTCATTGTCTTTTAGAGAAATTTTGAAGAATATTTCTTGCATCTGTTACATATTACTAATTGTTGTTGTGAACTTGTCTATTGCTACAATTTTATATCAGCTAGCATATGTTTCACTGGTTTGTTGTCTCTTGAAGCTTTAATGTCATTTTGTACTTAAAACTGCCATGATATGTTATGTTTTCCTGTTCCAGGCAGGTACACTTCATCTTTTACATTTTCTTGATCTCTTAAAGACATAAACCTTGCAATACCATTCTGACTTGAGTGACCTAGAGAGAGGGGTGGTTTACCTCATCCTTTTCCCTTCATCAAACCACTAGGTCTTGGGACGTCTCCCTTGGAGTGGATTTATCCTTCTCCTAAACAGAAAGGGGTATCCTATTAAGGTGACAGTGATATGATTAACCATGTGTTACACCAATCTTGTCCCACTTGCCTTGGGATTTGGAAAATTATAGATTGTGCGATAACATTTTGGTGCAGTGTTCGGGGAACAACGAGTCAATTTTCCCCGAATGACACATTTTCGGTAAGCTTTTTCCTCAAAGCCTTCTTACTTTACAAGCTTACCTGGCAACTCCACTGAGGGTGATTCCCAGAAGGTTTATCTGGCGACTCCACTAATGATAAAGCCAACCATGGCTTCTCAATGGGACCCAAGTAATTTTAAACCCTTAGATATGAGTGAAATTTTGGGTTACCCTCGACAAATGCGTCCGAGGTATGAAGAATGGCTCCCTAGATTCACTAGTAATGATGTGGTTAGAGCCAAAGATCACATGAATAACTTTTGGGCTTTCTTTCAACTCCACCCTATTAGTGATGATGCTGAAGATTGTCAATGAAACTTTTCTCTACCTCTCTTCATGGCAATTCTAGAAAATGGTATGATGCTCTCCCTGATGCCAGCATCACATCTATGGACCAATTAGAAGAAACCTTTCTCAAGAACTAGAGTATTAAATTAAAAGATATCCACATGGTGATGAAAACACTAGATTACATACCAAAAACTAAGAATGAGAATGTCAAGGAATTTGATACCAGATTTGAGAAGTTGTTACAACAAATTCCTAGAAGCCATTGTCCAAAAGACAAGTACCTCTTTTACCTCTATACCAATGCACTCTCGGGACAATTAGGATTCATCCTCAATGAAAAGGGGCCAAGGAAAGCCCAAGAAGCTTATCACATGGCTAGAGAAATTGAGGCAAATATCTCCTCGCCCAAGGGAGAATATCTCTCTACTCTAGAAATCAAGGTTAATTACCATGAGAATACCTCAAATATTCTTACCCTAGAGGATGTAGTTGCCATTAAGATATTCGTTAAAGAACTTAATGAATGGTGGCTTGAAGTGAGGGTTCTTGATGAAGGTCACCAAGAATTCACTCATGATTCCATGAAAGAGGGAGACCTGGAGCTTGCAAATGAATTGTTGATATGTGATTTTCCCTCCGATGAAGCCATCCAAGATCCAATGTATCCTACACAAGAAGAAGAGAATGAGGCTAATCATTTACCTTTTTAGGGTTTTGATGATACCTTGTTCTATGATTCAGAAGGTGAAGAAGTAAAGGAACCCTTGGACGAGCTAGATCCTTCATACTCTAATGAAGGTGAATAAATCACTAAAGAGGCAAGTCATGAGGATGATGTACCAATAGTTTCTCTTCCATTTGTTGAAGTCATCCAAGCCTTTAACACTTCTGTGTAGGAGGAAATTGATATAGTAAGATGTTTCCCTTTCCAAGATTTTGTTGATCCGTTATTTTGTGATTTGGAAAGCGAAGAAGTGTCAGAGGATCCCTTGGATGTATTCAACCCTTCATGTTATCATAAAGGTAATGACATGGTTGATAATATTGATGAGTTCATACATGTTGGAAGACGTAAATGGGATGTGGTTGGTTCTGATGAGGATCCCATTTATAATATTGGGGGTCATTTTCAATTGTTTCATTTACAACTATCATATGAGATTGTTATTGATTCTGACATTTGGAAACAAGGAGATGATATAATCACATACATATTCCAAACACCCAAGGATGACTTAATGCAATGTTCTCATGATGATTTTCGGTCATACCTTGAGGAGTTTGATGAGTATTCCTTTGAGCACTTGGAATTATTCTATGAAAAAGATTTTCAACTACAGTTGTGCTCAAATTTTGATAAGGGTGAGGACATGGTTCGCCTAGAGCAGGATACATGTGATGAGGTTTTCTAGCTCCCTTCATTTCCTACAGTATCACTAAGGATGAAACTAGGAGACGTGCTTCTTGTCTCAAGTTTTCTCCAGGGCAGGGACTTTTCTTAGAATTTAAGGGTAGGTTGAATGCCTTAAGAAGAAGTTTATTATATCATTTTTCAACTATCCCCTAAAAGGTTGTCAAACATACTCTAGATTCTTGTTAGTCCCTTCTGAAACCTCGGGGAGTGATGAGGTCCAAGGTAGTCAACCTTAAGACTCTTTGACTCACCCTCTTGAGTCTTTGACCTTTCATGATCATTCTCATGGATGGATTGAGCGCTTTTTTGGAAATGTGAATTGGCATGATGGTGTCCCTCCCTCCCGCCTCCATGGGTTAGACTTTATGATTTCCTATGATATGATGCATATTCTAACTCATGTTATTTTTGTGCTTAACTTGTCATTGTTTTGGTTTATGACAAAGCACATAGGCAATTGTTATCATGCATTGCTAGCATGATTGTATTGGTTATATGATTATGCCTAACATTCATTTAGGAGGTAAGGTAGGTAGGTAGGCGTTTGCATCCATTGTACTCACCATTGCATATCATTCTATTATAGTTAGTTGCATTTACGTATTTGCTTTACTTCATTTGTATATATGTATGCTCATGATCATGTGTTAGATTAGAGTTTTGACTTTTATGTTATATCATGTATGGACAAAGAGTGATATCACCACCCTATATGTTACTGATATCTTCTGCTGAGATTTAGCAAGCACAGGTCATACTAGAGATGTTGAGGTCCTCATGCGCTCTACGGTGAGCACATGTCCCTAAGTAGGAACCAGGCGTTACTCCCTAGCCTAGGGGTAACTAAAGAGATCATGTCTTGAGGCCTATAGGTTGTTGACATGGAGTGTCGATGGACATAGCATAGCCCTGGAAGGGTCCTTATTTTCACTGATGCATCCTACACATCACCAACAACAACATGCACCACACCGGCCTGGTCCTAGAAGGCAATGGGTCTTTCTCCATGAGTTAACGGGTCCAGGTATCATGGTACGTATCACTCTGATATTTAAATCATTTGAACATGTTGCAATGAATCTTTCTTGATTTCAAAACCTTTGCTTGGATTTTATGCCCTTTGCCTTGTTTAAACATGAGGGGGTGTGTCATTCTGTCCTAGTAAGTTGGTTGCCCTCGGAAATAAGTTGCTACCAGGTGGTTCCTTGAAAAGTCATCATCCATTCCCTACCATACTTATCAATTTGCATACTTTTTCCCTCCATCTCCCTAGCCCTTTTGGATCTTCAAGTGTATTAACCCAAGAAGGGATTGTACCTTACCTCATCGAAAGAAGCGGTTGAAGGCCCGGAAGGTAAACGTAGCTCAAAAAAGATAAAAGACAATCATAAAACCTTTGAGATGCTTCACCCAGGGATCCCCTAGAAAGCAATGAAATGCTTCTCTGTAAGAAATGGGGGGCCCGCAAAATGAATGATGATGAATACTCAAGGTATTTGTTAGGGGATAGGAGGTCTCATCACGAGCCAACCTATCATGATCATAGGTTTTTAGCGATGTGACATTACCATCATCTGGTCACCAAGCCAGGGTAGTGGCTCTCAGTTGCATGACTGGGGGAAAGGGGGTCTCATCACGAGCCAACATTCTCATTTTCGCAAGGTATTTGTGAATGACATTGTCGTATCTGGACACCAAGCTAGGACAATGGCCTCCAACTAATTCCTTGAAACATGAAATAAAGAGATAATAAGAAGGATGGAAAACAAATGGGCTTGGAAAAATTGCATTGCGGATAAAGGGCATCTCACCCTCTACAGAGGCGCCCATAGGTAAGACAATACAAACCCCTGTATGTCATGAACCCCATGCCCAAGAGTTTACCACACATCATATCACATGCACACATGACTAGGATTGGTTCCACCTAGAAAACACCCTAAACCTAGGGGTTATTCACCCAATAGAACATCTTGAGACCCTCTACAAACCTAAATTTGGCAAGTTGTATAACGTCTTTTAGCATTTGTTTGGGTTAGGGGGTTTGATGCACATGTTTGGGTGATTTGACTATTAGATGTGATTTACATGCCATGATACTTGTTACTTATGGACCCCTCGAGGGAGTGCTTGTTGTCTCTATAGGAATTTACCCATTGAACAGGAATGCATGAGGAGATGACTAGGTCATACCTTCATGAGGGCCTAAAGCCCACAGATGGATGTTGAGACCCCAAGCAAGGGGCATGACAGAGATTGTTGACTTGTACCATGAAGAAGGAAGTCGATTCCTTTGGAGGCACTCTTGAAATCCTTAGACGGATGAGCCCTACCTTCATTCACTTGGACGATGGCCTTGGGAGGCGTAGAGACCATCCACCTATCCCATGACATCATCTTGGAGGGGCTAGGTTTTCGTGCAGTGATGTTCCAATGAAAGAAGAAAATTTGCACAACGTTCTGGCATAAGGTAGTATGATTAAGCCCTAAGATGGCCAACATTCCATCATTAGAGGCAGGACTTCCATCATGAGAGCTCAACGTCACCCTAGAAAGGGCATGACATCACCCTATTCGGGTTTTATTGTTGCATTTTTGTAAAATTTAATTTTTGCAGTGAATGTTTAGGGTCGGCCCTAATTTTTTACCTAAAATTAATTAAAGGTCATTTTTTTGTATAAATAAACACAAAACACTTTCATTTTTCATCATATCTCTCAGTTGTGGGAGAAGAGCACTGGAATTTCCACCCTAGTTGTGGTGCCTTTGGCTGAAATAAGGAAGGCACACTTGTCTTGGAGGCTTTTCTTTGCAATTTGGATCAATTTTGGTGAAGTGTTTTGGAAATCTAGTGTTTATTAGCATGATTATTCTTGGTGAAAGTAAGTAGATTTGTTTTTTCTCCTTTCATTGGAATGGTTATGGTATTGTTTACTTGCTCATGGTAAAGATTATGAAATTGCATGCTAGATAAAACCCTAGAAGTAAAGAACTTAAGGTGCTACTTTTTTACTTTTTATTTGCTAAGCTTTACTAGATTGGTTTCATAATTGTCAAGCCTCTAAAGCCCTGAAGTGCTAGCACTTTAGAGGCATTGATTAATTGTGGTTGCTTATAAATTTAATTTTCAAAGAAGTCTAAGAGGAAGGAGGTGCTAGGGCCTGTAAGAGCCTACACCCTAGCTAGTGTCCTTCTCAAAGCTTGGATCCTAGGAGGACTTAAGGTGCTACTCCTCCTAGGTCCTTTCCTTCTTAGATTGGTGATATGATCATTGTGATTAGCCCCAAGTAGAAGCCGCCACTTTTGACTCTATCGCCCCTTTGTAAGGCACTAATCTTCAAACTCTATCTCCTTGAGAAATCAACCAACACTTGAACCTTAGTCTTTCTAGCTTTCACTAACTAAAACTAACACTAACTTAGCCTGGGACACTAATTTTATTGTTGTTGTTATAATCATTTTCTACAACCATCTTAAAGCAACAAATTTCTTGCATACTTGAATGTTATTGCTAGATAAACACTTTAGAAATTGTTCACGACAAGTTACTATCATTCTATACACTAAAAGTTATACTTTCATTGTCTTTTAGATCAATTCTGAAGAATATTTCTTGCAGTTGTTACATATTACTAATTGTTGTTGTGAACTTGTCTATTGCTGCAATTTTATATCAGCTATCATATATTTCATTTGTTTGTTGTCTCTTGAAGCTTTTATATCATTTTGTACTCAAAACTAGCATGTATATGTTGTGTTGTCTTTTTCCAGGCAGGTACACTTCATCTTTTACATTTTTTTAATCTCTTAAAGACATAAACCTTGCAATACCATTTTGATTTGAGTGACCAAGAGAGAGAGGTGGTTTACCTCATCCTTTTCCCTTCATTAAACCATTAGGTCTTAGGACGTCTCCCTTGGAGTGGATTTATCCTTCTCCTAAGCAAAAAGGGGTATCCTATTGAGGTGACAGTGATAGGATTACCCCCGTGTTACATCAATCTTGTTCCACTTGCCTTGGGCTTTGGGAAAGTACATATTGTGCGATAACAATGGGGAAACCGAAGCTAGTTTGGTCAACTGTCCGGTAGAGGTTGGCTATCCAACATATTATAATACCGATTGAGAGACTGTGGGAGTACCTGTGAACATAGATGGAGTGTGCAGTATAGATGACTTTGAAGTTATCAAGATTGTAGATAACAGTCAGTCGTACCCATGTTTGTTTGGACTAGATTAGGCCTTCGATAATCAGGCGATCATCAACCTGAAGAAAAGAGAAATGATTTTCGAAGGAGGAGGCTTAAATCTTATTGTGCCATTAGATTTGATGGAGGCGAAAAGATATGTGGAGCCCACGAGAAGGGAAATTGATAACTTATATAACATGACAACGCGTATGGATGACTATGTCAACCCCACTGCAGATGGTGTGCTTAGTTGGAGAATCATAAGCTCTTGCGCATAAGACTCAGAGGAAGGACTTGAACAATGGCAGCACCGGTTGCATGAAGTTTCAACCATAAGGTGTGTGTGCATTACTCGTTCGTTACACCGGATTGGAATTGAGGTACAAGATGCGCCAAAGTTTGAAAGTTTAACAAAGGTAAGTTCTTTTGTCAATGAATTCGAGCTGCAGATACCTGAACAAGAAAGGTTATTAGCATTAGATGTTGCACTAAGAGCGACCCCAACGAGATGGTAGACAACCCACAAGGAAGGGATAGATGATTGGCAACATTGCAAAAGGATGATGCAAATCAGGTTTGGAACAGAGAGTAGTATGCCCAAGTATACATGCATCAGTGATCTGAAAGACTATATGACACAATGTATTACAACTTAGAGGCAATTGTCGAATCAAGAATGGACACACATGTTCATACATACGTTGGAGACAGTTCCCAGGAACTGGTACTTAGAGCTAGAAGTGTGTAGAGGAATGACAAACCAAGAGGAGCTCATCCAAAACTTTAAGGTAACATTTAATTTTGAATTTTAGTCACCTTTAGTTGATGCAGCTTTACAAGTCATTAAAGGCAAAAATTTTATGGAAGAAGGACAAGTAGAAATAGTACCTACATGTAGTGCACACAGAGAGTCTGCGACAACTTATGAATTATTGGAATGTTATAACAATATTGAGGATGACAAAGAAGACCCAAGAAATGTACATGTATCAAAAATTGAAGAGGAGTTTGATGCAGTAGGTCCAACACTTGAATCTGACGCATACGCAAAGCCCATAAGAGTGCGCAAAGTGAAGATTGGCACGATGGAGAAGCCAAAGTTTGCAAACATTGGGGATTATTGGAATGATGAGACTGTGGAAAATATTGCAGACCTACTACATGACTACCAAGATCTTTTTCCAACCACCTTTTTAGAGATGAAGAGGATAGTTGGAGAATTGGGCGAGATGAAGATCTTGTTGAAACCAGATGTTAAGCCATTAAAACCCAAAGTACAAGGAAAAAGTGAATGCAAAACTTGATAGGATGAGAGAAGCTGGTATAGTTGAACCCATCGTGGAATCTGAATGGATAAGTCCGATGGTGATTCAAGACAATAAGTCCTTACATGACCTGTTCCCGACCCCCTTTATAGATGAAGTATTAGAAAACTTAGGAGGACGTGAGGCCTACTCGTTCACAGATGGATTTTCAGGATACCATCAGATAAAGATTGCGCCAAAAGACAGACATAAGACGACCTTTGCGATAGAATGGGGAAGCTAACAGTACACAGTAATGTCATTTGGATTAAAGAATGTAGTTGTTGTGTATTCTAGAGTGGTTGTCGTAGCCTTTAAGGAGTTTACTCATTAGTTTATTGAAGTGTACTTATATGATTGGACTATATTTATCCTGTTGAAAGATCACGTAGAAACTCTAAGGTTGATGCTGAATAGATGTAGGAAATATCATATATCATTAAATTTGAAAGAAAATATTTTCTACGCACCATTTGGGTTACTTCTAGGACATGTGGTATGCAAGCAAGGTTTGTTAGTTGATCCAGCCAAGATAGTTGTAAATGTTAATTTGCCACCACCTGCATCAATGCGATAGCTGAGAACAATGTTGGGCCATACATGTTACTACCGAATTTTTTTTAAAGGCTATGCGTAGATTACAATCCCAATGAAGAATTTATTGAAGAAAGAAGCTAAGTTTCAGTGGAACAAAGACTGTCATAAGGGTATAGATGTATTGAAACATAAGTTAGTAACCGTGCCCATTCTGGTATTCCTGGATTGGCAGAAAGAGTTTGACGTCCATGTGGATGCATCATCAATAGTGATCAACGCGTTGTTATGCCAGCATGGGGAGGGTGAATTAGATAATCTGATTGCTTTTTCTAGCAGGAAGTTTTCAACTGCTGAGAAAAATTACACGACGAAACGAAAGGAAGGCTTGGAAATAGTTTATGCTTTCCATAAGTTCATACATTATTTTTTGGGATCCCACTTCAAGATGTATACATACCATTATGCACTCAGATATCTAGTGAACAAGCCAGTTTTGGGGGGGAGAATCTGCAGATGGTTATTGTTATTGCAGGAGTGTGATTTTGAAGTTATTGTGAAGCCAGGAAAACTAAATGCAAGACGAGACCATTTGTCACGGATACTGACAGGAGAAGATGTAGGGAATCTGGATGATAGCTTACCAAATGCACAATTGTTTTCAATCCAAATAGTAGACGACCATTTTGCAAAAATTGTTCAATAATTAAGCACACGAGTAGCTCCATATGATATGATAGTAACCTAGAAGAAACAATTAGCGGTCACAACAACATAGTATCAGTTGATCACGTGAAGCTTATATAAGTTAGGCATAAATGGGATACTACAATGACGTGTGCTAGAACATGAAATGCCCATTATCTTACCAGAAGCACACGATGGAGTTGCAAGAGGACATTACACAGGAAAGGTGACAACGTAGAAGATCTTGTGCGTAGGGCTATGGTGGCCTACCCTCCATAAGGATGCGAAGGAATATTGCCAGAGCTACGATGTTTACCAGAGAGTAAGAAGACCATCACAAAGGGATGACATGTTGTTATCGGACTAATTGGTAGGTGCGGACACTAACTGATCTCCCTAGATCCACCTGGATCTAGAACAAAACAGGACAGGACATGACTCTTTCCCTAAGTTTTGACCATTGAATTAGCTAGTAGGGAGGAACAAGTAACATACCTTTGTATCACTTCCTAGGGTCTTTGTTGCTCCCGCTTCACTCCGGTGCTCTCGTGAGGTCAAGACGAAGACAACACAAACCAACCAAAGTGAAGATAGCAAAATATATTCAACTGTCAACTTATGTGTATGATCAAGGAATTACACAATAAAGTGAGAATAGATTTATGGGAAAAGGACATGCCACTGTATCATATTAATTGAAAGTAGAAGATTACAACCTGATCGCCTTGATGTCGCAAGCTCCCTTTCAGTGGCTCTTGGCTCCAACACACACACTTGCTCAATCCTTGTATGAAGAAGAAATCCCTCTTGATAGACTTGTTAGAGTCTCCAAGCTCCTATTCAAGTTAAGTCCTTCACACAATTCTTTCATCAATTCTCCAATGAATCTTCCTTAACCTTTTCCATGAGAATTCCTTCAATATATAGGAGAGAATGAGATGGTTACTTGGATAAGAATGATCCCACAATATCAGGGAAACCAGTACAAGGATAACCATTCGAATGCCAACCCATTCTTCTAGAAGATTCCCTTC
>ML797575.1:281748-297367 GCA_009831015.1 Picea engelmannii
TCCTCGGTGTTCTTTCTCAAAAACACCTGTCATGCCTTTCTTATTCAGCTACTTTAGAAATCTTGATCTTTCTTTCTTGGTCATGTCCTTTCTTAGACCCTTAGTCTTCGTCACCTGCCTTCAATAATTCTTAGACAACAAACACGTTAATCATGGTCTGATGCAAAAACATTGTATAAAAAAATTTAGGATTTTTTTTATAATAATCTTAGCACAATACTTATCTGTGCAGTTTGTGGATCTGTAGCCACATGGTTGTTTTGTTATCCAAGCTCATCACTTTCCTTGACATACCCATTGGGTGCATGATCCCAATCCATAGTTTACAATAACTATCAAGGTTTCATATTCCTTGCGGTCACTCACCCTCCAGGCCCAGGTTCAAGCATCCCCTTCACTGTTATATAGTCCCTCGGGCGATCCATCTTGCCTTGCCAAGGTTTTCTCACACAAGAAGAATTTTAGAGACTCTATTGAGTCTTACAGTCGAGGCGTCCATCAGACTTGCTCTGCCGAGGCGTCCGTCCAACTTGTGTTACCTCAACACAATAATTTTCAAGCAGTCATGGATTATTACGGGGTTTCCATGGCTCAATAGTAGCCATGTTCATCATCTTCAGCTTTGACAGCCTTCATCCATCCTTTCTGGACACATATTTTCTTCTCACCTGTATCAGAGGTATACAAGATTCATGAGACATCATTATAAATTCTAACTTTCAGAATTTTATTGCAAATCCGTCACCTACAGATTTCCCATTCCACAATTTGTTTTCATATCTGTTCCGCACATGAACCAGGTCCATAATTATGGGACTTTCCTTCCCATAACGGTTTGGCTCAGCAAGCAATTGGCCTTCCTTATGGACTTACCACACTGCCATGTCCAAGACCCTTTCCTCCGTGCAATTCATTCTTTACACAACCAAACAATTGTTAGTTTTCATGCACATTACCTTTTTCGAAAATCAAGTATACTAACAGTCCAAGTCATTTCATCTATTCAAGGATACAAAGTGAAAGGATACATCATCCCTTGCCTATGCATCATTCCAGCCTACCAAATTTTCAAAATGTGATTTGGATATCAATTGATTTTTAATGAATGCGCCAACATTCGTGGCCACATTCATACCCAATGCATCCTTGCATTGATTTCAAGTTTGTCACACTTTATGACAGGTTCTTGGCCATGGTGTGTTGGAATTTAACCAACCTCTTCACCACATGGCCTATTCATTTTCATTCACTCTTACAGTAAGACCATGCTTCCTGCTATAGGTCGATCACAACCCCAAATTGGTATACCTGAACTCAAAGTTTCACATGAATGCTTTTAAGCACTCCTTGATTGGTCAATGCATTCATGACATATCAGTTCATGGATTCTCCCAAGGGTTACAAACAATGTTTACCACCAGAGGTTCATACCTCCATTATTCAGGTTCTCCTTCCTGGATCATACCTTACTTGGGTATCCAAGGCATACAAATGCCTTTCAAAAGTTTATGCATAATACTAAGACAATAAAATATTTCAGAAGGGGTTCTTACCAAATCCCTTCATACTTTGTGCCACATAGGCACAAATATCTTTATAATGGTTCTTGGCTGCTAGCACCCTCTTTCTGATTTTTACCTCATCAACGGTGCTTTATGGGGACTTTTACAGCCCTGTCAACAATCTTTCACCCGCAACCTTCTCCTAGTCATTCTCTGTTTGAGGTTTCCCATCATTGGCAACTATCTTCCTCAATAACTCCAATTCATCTCTATACACAACATGCATCATCATAGACATAATTACATTAGTCGTAATCTTAAACCAAATGCATGTATCATAACATTCGAATTCATAAACATCTTCAAATGTTTCCACAAGTGCATCACAAACAATTTTTTATTGTATCTTTGGCAATACAATCCTTATTACTTATGGTGTCAAGATCTTTTCACTTTTATTGGAGTACCAACTTTCTCATCCAAGAGAAAACATAATACTCAGCGAGGAAGGAGTTGAGGACTCTCCCCTTCTTCCAACTCTTCCTACACCGTCTGGGACTTTTCAGCCTAGTTGAGTTATCTCTAAGGCCTCACTGCCTTTTCTTAATCATGGCTTCAACCAAGCCTAATCAATTAAACATACTCATTTATTCATTTAATCATACTCAGAGGGTTTGCTTGCCTTTATCAACTATACCAGTTTCCACAACTGCTCTTTTAATCCTATGACTCTGTTAAACAATTTAGGGTTCTTAGGGTGAGGAAAGTGTTCCTCCTTTTCTCCCCCTTTTACTTATGCAACCTACTTATTATTGTGATCTTTCTGCTCTTTTCCTGAGCAGCCCTAGGTTAGACTCATCCTAACTCTTAGGATACATAGACATGCTTTAATAGCAAAAATCTTTTGCCCATAATGAATCATGAACATGTGCATCCTGCACACTACCATTCAATTATCAGAATGGTCAACATTCAGTTGTTAATCTTCCACTTACACATTTATTTTAAAATGTAATCCAAGGTGCTTATAAGCTTATAACCCCCTGCTTAATTCTCAGTAGTCATTAAGGTTGTGACTCTGTTCTTTTGACAAAGTCCTTACAGAGTTTTCTTCCACCGGGAACTCCTTCGGCATGCAACTTCCTTGTTGCATATCCATCACTGTTTGTGATGGCCTCAGCCTTGAGTTAGCTTTAGCTTTTTACTAAATATTCCCCTTAAGGAATATAAACATGCATCTTTGTTAACTTACATTTATGACGGACTTAACCATTTTCATAATCCTAAACCTGCATGTAGCTGTCACAGGTATATTCCACAACCCACATACATCTTTACTTTTAAGATCAGTCAACTCGGGATTGTTCACAATCCTTCTCATGTGATCCTCAAAGGCATAAATGTTTGCCTCTTATCATGACAACAGAGCATCCTTGCTCGTTTACTCTTTCATTTGTGTGTACTGGATTTTCCTGGTGAGATGGAGTACATTCCCCTTAAGCTATCATTCAAGATATAACTTTCACGACTCTTCAGAACGGAGTCAACCATGCATCCATGGTATTCATTCAATCTTGGCAAAAGCAATACTTGCTTTATATTTCGCTCATAAGGAAAAACCATATCGTGCCTATAAATATACTCTTACATCATACGTGTGCATTACTTGCACATTTAACATCATTCATACCTTACTGGTATTAATATTGGGCTTCATATTATGAAGCTTCACAATGCATTAAACTCATGCGTATTCATCATACTAGGTCACACCTTCTCCTCACGCGACCACCGACGGTGACCACGATCCGAACTAAAAGGTGCTTCGCATTTCACGATTTCTGGATTCCTGTTGCAAGGAACTCTGGTTCCTCAATCCCCGAAATCCAAAACCTGAAAGGCCGAGGCTAAGGTTTTCTCGGCTCTTTTATCCACATGACCCTTCGCTTGGAACCCAGGGTCAACTCTTAGACACGCGTCGAGATCCCGTGTTTCGGCGAATCCGTGGACAACACTCCACTGTTTTCCCAAACTTCTGATCCATGAGGGTCCGAAAACCTGGATCCCACGGTCCAGATCTCTCTACCAATCAATGGTCCTGATCAAATCCCGGCTTTCCACCTTTCAGGATTCTGGTGGAGTCTTCACCTCCTAACTCCCGATTTCGAATCCCCGAAATGTGTATGCATCAGATCAACGATCCACCGCCTATCTCGATCCAACGACTCAGGTTGGATGTCGGGATTTCGTGACATGCAAGTTCTCAAAACTCTGCCCATTGACTTCTAAACCTCCGACTCTCGAAGATCCGATTACACCGAATCTACGATTCAGGTCATTTGCTAACCAACGACCCTGATTGAATTGATGACTTACCTTGTGTGACTTTGGGAAAGTCTTCGCTTCTATTTTCCCAATAGTTGAAACCTCGAAGCTCTAGATCAACGACTCTCGTTGATTCCAATCTAATGGATACTATTCCTCCTGAGATTGTGAGTGATGAGAGGTTATCAACCTTATCTTCTCCGCTAATCTACTAGATCTAACGGTTCATGAAATTTCGATATTCCTCCCTTCGAGAATTCCACCGTCTGTTCAGATTTTCGATGACTTCCAGCCACGAACTTGGCATCAACTCTTCTGGAATCAACCTCTGCGTTCAACCTCCGGAGCTTTCAAACTTTAACACAAGCTTGTTGCTATATGCACTCCTTGCGCTCTATATGCACACTCCACATACGAAATTTCCCTGCTATCTTCAACTATTCACATTCAAGCTTTATTATCATTGTTAATTAGCATATCCCTACTCCGATAAGAGTAGTTATCATTTTGGCAAAGGAACAATATAATTCCTTTGTTGGAATTCCGTAGGAATTCCCAACGTACAGTTTCATTCTACAGTCCTTCTCCTTAAAGAGTAAATGCAAATAACAATATCTCCTTACGCGACTCGTACATGAGCCTAAGCAGGCCAAGTGTTGTAACCATGCTTTGATACCAATTTGTCACACACCCACTACGGAAAAATAAAATTTTTGCCTTTTCTCGAGGGACAGAATCCCCAAATTCCTACAGGGGCCTAGCGTAGGCTAGCTCTTCCCTTATCCTCCTCCATGTGACCACGAAGTCTATCCAAAAAGGTGCCCTTCGCATTTCGCGATTACAGGGGTATTGTGTTCAAGCCACCCCTGATTCCTTATTTCCCGAAAACCCAAAAAGGGCTAACGGGTGGTAAACTCCTCCCTTATCTTAACCTCATGTGACCACTACCCTGTGACCACGTGCTAACACCAAAAGGTGCTACCGGCTTTCGTCTTTCGAGATTCCTGTTGCAAGGAACCCTTGTTCCTTCAATCCCCAAAACCCGAAACAGGGCTAAGATTCTTGGCTCCTTCCCTTAAGCCTTCTCCATGTGACCCTGTCCTGTGGCCTAGGGCTACTCCTCCGGGTACTTTGGATTTCGCGATTCGGGGAATCGCGATGCAGTGCCTCACCTCCTTTCCCTTTCAAATCCCCGACTCCTGGAGACTCGATACCATCCGAATCTACGGTCCAGATCTTCCACTTGACCAATGGTCCAGATTAAATCTCAGCATTCTACCTTTTGGGATTTTGGCGGGGTCTTCACCTCCCAACTCCTGAATTCAAATCTCTGGTAAATCAAATCAACGACTTAGGTCTGAGCTAGATTGATGGTCCACAAACCCTGTGATCTAACGACTATGATCTTCCTTGAACCAACGACTAGGATTAAGTAGTGATTTCACGACTCGTGAGTTCTAAGAACTCCTCTCGTTGACTTCCTTCAATAGCAAGTCAGTGAAACACTGAATGCTCGCCATGTGTCCTCTCTGATGGAAGGTCCTAATTCTTTCGAGATTCCTTCTTTCGCGAATTTGGGGGAGTCTTCATTCTTATTTCCCCGGTAACCAATTTCCCGATGGATGTAGATCTCTGCCACGTGTCACCCTGGATCCAATAGTCCAGAATAACCTTCGCGATTTCGGTGATTGCGAACCCTCGTTCTTCACCACCCTTATACGCCTAAGTTCCGAAACCCTGGTGGCTTTCAGATGTTCGCCACTTGTCCTCCAAAATGGACAGTTGGATGGATCTCTTCGCAGTTTCGTGATTCAGGAGTTTTTACAACTCCCCCTCGCCAATCTCCCGGTAACCAATTTCCCGACGGATGTAGATCACCCTCCACGTATCCCTTCCGATGGACGGTCAAGGTGACTCCCCATTGATCCTGGGATCTACGGTCCCGATTCCTTCGCTACTAGTGAAGACTGAAGGGGTCGAGGCATTAATGCCTACATTCCTTCTTCCAATCTAATGGTTGTGACAAACCTCAGATCCTCCTGAAAGGATCTCATCTGCTCATCCTCCAAACGAAGGGATACTCCCTCTCGTTACTTGAACTTCTTGCTATCCCTCCTGAGCTTCGTCAGTTATGAAGGATTTAAGAGCGTTACGCTCTTTCTCCTGGACTAAACACCTAAAGGGATCTTCGGCACAACTATTGCGCTCCTTCATCAAGTCTAGGACTTAAGGGGTTCTGGGTTTCTATTTGCCTCGTCGGGTGCCTGTGCATGTCTGCACTACCTCTCCTGAGCTTAACAAACTCCATCCTCTAAGGGACTCAGAGCGACTAAGAGAGTAAACCTGCGTGCATGAGACTACGCCTGAGGTCGACGAACTCACAGTTTGTGGCTCTAACTCAAGCCGCCACATAACACAAGCATTTACGAGTACCAATCATGTCCTATCCATATAATTTTCTTACTTGTCTAATTATACAACCAAGCAGAAATGGGAGGGATGCAAAATATCCATTAAGAAATCATGCACATTCCTGAAAACATTCACAGTATAATCAATTCATACACAACTATAGCTAAATTACGCAGGGCAGGAGATCGCTTATCTATTACAAGTTCCCGCCAACCAACTAACCGTGGGTGTTCGTCCTTCCACCCGACCATAGGCTCAGAGGCATTCAATCTTAGCACTCTGGCCACCCCCGTGCCAAGCCATGATATCACCAGGGAATTCTCACTGTTCTCGAGGATTCTCTCTCTGTTTCGGCTCCTTGTTCGGGTCCTTTTCTCCGTAACTCAAAGATTTCTCTCTTGGTTATGGCCTCGACGAGGTTTCTTAGATGCTCCCCGGCATCAAGCTTGCGGCCTTCTCTTCGTGATTCCCTGGAGAGCTCTGTGCCTCTCCCTTGCGAACCTTTTTTGCTCTTTTCTGGTGTCTCTATCTCTTGTTGCCTTCCTCGTGTATAACTGTCACCTTCCTTCTGTCAGAAGGAAGCTCGGGTCTGCTTGGTTTGCCATACCCTGCGATACTTTGGGCTGACTTCCTGCATCTAGACCATGCTCCCATTCATGGGGGTGGTTGGTAATTCAACCACCGGTCCTTTCTTCATTAACTGATTTTCTTTCCTTGGGATTCGAAGGAGGTTTTGTCATCCTTATCAAGGGATATTTTGGGGTTATTTGGTATAATGAACCCTCTTGTATAGTTTTCACATTCTTCCTCTAGTGATATCATGGCCAGTACTTTCAAGGTTTCACCCCCATAGTCAGTTATTTGGCAACTCAATCAATAATACATTTACATTGTCCTCATGCCTTAGCATGGTAATTCCTATTTTATGATTAATTACAAATTGGGGGAAATAGGGTATTACAGTATGAATCCCCGACCGCGGGTTTATGCATGTAACGACAGATCTTTGTAGCTTAAAGACGTCGGAATACGTCTCTACCCTGAAAAAAATTAACCCACAAATTTCTGCCGAGGAAGGTGCTCTGATACCACTCGTAATATTCCAGATATAAAAAAGTATGCAGAAAAAAAAAAATAGTTAGAAATGGCAGATGAACAACAATATAACCAGAACAACACCAGAATAATACCAAAATGATACCAGAATAATACTAGAAAGAGCACTTTAATTTCTGAGAGCAATGTTCACTTGCCTCTTCAAGGGGGCAACCTCCAGTAAAGCATAGCTCTATTACAATAATATCCAAGACAAAAGTTCTCATACCCTCGACTCCTATTTATACTAAATATGTCTATCAAAATAACCATCTAGAGGAAGATCCTTTAAGAAATGGAAGCTTCTATTAGGTTTTCTTACAATGGACTTATTCTTTCTTATTGCTAGGCCTTATTAATATTAACCTTTATTACATGGAAATATATTATTCTAGCTATGTGAGGGGTTAGGTCCCTAACATTTCGCTTGCGACCATCGTGACCATCATAAAAATTCCCGCCTCACCTACTTCATGCTGATCTCTGGCCCATACAAGAAGAATGTTGAACCAAAAGCTGTGATACCACTTTGTAATGTACCCAACCTCCTAGCTGAGTCCCGTTACCACATTGTAACATTTCCACTACTGCAAACTCACTAAATAAAGTTTTGATAACAATTCTTTCTATTGTAGAAGCAACTCGTCGAAACCAACAATACACACAACTGGCCTTGTGCTACGCGCAACTATGTTTTCCTAGTGCACACAAATCGGTCTCGTACCGCGTGTAACCACTATGTCTTAGCAATTATGTGCGCTCAATGTCATTGTGTCGACTGCATCGACTGTCCCTCAACACACACGACATTTGTAGCTTCACGCTAGCACCCATATGATTATTATTGAAGTTACTTAACGAATATCGGCTATAACAATGGAAATAACTCATAATACAACTATGCACACAACCATCCCTATGTTGCACACAAAGTATGTCTCATTTATACATGCAGATTGATTTCCTTGCGCACGCCATGATTCAGGCCTTGCCTCAGAATCCCATGATCGCTACCACAAATTTTTCTAACAGGAAACACTTAATAACTACCATACTGTACATCTGCAACAATTATGCAAAACTGACAATACATGCACAACCCAGTATAATCATGTACCAATTCCATAACAGAAATAACATAAGCATTCACATGTTAAACAATATGTAATCACACATAAACTGTCATAACCCATGCCTTGTATATGCAACAAACATGCAATTCTATAACATGTATAATCCACACACAAATATATATACAACGGTAACACATAATGTATTTAACATGTATATGCACATTACTCAAAGAATAATACACATAAGAAAACACTTATTTTTTGTTGTAATCCACCAACTACGCGTAGACCTCAGACATTCCTCCCAACCATAGACTCTGTCGCTCATAAATTCTCAGCAGCAGGGCACCCACGAGTTGGGGCTTAAAATTCACCAAGGCAAAGGATTCCTAAGCCAACCTAAGGTCTTTCAATAGTCAAAATACTCAGTCAAATGTGCCAATCCCAACAAACAACCTACATTCCCTCATTCCCCACATGCCTGTCCCACCCTAGGAAGTGTGTCCCTTCTCTGCTCAACAGTCCTTTGGCTACCCCACTTCCCTTCTAGGGCTTCAACAACAAGCCAAACATGAAGTCTCAAATCCATGTAGCTACAACTGTGCACCTTGGGAAATCAATTCCCAACAGTTCTCTCACCTGGAGAGAATGCTTACGGGCATGACAACCCGCTTCTTCGACAAACATGGGTCTGACAACCCGCTTCTTAAACCAACACACATGCCTTCCCAAGTACAAGGTTATGCGATGGTAGCAAGATACACCAAGATATCAACGCTTAACATAGAAGTGTTGGTCTCAATGATGAAGGAAATGAGTGAATTCCCCCCAAATACACTAAGGCCCAACAATATATTTACATGACTAAAACTAGACACTTGTCACCTTAAGAGGTAACTTAGCTCCACTTGGTGGCCCGTTCCCATTCCTTAGGATCTTAGGATAAATACATATCCCATAAATATACTTTTGGAAATATTATTAAAATATTCCCTCTAAGCTTCACACCCCTTAGCCCCTTTTCCCCTTTCTAGTGGAGTTTAACCCCCCCATCTCTTTTTGTTTGATTGGTATGCGCGCAGTGATATGTTTTTATTAATATCTGAGTGCAATTACATTTTTACAAAAATAGGCGCACTAGCCTATGTCGCAATCCAGGCTCTCTAGCCTAATAACCACACAGGCACTCTAGCCTCAATATACATATATACAAAGGCTCTCCGGCCCCAAAATATCTCGGCTACAAAGACAGCCCAATGTGCACTTTGAAGAGATCCTCACACACTTACTTGGGTGCGCACAAAACTATGCAACATGTGCACACTCTTCCCTTGGTTCGCGCACATGATAATCCCGACACACTTACTCAGGTGCACACAAAGTTATGAAACAAGCGTGCACTCTTCTCTTGGTGCATGTGCGTTAAACTGTACCCAAAACTTATGCGCCCACAACTCACCAGCTTATATGTACATTTACATTTACATTACAATTGGGGTTCGACCTAGGGGTATTACAAAGTGGGAGTGATGTAAGGAAGTAAGCATCATTGAGTTAAAGGAGAGTGGGGTGGATGGAGAGCAATGTTGGGTTGAGACCTCAAAGGAAATGTTGTGGATGTTAGTAGCAGAGATCAACATAGGAGGATGTCCAATCTACAAATTTTGTTCACATACCTTTTGAGCAATATGCTCAAATTTTTCCAACTAGGGGAGCATCCTCGGTCTTGAAAAATATATTGCATACAATTTAAAGGTTGTGTATGTTTGGCAATAGTCATACATAACCATACTACCTAAGATTGGTACCTCTGGATGCATTGGTATATTTTGAACTAAGTATTATTATTATTATCTTATATATTTCTAAATATTTGGCATAGATTTATGAAGTTTCATCACATCGAATGACTTATGCATACAAGTTACAAGTGATGGAAAAGAGATATGCCATGGAAATTCTATATGCCAACACATACTTGTTTATGAGCCCTCTTAAAAAGCTTCATTTGACTATTTTTATGAGGCAGAATACAACACTACAAGTCCATTAGGAGATCAACATACATAATGAATGATTAAACTTGTAAATAACAAACAAATGCAAGCACCCACAATAATTTGTTTGAATTAAGGATTGCTAGTGAAGACAGACACAACCCTAATTAAATGTGCACACACACTTCTCAGTGGGTTGTTATTCTTGATGGTTAACCATGTCACATTAATGAAATGAAAGGGTGAATTATGTCATCGTAGAATTGAAATGACTCGAACAACAACCAGATCACTCATAGATGGAATGGATTGAACTGATTGATTGTAAACAAATTGGGCCATCCGAATCCCTGGCTCATGTATAAATCACTAACCCTCCATATATGAGGTGCTTTTAGTTCGTTCTTGATGGTCGTTATAAAAGGCTATTGGCCATGAATGGAGAAATTTAGGATTGCAGTTTATAATTATAGTAAAGAGGAGTTCGTGAATTGTATTTTGACTTGAATGCAACAATATTGTTGGAGTGTATTTATGCTAGCCAAAGATTGATGGTTGTAGTAATTGCATGCTGCATTTATTCAAGTTTATATGGCTAATGCTTAAATTACACCGTTCACGTTCATATTGGATGCCAATTGATAAGTTGAATTGCAAAAGTTTATGATTATGTCAAATTCTATATTGAATGCAATTGAGGATGTTGAAGACAGTATGAAACTAATTTGTAGAAAATATGTTCATTTAGTTGCCATCATAGAATTGTTGCATTTACTTTGATATGCAAAGGGACATTTTCTGTACTGCATAATAATGGCTTGAGTTGTTGTCAATTAAAGATCCTAGCTTGGCATCAACTAACCGTTAGTGTTATAAATCATCCATTTGTTAGAGTATTTGTGAGGTGTTATATACAATATTCAATATTCTATGCTTAAGTGAATCTACCAAGTTCTCCTCCATGTCGAAAAAGAGGCCATATATGTGCTTATATGTTATAACATTCTAAAGTTTTCGTATAATTTATATAACTATTTATGCCATATTTGGTATAGACATTATGGGACAGTTTTGTTTTAGAATAAACTACAATTCATTTGGCCAATTCAGAAGATGCATGCTTGATAGTTACTTTTATTAAAGTCTCCATCGGTCTCACATAGTTCGATTGAACATAAAGATATATGTAAGAAGAAAGGGGAAAACGATATATTGACAATTGTTCCAAATTCCCAACAAGGAGATGCAAATTTATGTAGTATATTTGTAGATGTGTTTCTAGAATCAACTTTGAATATGGATGCTCACATTGTTCATTAACTATTCAAATTCTTTCCTTAAAATCAACTATTGAATATCATATCTCTATCTTTCATCTATCATTCATCTATCAAGGTTATGGACACAAACATGGTTATTACTCTTGATAATGTGAATTTTGTATAAGTGATTTTAGTTCCCAATTAGAGAGAAAACAAAGTTTGGCTTGTTAGACACAATGGCCAAAACGATAGTAGAAGAGGATCTATTTCATCACTTTGAGAATACCAAATTTCTTGGGATATAAAGATGCATATAAATATTTGTGACCCTCCCACTAACCATAGAGATATTGACCAAAATATAGGATCTCACTCGGGGTCACAAAAAAGGCCATAGAAGGTGTATACGAGGGAACCGAACCCTAATCAATGATATTCACATGTGAACATAAGTGGGATTTGTGCAAAACCCTAGCTTGGCCTTCGGGATTTTATTTGTGACTATTCGAGTGTCGTTTGGAGAAGAGCAGCAGTAGGACGACGAAGAAGAGGCAGAGGCAGAGGCAGCAAGGCGCCCCCTCCTGTAAACAATGAGGTTTGTACTTGTCCTTTATTTTCTATTTCCCCCTTCTTTCAATGGTCTCTGGCGTGGGGGGCTGATGTGCATTTTAGTGTTCTTTTGGTATGGATGACAGAGATTTGGTTTATTTGTTGTGTTTGGTTGAATGGTGCTCAGTAAGCTTCAGAGTGACGTGTTGAGGGAGGGAATAACTCAGGTTATGGGAGAAAGCAAGGACAAGAAGCGAAAATTCACAGAGACAATAGAGTTACAGATCGGGCTGAAGAACTATGACCCCCAAAAGGACAAGCGTTTCAGTGGGTCCGTAAAATTGCCCCACATTCCCCGCCCCAAGATGAAGGTCTGCATGCTCGGAGATGCCCAACACATTGAAGAGGTATGTTATGCTTCCTATTTTATCTGAGCCATTAATCTCAGTTTTTCCTTCTTTTTTCTTTCCCTTTGTAGGTTTTGTGTGGAATGTATAAAACCCGATCACATTATTTATGTTTGGTCTGATGTGTGGTGCAACTGTATGCTATTTGGTAATGGAGATTCAGCCTGGATTCTGAACTGGGTATGTGTTTTGTTTTTCAAACATCTTCTGGAGAATAAGCTTCCTTTTATTTTTCGCCCCTTTTAATTTGTCTTCTCAATTTTTGTTTTGCAAATGTCCGTTAGATGTTCGAGTCTGACCATTGCCATGTTTAGGTCTTTTTCAATTAACGTTGACAGAAAAAGATTTCTCTGATTACAATAAAAAATGTTTAGCAAATTATATCCCTCAGCTGAAAACTGAAATTTTCACATCGCAGTTTCTAAATCTCGACATTTATTGGGAATTTTATTTTAGTTTTAGACAAGCATTGGAATGCAAATGCTTTTGTGATTCGGAAAACAGATCTCAATGCGAAACAATGTATCGTCCATCTAGGCAGCTTTGTCTACTGTGGGTCTTTCTTCAGTTCGGCAATTCTTTGTTAAATGCCTGTTACTTGTTTAATATTACGACTTGTTTTTTAGGTTGTGATATTTTTGAAAGATGTTAGATATAGATTGGAGGAAAAACGAAAACCTTAGTACACAATCATCATAGACAGTCTCATTCATTTGATTGTCTTTAGCTATGTTGAACGATTTTCCAGAACGAAGTTGGAAGGAGTGTTTGGAACTGCTAGAAGCTTTTCCCAGATTTTGAGGAAATGGCGGGTTAGAAGTGGCATTATACACACAAAAGTACGGAAATATAGAAAAAATAGATAGGAAATATTGTGTTATAATACATACATGACACAATTACACAGTACATATTCATACCATTTATAACTTCATAAATGATTATAAAAGCGAGCTGGACATGATAACATAGTCTAAATGACTAAATAACAATTATAGGTTGCTCGAAGCTGAATACACCACATTTTGTGGTGTTGAACAATGGCATGCCGTGATTACATGGTCAGTCATGCATAAATGCAGAATGATTATTAAGCTCAACCTTTTTGGGGGCCAGCGTAGCTGACCTGGTGCTGAAACTGGCCCTTTACATGCCCGTTTCAGCATCCAGATAGGGACCCCATGCGCAGGAGCTTCAGATAGCTTGGGCTCTCCTTAACAGGTCAGGAGGTTACTGAAGCTTCCGACTGCCAGGAATGTTGCTGGAGCAGCTCTCGAGATGGGGGGATGTTAGGGTGCTCCTGGAACGCTCTCGACACATGCCATTTCTGGGTATTTGTGAGACTTTTTTTCCACCTCCCCTGCTCCCAGAAATGGGGAACCTTGGGAACAGCAGTCCTGGGAGTGGTTTCCATGCTTCACAGCCTACAGGTCTTCAGGTTATTTTGTCAGCATTCCAACAAATGTTATCACTGATTACTGCATTTCAGCTATTTATCAGGTAGTTATTAGTGACTTAATTTGAGTCAGAGCCGATCAGACTATAATAAGTTTGTTGTGAGCATCTTTTTAAAATTTTGTTTTCAAGTGGTTTGCAACCATTTCCCTTTCCCACCTCCTGTCTGCATCTACCCTCAAATTTGTTGACTTGTTGGCTATCAATATGCCTGTATCTCAAAAACAATTTGCTAATATATTGCAGTAAATGTGCAGGAACTTCAGAAAGCTCCCAGCCTGTCTAGGAGCATTTCGGCAATCCTTGACAGGTTGGGAGCTTCCAGAAGCTCCCGACTTGTGGGAATGCTGCAGGAGCAGCTCTTGGAATGGTGGGATGTTGTGGTGGGACCTCCTGGGATGCTCCTGATACTCCTGCTGTTCCCAGGCAATTGGGAGCATTTTTGTTCCAGCTCCCTTCCTCCCAGAAATGGTGGAACATTGGCAACGAGTTCTTCCATTCCTGGGAGCGTTTTCTGTGCTTCACAGGTCTTTAGCTTAATTATATCAGGATTCCAACAAATGTTATCAGTGCGTTTTAGTTATTCATCAAATAGCTGTTACTGAGCATCTTTTATTATTGTCAAGTGGTTAGTGACCATCTAATTCCATCTATTGTCTCCATCAAACCCAAACATGTTAACTTGTTGGTTATCAATATTCCTGTATATAAAGAACAATCTTCTAGCATCTTACAGTAAATGCCATTGTGCATTTTGCTGTTCAACTAACAATATTGGGGTTATAAAATCCCCCTTGCATTCTTTTCAGCCGTGGGTTCTCATATTAGCCATTGGGCTATAATTGTTACATTCCATAATGATGAATGTTGTGTATTAGATGACAGAGAAACCACATGAAATGGTTTTTTAGCTACATAAATGACAGTGAATTCAACAGTAGTCTTGTCTCCCTCAAAATATGGTCAAATTCTTTAGTCCAGCCTATGTTTATTAAACCAGAATACACTGGCCCCCAATAAGCTATTTGGTCTCCAGGGGAGCAGGGCCACATCACAGGTCCGATAGTAGTTAGGCTTTTGATTTTGGTTTGGAAATGTTTCTTATTTGTAGCCTTTATTGACATGCTTGTCCTCAATATTTATCAATGTTCCACCAAGACTCCGGGACGGGGGGACATGGGTGTGGGGGGACGCACAAGGGGGATGTGTGGGAGTACCCCCAAATTTTAGGGATTTTTGGGAAATGGGGGACGGGGGGACGTCACATATATAATATAAAAAATATAAAAAATAAAATTTTAAAAATAAAAATAATAATGATAAATCTCAACAATAACATATGATGCAGAAGCTAGAAAGATTAGAGGAAAGAAAGCCAAAGTTAATTTTGCCGATGATATGCCGCCTCCCAAGAAGAATAAGGTGGTAAAGAATCCCGAGGACAAGATGACAGAGGGTTTGCCCATAAAGATATGCACTCGCCACAATGTTCGGCAAGATCAGATATCGTTCAGGGTCAGAAATCCAATCGTTTAGCTACTG
>ML797576.1:8778-26404 GCA_009831015.1 Picea engelmannii
ATTTTATTTATGTCGGCTTTAGGCCATTAGTTGTAATTATACCTCCTAGTCTCCTATATATACCAAGGAGACATTTTCATTTTGAATCATCTTGTACTTGAACATTTAAGTGGAGTAAAAGGAGGTTGCCCCCTTGAAGAGGCCTATTATCTGAAATTATCTCTTTTTCAAGGCGTTGAGTATTTTTTCTGAGGTTTTTCTATGCTATATTGATATTTGGTTCTTAACATCAAGAAAGAGTTGAAGAGAGGTAAGAATAGGGGTGTTAAGAACCATAAATCCCTATCTAATTCTCAACAACAAATATAAATCCTCAAGTTTGTAGTGGAATTATATCCTTGAGACAATAATTTAAGCACAATGAAAAACACAGAGAAAGGGTTTGATAGGTTCAATGAATGAATTGTATAAAATAAACACTCTTACCATAAAAATTGATTTAGAAATTAACCAATAGAGTGAAAGAGAATCCACTAATCACAATACACAATAAAACACATCCTCAAAGTATCAAACTTGAATGCAAATAGCTCCCAAACCAAATTTCCTTTCCATACCATGCCTTTCCACCCCATGCCTTGCCATGTCATGCCATGCCTTGCCTTTCCTTCACTTGACATGCCTTGCATTTTCCATGTCGTTACTTTTCCATGCCATGCCTTGATTTTTCCATGCCTTTCCTTTTCCCTGTCATGCCTTTCCTTTTCCATGCCTTGCCTTCACTTGCCATGGTATGGTATCTAGACATCAATCCTTAAAGGGATGAAAATTATGACAACAATGTAATAAATGGTGTAATGGTATGGTATGGTATGTTATGGTATCCATGGAATGGTATGGTATGGTATGGTATGCAAGTGAAGGAATACCTTTCCTCTCCATGGTATGGTATGCCTTTCCTTTGTATGGTATGGTATGATATGGTATGTATTTCCTTGGTATGGTATGGTATGGTATGGTATGCATTTCCTTGCCTTGGTATGGTATGGCATGGTATGCCTTGCCATGCCATGCATTTCCATTCCTTACCTTGCTTTCACTTTCCATGTCTTGTATTTCCATACCAATCCTTTCCATACCATGCCATTCCTTTCCATGCCATGCCTTTCCATTCCATGCCTTTACATACCATTACTTATCATCCCATGCCTTACCATTCCATGCATTTCCATGTCATGACATGTCATTGCATGCCTTTCATTTTCCATTACATGCCTTGCATTTTCCATGCCTTCAATTTCATTCACTTTCCATGAGTTGTATGGTATGGTATGGTATGGTATGGTATCTAGACGTCAAGCCCTAAAGAGATGAAAATTATGAAAAAAATGCAATAACAGGTGTAATGGTATAGTATGGTATGTTATGGTATCCTTGGCATGGTATGGTATGATATGCTATGCAAGTGAAGGCATACCTTTCCTTTCCATGCCATGACATGCCTTTCCTTGCCATGCCATGCCATCCCTTGCATTACCTTGCCTTTCATTTCATGGCCTTTCCTTGCATGGTATGGTATGCTATGGCATGGCATGTCATGGAATGGTATGGTATGGTATGTCCTGCCTTGGCTTGCCTTGCCATGGTATGGTATGGTATGCCTTTCCTTTCCTTGGTATGGTATCATATGGTATACCTTTGCATGCCATGCCTTGCCATGCCTTGACTTACCTTCACTTTCCATGTCTTTCTTTCCATACCATTCCTTTCCATGCCATGCCTTTCCATACCATACCATGCCTTTCCATGTCATACCWTTCCATACCATGCCATTCCTTTCCATACCATGCCTTGAAATTCCATTCCTTGCCATGCCATGCCATGATTACMTTTACTTCACTTTCCATGCCTTKCCATTTATATGTCATGCCTTACCTTTTCCATGCCTTGCCTTTCCTTTTCCATACCATTCCATGCCTTGCCTTGCCTTTTCCATACCATGCCTTTCCATAYCATGCCTTTTCATGYCAYGCCTTTCCATTCCATGCCTTTACATACAATGYCATGCCTTTCYATGCCATTCCTTTCCATACAATATCTTATCATCCCATKCCTTKCCATGCCATGCATTGYCTTTCCATGCCTTTCCTTGCCTTCACTTTCAATGYACAATTTGGTATGGTATGGTATGGTATATATACATCAAGCCCTAAAGGGRTGAAAGTTATGACAAAAATGTAATAAAAGGTGTAATGATATGGTATGGTATGTTATGGTATGCCTTGCCTTGCCTTTCCTTGCCTTGGTATGGTACATGTTGTAATATTGTAGATTAAAACAACATTCAAAGATGGATTACATAGATAACAACACACACATACACACAAAATAAGAGAGTATTTGGGAAGGTAAACCAATCCTTCATTTATTCCTTATTCATAAGTATAAATACATAGGGTAAATGGTCAGAGTGGTTCTACCTACTCCAAATAATCATTAGTTACCATTTGTTACATGTATTTACTTGGATTTATACTCTTTATTACATACATTTGTATATTAAATCTAATGTATGATGACAAGGGTCTAGAAGCCGTTACAACATCTCGCCATACTCAATTCCTTACTCGTCCCAAGAAAGCATGCACTAATGTTCTGGGTCTCTGCTACTACATAAGTATCCTCATTGTGTACCGCCCATGCATGTTCGTATGCATAGGTAACTCAGCCGCAGTCACCACCATATCTAAAGGGTGATAGAAAAATACAACTTTTACTATGATTAGTCTCTATTGTATCTAAGTGACTATATATTACAGGTCTTGTCTCCTCGATCTACATGTTCTGCATTCCTCATCAAGAGATTCCCCGACTGTTATTATTTCCAAGTCAGTCTCTCAACTCAAAACTAGACTACTCACATGCTCTATTAGGTTGTCTCTCTCGGAGGATTCGTTATAGGGGATCGATGAGGGTCTGTGCCATCGACCACTCATACCATTGTGTTTTTGTAACAACCCAAAAACTATTCTGCAACTCTTGCACTCAAGGGATCAATCAATTTTTCATGCTCGACCCATCCTATGCTCATCTTTCCCCTTCACACACCCTATAGTGGAACACCATGCTTCAACAAACTTACCATTTCTCTACTGTTTGGATTCCAAGGTTGCAACTCACAAACATTTATGCACTTTTAATACGAAGGGGGCTCAATCATTTAAGTCTTCTTTTATTATCATATTTTCTTTAAATGCATCATGTGTGTTTGTTTCTCATACCATTTCTCTTTATTGAATGCCTCTATCTGCTGCCACACTCATCACTAGTGCCTTTTGTAAATTCTCACACAATATGATCTGTTGCTCATGAAATTTGTTTTCTAATGCTCTTTTAATTCTTAATCAGGGATGTACTATTGTATCAAGATGTGGATCATTATATGAAGGATAAATTAATCTTGACTGACTTAATCATGACTTGACATAATTTTTTCAATTAAGGATCAACTCATGTCGGCAAGAAACCGATCTTGTCGGAAAGAAACCAAATTTCATTAAATAGGTGGAGGGGATCGCCTGCCCTCGCAAAAGATGCACATTTAACCACTTCCTCAGATTAAATATTACATGATCGGTAAGGGACCAATCTCAATTTTTAATTTATCTCAATGAAAAAATTATGGTTTGTTCGACTTGACTTAAACTCGACTATGAATCGGTCATGCTTTAACTATGAATCAACCGACTCTTGACTCAATTGAATCACTTGATTCTGAAAAAACTCACCTAACATATCCTCCATGTGCTACATTTTTATACTTATAACTATGTTTACTCTACATATGATATCTCTTTAAGTAATTCCCATATTCAAGTTTTCAACAATAATAGCTATAATTTGATTATTTCAAAGAAACTATTACACAAATGGTATTTTCAATAGTGATCATTCCACCAACTCAAGCATCTCTTATGTTCACAATTATAATTGTACCTCGAGTTGATATCTAAGTAGATTAGCTCCATAGTCTTGTTGAGGTCTGTTGGATTTTCCTTATTTATAGAGCATTAATGTTACTATTGTTATTTTACTTTGTTACCATTAACATATATATCATGTATTGAGTACTAGCAACATAAACAAGAGACAAAAAATAACACAAGAGATTTATCCTTGGAAAACCCCAAATGGGGGAGAAACCCAACAACCTTTCTTAGATAGATTTCTTTCACAAAGCAAGTCCAATCAGATAAACCCGAATACAAGTGCTATATTAACCAAAAATACCACCCTAGTTGTAGAAACAACACCATAAAAAGTTAGTGCAACTCCTCAAGGAGTAGCGTGCAAGAGAGAGATACCAAAAGAATGAGCAATAATAAACTGTGCAGCTGCAACTACCATGTCACATCCTCCAAACTTGGACCTTTCTTCTATGTAGCTGGAAGAGTGTGATTGAGTGAACAAATGAGCTAAGGCACCTTCTTTTTTATAGTCTTCCTCGCCATTAGATTGGGTCGACTTCGTCTCTGGATAGGCTTCTTTTGATTATTACTTTATTCTTTTGAGCTGACTTCTCTTCTAGGGTATTTCAACATCTATATAATGGATATATTTCTTCCAGAATATTCTTTACATCTAAGAAAGGTCATCTAGGATGGAACGATCCTCCTGTAGCTACCAAAACAATAACACTCCTTAGCTATGGAGGAATCTTTCATGATGTCTTCATCTGGTAGTCCACTGACTACTTTGCAATCTGCTAGTAGGCACATAGTTGCTACAATGCCTTCAGTAGCTTGAATCATCAATCATAGTCTCTGTGATAAAACGATAGCACACATATCTACATCCAAATGATCATGTAATCTCCATGACAATCAGCTAGTAGCACATAGCTACTACAATGTCATCCAATAGATCACAACTATTTCCAAGTAGTACAAAAATACTATCTAGTGACACACAATAACTTCTAGTGTAACACATCCACTTTAGTATCACACAACTATTGTCCGGAGTCACACAACCTCCTGCAACCATCATTATAGATCCCTATTAGATCTATCAACTGTGACCTGCATGGAACAAGAACAACAACAAGGAAAAAAAACAGACAAGAATAATACTCTTATAATAATAACAATAATAAAAATAAGAACGGGAACAATCATCACAACACTCTTCTAGTGTTGTGACCAATCATTATTCCATGGTAACATGCTTTAAAGTACCAAACTTGAAAAAAGATTAAAGGTTTACACATATAATTTATTTACTATTTCTAGTTTTAAATTTAATAATTTGGAATTTAAAAATGTAAACCTTATTTTAAAGTATCAAACTTGAGGGAAGATTAAAAATTTACACATGTATACTTTATTTAATATTTCTAATTTTAAATTTAATTATTTCTATTTTTTTTAACTTTCCGTATATAAATTGGAATTTGAAAATTTTGATTTTCCGTTATAAGTTATAAATGTTTCCATTTTATAATTTTATCATGATTTATAAGGTTTGGGTCCACTTTGATTTTAATACTTAATAATACTTTTCAAGGGATTTTAATACTTAATAATACTTTTCAAGAATGGACAAATTGGGCATGCACTTGTTAGAATAATGTCCAAACTTCTAGAATGATTATCAATTTAGAATGTTGTTAGATCTTTGATCGTGGGAGTTTAATTTTATCTCATAAAATATTCTAGATCCAAATTTGTTGGTGATCATTCCAACTATATATGTAATAGCGTTTTCCTCTTGAATGTAGTGTGATGAACATATTTTGTCACAGATTGGATACCGATATTCTATGTTTTTTAATTTGGTATGAGAGTTGAGATTTGCGCTGAGGAGAGACGTGATCCATGTTGTTGTTGAGCTGTTTTGTACAAAGAATCGATTTTTTTTTAACCTGGTATGAACTCTTCGTGAAGTCCTACATATGTGGTGACTTTACATCAAGAGTATTTAAAAGTTATTGTAAATTTAATGGGATCCAACAAAAATTTTCAGTACCTCATACACCTCAACAAAATGGTGTCACTAAGAGAAGGAACAAAACACTGGTGAAGTGTGCTTGGACTATGATTCAAGGTAAAAATATTTCTAATCGTTTTTGTGCAGAATCCATTAATACTGTCATTTATTTATAGAATCGAAGTCTGACTAAGAAATTATATTTTCAAACTCCTTTTGAGGTTTTTCATGGTTATAAACCTAATGTCACTCACTTAAGAGTGTTTGGATCCACTGCCTTTACACATATTCCTAAGGATGAGAGAAGAAAACTTGATGCAAAATAAATCAAGTGTGTTTTTATTGGGTATTGTACTGATAACAAATAATACAAATTATTTGATCTGAGTTCACATAAATTGTTTGCAAGTAGAGATGTGGTATTTCATGAGAATGCAAATAGAGGTGATGCAATGAGTGATGTTTATGCTTGGAATATTTCTAATTATAATAATGATAATATCCAAATAGATGAAATGGTTAAATAGGAACAAGAGCAGGTACAAGTTCAAGAACAAAATGAAAGCAGTATGGACACTTCAAGCAGTCATGATACATCATGTGAAGAAGAGTCACCACAGAGAAGGAGAAGAGATGAAATCAGTGAAGGACCAAGGAAGTCATCATGACAAACTCAACCACCTACAAGGTTTAAAGATTATGCATTAATGTTACAGGTAATGAATTTTGTAGAACTTGTGAACTATGAACAAGATAAAGAACATGGTGATTGGAGAAATTCTATGAATGAAGAATATGACTCTCTTATGAAAAATCACACATGGGAATTAGTATAATTTCCTAAAATCAGAGTTCCTATTAGAAGCAAATGGTTGTACAAATCTAAATTTAATGATGGAAACATTGATAAATATAAGGAAAGATTAGTTGCAAAAGGATATTCACAAAAGGAACGAATAAATTATGATGATATTTTTTCACTAGTGGCTAAATTGAATACAGTTAGAGTAATTATTGCCTTACCTACAACACATAAATGGAAAATACATGAGTTCGATGTCAAATCTAATTTTCTAAGTGGTGATTTAAAGGAAGAGGTTTATTTGGTTCGGCCTGAAGGGTTTGTCAAGCAGGGATAGGAGCATCTAGTCTACATGTTAAGTAAATCCTTATATGGTTTGAAACATGCACCGAGATCATGGTATGTAAATATTGATTCATTCTTTAATCAAAAAGGCTTTGTGAAAAGAAAGAGTGATACTAAACTGTATATTAAGAAATATGAAGATGGAAATGTATTTTTAATATATTTATATGTGGATGATATCATTATTACAAGTAGTGCACACAAGTTAATTCATGAGATTAAAATCCATTGTATCAAGAATTTGAGATGAAAGACCTCGGTGAATTGCATTACTATTTAAAATGTATTAAAAAATAATGAAATTATCAGATCTGATTAGGGTGGTGAATTTACATCAGGATCATTTAAAAGTTATTTTCAATTTAATGGGATCCAACAACAATTTACAATACCTCATACACCTCAGGAAAATGTTGTAACTGGGAGAAAGAAAAGAACACTGGTAGAGTGTTCTCGTAGTATGCTTCAAGGTAAAAACATTTCTAATGGTTTTTTGGCAGAAGCCATTAATACTGTTGTTTATTTAAAGAATCAAACTCTAAATAAGAAATTATATTTTCAAACTCCTTTTGATGTTTTTCATGGTTATAAACATGATGATAGTTAGGAGTGTTTGGATCCATTTCCTTTACACATATTCCTAAGGATGAGAGAAAAAAACTTGATGAAAAATCAATCAAGTGTGTTTTTTTTGGGTATTGTACTGATTAAAAAGCATATAAATTGTTTGATCCCAATTCACATAAATTGTTTTCAAGTAGAGATTTGTTATTTCATGAGAATGCAGATAGAGGTGATACAATGAATGATGTTGATGCTTGACATATTTCTAATGATAATAATGATCATATCGAAATAGATGCAATTGTTAAATAGGAACATGAAGAGGTACATGTTCAAGAAAAAAATGAAAGCAGTATGGAAATTTCAAGCAATCATGATATATCAAGTGGAGAAGAGTCACCACAAAGAAGGAGAAGACTTTAAAGAAATGAAGGACCAAGGAGGCCATCACAAAAAACACAACCACCTATAAGGTTTAAAGATTATGCATTTATGTCACATGTAATGAATGTTGTAGAACCTGTGAACTATGAACTAGATAAAGAACATGACGGTTGGAGGAATGCTATGAATGAAGAAATCTAAATGGATGTACAAATCTAAATTTAAAGAAAACAATAGAATTGATAAATATAAGGAAATGTTAGCTGCAAAAGGATATTCACAAAAGGAAGGAATAGATTATTAAGATACTTTTTCACTAGTAGCTAAATTGAATACCATTAGAGTCTGGAATTCCTTAGCTACAACACATAAATGGAGAATAATTAGTTGGATGCCAAAAAAAAAAATTCTGAATGGTTTTTTAAAGGAAGAGGTTTATTTGGTTCATCCTGAAGGGTTTGTCAAGAAGGGACATGAGCAACTAGTCTATAGGTTAAGTAAATCCTTATACGGTTTGAAACAAGCACCGAGATCATGGTATGTAAATATTGATTCATTATTTTATCAGAAAGGTTTTGTGTAAAGAAAGAATGATCCTAACCTGTATATTAGGAAAGATGAATATGGAAATGTAGATTTAATATCTTTATATGTGGATGATCTCATTATTATAGGAAGTGCACACAAGTTAATTGATGATATTAAAATTCATTTGTCTCAAGAATTTGAGATGAAAGACTTGGGTGAACTGGATTTATCTTTAAAATGTATTAAACAATCATGCAATTCTCGTATCTGATTAGGGTGGTAAACTTACATCAAGAGAATTTAAAAGTTATTGTAAATTTAATGGGATACAACAAGAATTTAAAGTACCTCATACACCTCATCAAAATGGTGTCGCTGAGAGAAGGAACATAACACTAGTAGAGTGTGCTCGCAGTCTTCTTTAAGGTAAAAAAATTATAATGGTTTTTGGGAAGAATCCATTAATACTACTGTTTATTTAATGAATCAAAGTTTTATTAATCAATTATATTTTCAAACTCATTTTGAGGTTTTTCATGGTTATAAACCTGATGTCAGACACTTAAGGGTGTTTGGATCCACTGTCTTTGCACGTATTCCTAAGGACAAGAGAAGAAAACTTGATGCAAAATCAATCAAGTGTGTTTTTATTGGGTATTGTATTGATCAAAAAACATACAAATTGTTTGATCCCAGTTCACATTAATTGTTTGCAAGTAGGGATGTGGTATTTCATGAGAACATAGATAGAGGTGATACAATGAATGATGTTGATTCTTGGCATATTTATAATGATAATAATGATCATATCAAAATAGATGAAATGATTAAACATGAACAGGAACATGTACATGTTCAAGAACATAATGAAAGTAGTATGGGCACTTCAAGCAATCATAATACATCAATTGGAGAAGAGTCGCCACACAGTAGGAGAAGAGATGAAAGTAGTCAAGGACCAAGGAGGTCATCACGAAAAACTAAGTGAAATATAAGGTTTAAATATTATTCATTGATGTCACAGGTAATGAATGTTGTAGAACTTGTGAACTATGAACAAGCTAAAGAACATGACAATTGGAGAAATGTTATGAATGAAGAATATGAATCTCTTATGAAAAATCACACATGGGAATGAAGAATATGACAGGTGGGAAATATGGTTTCCCATGAGTCGAAAGCGCGATAGATGTCTCGGTGTTTTTATGGATGAAAATTTCATGGTAATAAGTGGAAACAACCAGCGTCGAGTAGAAAGAAGCACGCAAGTTTTCAATGTGAAGATGGGCACTTGGAAGACATTGGAAGACATGTGGAGATCATGGATGCCCTTCAATCGATGTCGGGGTTTTGTGTCTACATGTGGGAACTTGCATGTGATCGATACAGAACAAGTGATGAAGTATGATGATCAGAAAAACGTTTGGATGTTTGTGTCTTTTCTTCCACAACCTATTACAATGATAACGTGTGTTGCATTTTGTGGCTACAGGATTTTTGTGAGTGGTGTTCATAATGAAGTGTTGTCTTATTTGTTTCAACAGTCAACTAGACAATGGATTGCAATTGACGTAGCAGAAGACTTTGTTGATTGTTTAAATAGGGGGGATGCAACCTTGGATATCTAAATATTCTCTTCTCTCCTCTTCAAAATGTTTTATTTTCAACATAATTTAGTTATTCTTCTTTGTTTTATAGATGAATGAATTGTGGGTGGATAGTTATCGCTCTTTACTAAATGGGAACATTATTTTTGGTAGATAATTTTTTTAATTCGGTCTGAAATGGTATATCATATTTTGCTTGGTTGGATAATCTATTTGGAGTGTCCATTTATATTTTGAATGAATAACAACTAGAATAGATTCATTTTAACATCAGATCTATCAAAGAGATTCGATATCTTAATCTCTAAACCCTATTTTAAAGTATCAATATTAAAAAAGATTAAAAATTTACACATATATAATTTATTTAATATTTCTAATTTTAAATTTAATCCTTTCTATTTTTAACTTTCCATATAAATTGGAATTCTAAAAATTTTCTTTTCACTTTATAAGTTATAAATGTTTCCACGTTATAATTTTATCATGATTTAGAAGTTTTGGGTACACTTTGATTTTAATACTTAATAATACTTTTCAAGAATGGCCAAATTGGGGATGCACTCTCATTGCGGCGAGTGGCTAGCGTTTCCTATAGATGTTGTTGTTTCACTTTGTCAAAGTGAAATCCACTGGCCCCGCTTTGGTTCGCTTATTGGATGATGCATTTAGAGGTTAGGAAGGTATTGTGATGGGCTATTGTCAGTAGCGTTTTGTTGGGATATGAGGAGGAATGTTTTTCCTCTATTCTCAGTCAATAAGTCAATATGTTATTTGAAGCTTAAAGTTTTTAAGAGCATAGAAGCAATTCTTTCATTCTAAATTCCAATTCTAGAAAATATTCTAAATTCAAATTCTAGAAAATAAAAGGAAGGTCGGTATGTTGTATGAATGAGTTTTAATACACAAATTTACTATAATTTAGTCAAGTCCTTATGATGTCTAGACTTAGGTCAAAGAGCATTGAAAAATACCTTCAGAATTATATCTAAATAATGACTTCTTGCTCATATTATATAAGTCACAGAGCATTGAAAAATCCCTTCAGAACTATATGTGAGGAATGGCTTCTTGCCCATATTTCATATGTCTAGACTTAGGTCACAGAGCATTGAAAAATCCCTTCAGAACTATACTTGAGGAATTGCTTCTTGCCCATATTTCATGGAGTCCAAGGAATTGTTTCTTGGCCCATATTTCATGGTTCCAAGGATGAACGGGTATTAATACACAAATTTATTGGTATTTGGTCAAGTCCTTGTGATGTATAGACTTGGGTCATAGAGCAATTTAAAATCCCTTGAAAACTATATCTCACGAATGACTTCTTTCCCATATTTCATGGGGTCCAAGGAATTATTTCTTGGCCCATATTTCATGGGTCCAAGGGGTTGTTTCTCTCCTACTAGACATAGATAATTTTAGGGGATAAATTTCACAAATGGGCTAATTTTCCATGGTTTTTCCCAAAAAACAATTCGCCAATTTCCATTTTTTCTAAAAATGATTCACCCAAATTCCATAGAATAAAATTATTTTACCTTAAAAATCGCCAAAAGTTTATAGAAAGTATATAAAATCCTTCGAAATTTGAATATTTTTACAAAACTATTGCCAAAATTTTTACATTTTTCATATTAAGGACTAGTAAGATTAACCCATGTTTCTACATTTTAATATAAATTTCCATCCTTAAAATCATCCCTGCTACTAGACCATTGAGCTTGATATGAATATTGAAATATAAGTTTCCCCCTCTTGGGTCAAGCTTTAACACCTCCTGGTGATTTTAGTTTATGTAGTAAAGGCATTCTCAAAGTCATTTGAGACAAGCTAGGTGATTTCAATAATAGAGTGGAAATAAAAATGATAAGCCCACAATGAAATCCATAGAAATATCTTGCCAAATAGTAGGGGGAATCAAAAGAAGTTGGAGTGTGACTAGGTATTTGACAGTTTCTCCCTTGTTGCATTGACATACCTCATGTTCAACCACAAAGGTACGGACATCATGTTTCATTCCCTCCCATAAAAAAAGAACGTTTAACCCGTTCATAGGTTTTGTTAAACCCTCAATGCCCGATTGTGGGTGAGGCATGAATTTAAAAAAGAAATGTGTATTTAAGTTGGGATTACTTGCATAAATACAAATGAATTTTGTAGTGAATCTCTTCATTATTCCAAGAGTACCCTGAAGAAATTGAATAATTTTGTTGCAATTGGTGGAGAAGGCTAGAAATTTTTGGGTTTTTCAACCATTCCTGACGAACAACGTGGAGCCAATATGGTACAATGAAGGAGAGGGATAAAAGGGTCCCATATTCTTCATATTTCTGGGAAAGAGCATCGACCACTACATTTTCCTTTCCCTTATTGTAAATGATCTCATAATCTTATCCAAATAGCTTGGTCACCTATTTTTGTTGCGACGGGGATGGAATTTTTTGTTCTACAAAATACTTGAGACTTTGATGATTGATTTTAATTTGGAATCGTTGACCCAATTAATAAGGAAGCCAAAGATCCACAACATGTAGAATAGATAACATTTCCTTTTCATAAATGGATCGGCCCAAATGCCGCTCTCAAAGTTATTTTCTAGTGAAGGCCAAGGGCCTGCGATCTTGCATGAGGATGGCTCCAATTCGTTACCTGGAAGCATCACATTCCAATACAAATGTCTTTGTGAAGTCTAGCAGAGATATGATAGGGGTCAAGCACATAACATATTTTAAGGCTTGGAAGGTATGATCCACAACTAAAGTCCAACTAAGAGCATTCTTTTTAATGAGGGAAGTGAGAGGAGCTGCAATCTTTGCATAATTCCGAACAAAATTCCTATAATATCTCGTTAAACCTAGAAAACTAAGCAAGCTATTAAGATTTTTAGGGAGAGGCCAATATTTCATGGATTCAATTTTCTAAGGATCCACGTGGACACCATCCTTTCCAAAAATATTACCCAAGTATTCCACTTCTAAGGCACAAAAGGAACATTTAGATTGTTTGAGGAAAAGTTGATGTTTAGAGAGTAGATGGAGAACTTGATTCACATGGGAGAGATGGGATGGCCAATTTTTACTATATATGAGAATACAATCAAAGAAAACTAAGACCAAATGATGAAGAAAATGACGAAAGACATGATTCATAAGACTTTGGAAAGTTGAAGGAGCATTACATAATCCAAAGGGCATTACCAAGAATTCATAATGACCCTCATGAGTGAGAAATGTAGTCTTGGGAATGTCTTCTTCTTTCATAGGGATCTGGTAGTATCCAAAACATAGATCCAATTTGGTGAAGTATTGGGCACCACTCAATTCATCCAAGAAGTCATCAATGACATGAATGGGGGATTTTTCTTTAAATGTGAGTTTGTTGAGGGCACAAAAATCAGGACACATGTGCCAAGTACCTTCTTTCTTGAGTACCATGACCATAGGGGAAGAATAGGGGATAGTATTGGGATAGATAACATCGACTTCTAGTTATTCATGAACAATTTTCTCAATTTCATTCTTTTGGGAAAAGGGATGATGATAAGGCCTAACATTGGGAGGAAGATTGCCCAGGATGAGAGGGTTGGAATGATCATGGAATCCACAGGAAGAGGGAAGGTCTTGGGGGTGGTAAAAACAACATGTTGGTGGGAGAGGATAGATTGGAGGTTGGTATGCACAAAACATGTCTTAATAGAAAGAATGGAGTAGTGTTGGGTTATAATTCCCAAATGACCTTTTTTGAGGAGATGTTTCATGCGATGGGAACTGATGGTCTCGGAGGAGACTGCGGTGATGCCTTGGAACTTATATTGTTGTCCCTCTATTGGAATTGTATGGTTATGTTCTTAAAATCCATGAGAATGGGACCTAGAGTGTGTAACCATTCGGTACTGAGAATAATGTCACAACCACCCATGCCTTGTAATGTCCCTCTCCAAATAGGAGCTCCAGAAGAGGAGGCTTAATGGTCTAAACCACCCCGTTAGACTATAGCCAGGGCCAAAGAGGGGTATATAGGGTTACTAGAGGTCACTCCAGTCACAGGTGTTATATTCGGAAAGTGACATTGAGCTAACAAGAGTTAACAACGATTTACTAGAGTTCACCCCAGTCACAGATGTTATATTCGAAAAGTGACATTGAGCTAACAAGAGTTAACAACGCTTTACTAGAGGTCACCCCAGTCATAGGTGTTATATTCGGAAAGTGACATCGAGCTAACAAGAGTTAACAATGCTTTTAAGTCATTATGAGCTAAAAATAGAAGTCAACAATGAATTAGAGTTTCAACAATGATTTAGGGTTTCAACATGATTTAGGGTTTTGGAAAACTATAAACGAAGGGTCAGCGACCTAATTCAAGATTATGCAGATTATGACTNACACCAGTTGGCTGATTTCGGTGTTGAAAGACACACCCTAGTCACCGGGAAGATCATCTAGGTCTTCCATCATTCTTCAGTGCTCCCATATTCCGGGTATTATCTTTTAGTTTCTTATTTGTATTCCGGCTAAGATCCTTTTGTCTTTTGATCTAGCCGAGTGTTGTTATTCAGTCGTAGTTTCTTATTTATATTTCGGCTAAGATCCTTTGTATGTTGATCTAGTCGAGTATTGTCAGTATTCAACCGCATTCGGCCATTTTTGTAATCCACAGAGATATCATAATACAAACTTGCAGTCCTTTGTCACATTTATTATTTGTATGATCACTTATATGTTGTAAACCTTTGATCCTACACACACATTAGCAACATTTCCTAGACTATCCAAGTCAGGAACATTACAGTGGTATCAGAGCTTTAGTCCTGCCAGCCTGTGACTAAAGACCATGAACCTAGCAGAAGAACCAGATTGTTGTGGGCACGAAGGTGACGAATATGTCATGTACAATCGGCGCAGGGGAAGTAGGGACAGACCTAACTTTCCTCCCTTTCCTCCCAGTTCATAGGAAGAGGAAGAGGCACTTAGAGAAGCAGAGTGACAAGTAGAGCACGAGGCTGAGCGCGAAGCAGAGAAGAGGCTAGGTGACAGGTATGAGTGACCAGAGGGAAGTGGTAAGGCCTCAGTGGATCCAGACGTAGCCTTCATGCAGATTATTAGTGACATGCTAGCTAGACAGCAGACCATGTCTCAGTCTTTGGCTCAGGTAGAAGATATACTAGCTATGGTAGATATTCCGGGCACTCAAGGCCCACATGCAGTGCATGGGAACTCAGGGGCAAGCAGTAGACCCTAGTCACCCACTCGCACATATACCTCCGCGAGTAGGATTCCATGTCCATTGTTTCCCAGTTTCCAGAGGGAAACCCCGGTAGCAGCACATATATCGATAGCACAGAGACCAGCAACACATGCAGAGGACATTGCAGAGTATCGGAGAGAGTATGCGGCCTTGGGCCGTGACTTTCAGTAGGACATGACCCTAGTCGAGTATTGTGGACTCAGACTCAGGAACCGTCCTAGAGAGCCATAGAGGGGAGGGCAGCAACAGCAACAAGGGCATAACATTGACTTCATTCGAAAAGTTGGTAAACTCACCATACCTTCTTTCGACGGATCGTCCAAATACACCGCCAGAGCTTGGGTATAGAAGCTATACACGTATTACAAGCTCAACCAGATGACCGAGACAAAGGCCATCAATTTCGCAACCTTACACTTGGAGGGTGAGGCACACGAGTGGTGTTATCATGGACTGGTGACATTGGGTCATAGTCACATAACCTCCTATAGGGAGTTTACAGATAGGCTAATGGATAGGTTTGACAGGAAGGATCCCGAGATACACTTCAGGGATCTAGCCCAGTTGAGACAAACTAGCACAACAGAGGCGTTCATTACAGAGTTTCAGCGGGTAGCCGTGGCAGTAACAGATATATCAGAACCCAAGCTGATCATGTTATTCATAGAATAACTCACATAGCCTTTAAGAGGATGGGTGAAGGCATACAGGCCTCCCACTTTGCAGGATGCTATCCTTTGCACTCGAGATCTGGCAGACTGAGTGCCAAAGACTAAAACTTTCTCCAAACCATTTGTGCCCCAGAGGGATTAAGACAGGAAGACATTCTAGAGAGAATGGAAGGAAAAGGAGAAGTTGGCTGAGGAGACTAGGCAAGAGCTTATGAGGAAGAAGTTGTGCTTCAGCTGTAGAGATCCTTGGGTCCCAAGCCACAGGTGCATGGGCAAGGGAGAGATTCATTATATTGAGGTAGCAGCAGACAGTGTGGACAGTGAGGAGGAGGAGAAATACAATGGATCCACTAGTTCAGAGGAGGAGTCAACACCAGGAGAGGAGCAGCTTCCCCATAGACCACCGACACTGGCAAGATCCCATCCTCCAGTAGTCCCAAAACCACCAAAGTAGGCTAACGGGAGGAAACCAGCAAAGGGGGGAGTCATAGCGACCCTTTCCGGTGTTCCCAGGTATGATACCCTCCGTATCAGAGGGATTATTCAGGGGCAATGGGCAATCGCCCTGATAGATGGTGGGGCCACCCATAACTTCATCGACGCTTCACTAGTATCGAGACGGGCACTTTAGACAGAGGAGTTTGAGGGGTTTGATGTTGCGGTAGCAGATGGCCACACAATAGAGTGTCTAGACATAATTCCAAACTTAGAGATGAAGTTAGGAAACTACACAGTGAGAGACACATTTTATGTGGTTAACCTATTCGACACAGATGTGGTGTTAGGAGTTCAGTGGATGATTACCTTGGGAAAAATCACTACCAACTAGCAAACCTTGGAAATGGGATTTAGATATCAAGATGGGAAGAAGGTTGTTCTAAGAGGTATGTCGACAGGATCACCCAGGACAGTTTCAGCCAAGAGGATGGAGAGGATATTTAGACATGGGGAGGTAGCATATGTTGCAGAATGCTTGATCACTACTCAAAAGGATTCAGAAGGTCGACAACAATACCACACAGAGATCAAGAATTTATTGGGACGACATCAGCAGGTCTTTGAGGCAATCCCACCAGGGAGACCACCTGACAGGGGGTTTGAGCACACCATTGATTTAGAGGAGGGGGACAAACCTATGATCACCCCCCCCCTATCGTCATCCTAGGAGGTTCAAGGATGAGATAGAGAAGGCAATCAAGGAATTGTTAGCAATGGGACACATTAGACTGAGCAGTAGCCCATTTGCTTCTTTAGTTGTCTTAGTTCTGAAGAAGGATTACACCATGAGGATGTGCATCGATTACCGAGCCTTGAACAAGAAAACCATCAAAAATCAGTACCTTATCCCATGCATTGACAAGTTGATGGATGAACTGCATGGGGCAGTTTTCTTCTCAAAAATTGATCTACGCTCTGGATATCACCAGATCAGCATCCGAGAGCAAGACATAGAGAAGACAACATTTCGATGTCATTTTGGACACTTTGAGTTCCTGGTTATGCCATTTGGGCTAACCAATGCACCCGCTACATTCCAGTCTTGCATG
>ML797576.1:39646-58214 GCA_009831015.1 Picea engelmannii
TTACAAGGCCCTTTCATTAACCATTAAGGGAAACTACAATAGGTCAAACAACAAAGCAAGCCATAAAAACTAAAAATAATATTAGAAAATACCTATAATATGAAACCTTAGTAAACACTTACTTTTCTTAAAGATTTTAAATAACGGAAATAAAATTAAAGAGAAAATAATGTTAAAATTAATAGACTTTAATAACCATCATCACGATCATTATTATCATCATATTACATTATAAAAAGAATATAACTAGCTTATATATACTTAAACATAATAAAAATATAGTAATATTATATAACTAACTTATACATAACAACAAATTATATATAATAGAAAATTTATCTTTTTTCATAGAAAAAATTGTACCTTCTATTTTTGAAATAATTGAAGGTATATTCCTTAGGCGCCAAGCACATTCAATTAGTAATCAAAATCATCAATCTCTCACATATAATAGACAATTTGGTTCAAATAAGAACTATCTTATAACTTATTACATATTGGATCATAACAATCAAGAAAAAGTAATGTTGCATTAGATAACCTACACTCAATAGACCACCCTACTCATTTTAGCCAGATAAGCGGGTTCCGAGTTGAAGAAGTAATATAGATTGGATAGACCTTGAATCATACTTTCAACTTCATGTGAAGCTCCAGGTTTAATGTAGGTGGGCTCAAGTTACCGAAATCCTCTATTCACAACCACCCATGAGGTTGGGGTTTTTAAGAGGGAAACAATAGACCCAACCTTTACTTGTAATCCATTGTAAGGCTTGATTTTATATCAACAACTAAAACTTCATGGTTAGGGGAGTCTCGAGAAAATTGACCAAAGTCACCACACTGAAAAAATCTATTGTCTCCACCATTGTTAGTGCAGTCTCTAGAAAAGTGGCCAGACTCTCCACACTTGTGAAAACTTCGAATTCCACCACCTCTCTACCTCCTTCTTAACCACATCCTCTTCTACCACCACCGCCTCCGATCCACTCACTACCACCGCGATATCCATCGCTTCCATAACCATTTTCGTCATCACCATAACCATCATTGCCTCTGCCTCTTCCATTACCTCCACTGTCACCTAGATTTTTACACTAGACAAATGCTACATCAGGATCTCAAACATCCACACACTGTATGAATGGAAGAAAAACTGACACCAATATCCTGAAGGCAGACATAGACACAATAAAGGTCCACCAGGAACCTTGGAAATGAGAGGCAACTAAGGTAAACATTAGCTGCCACCAACCCTCCAACCTTCCATTTCTTTTATTCCAACCTGACATAATACCAAATTAATATATATATATATGAATAGGGTCTATTGTTTCCCTCTTAAAAACCCCAACCTCATGGGTGGTTGTGAATAGAGGATTTCAGTAACTTGAGCCCACCTACATTAAACCTGGAGCTTCACATGAAGTTGGAAGTATGATTCAAGGTCTATCCAATCTGTATTACTTCTTCAACTCGGAACCCGCTTATCTGGCTAAAATGAGTAGGGTGGTCTATTGAGTGTAGGTTATCTAATGCAACATTACTTTTTCTCGATTGTTATGATCCAATATGTAATAAGTTATAAGATAGTTCTTATTTGAACCAAATTGTCTATTATATGTGAGAGATTGATGATATATACATATATATATATATATACCTGAGTGGGCCTAATGGTTAATAACATATGTTTCCTCTTAAGAGGTCACAAGTTCAAATCCAGAGGGGGGTAGGGTATGTATACCTTCGTAGAATTTACCAGTAAAATCGTTGGGTGGAGGTGGTCTCATACACCAATTTGGTGTCTGTCTTGGCCGTGACCTTAAAAATAGATTATTATTATTATTGTATATGCATGTAATATTACTTAAGAGGTCAATTTTAGACCCCAAATTTATATTAATTACAACCTTATTGTAAAATATCAAATAAATCTCTATGTTTTAATTAGCATAAGAAGGAAATCAACATTGCTATTTAATAAGAATAAACTCTCACACATTCCATAGTGAAATGGGAGTATTGAAGAATTCCTAATAAGGAGTGGTTTAAAAGAATTTGTGATATTTATGACATTACAAAATTTGAAAATGAACAACACTTTATGTTGTCCACAAACCCACATTAAATGTGAATTTCAAAATATTAGTTATAATAAGTGTCCTCTTAGCCTTTTAAGTCACATTCCATAATGAAATGGGATTATTGAACAATTCCTAATACAGGGTGGGTGAAAAGAATGTGATATTTATGACCTTACAAAATTTGAAGATGAAAAGTACTTTATGTTGTCCACAAACCCACATTAAATGTGAATTTCAAAATATTAGCTAGAATAGGTGTCTTCTTAACCTTTTAAGTCATGGTGATTTAAGAAATTAATTTTTAGATTAATAAACTTTAATAACCATCATGATTAATAAAAATTAAAAAAAAATTAATTAAAACAATAAATTAAGTCTCATATTTATTATAAGTTTTTCTTTTTTATAATAATAATAATAATCTATTTTTCTATTTCCACTAGTAATGTAATATACCAGATACAAAAAGTATGCAGAACAGAAATAAAATGCTAGAAATGGCAGAATAACAGTAATATAACCAACATAATCTCCACAATAACACAAAAATGATATAAGAACAACAACAAAAATAACACTTTGATTCAGAAAGCAATGTTCATGGGCCTCTTCGAGGGGGCAACCTCCAGTCGAGCAGTGCTCTGTTACAATAATATCCAAGCTAGGGTTTTCATACCCTCGACCCTTATTTATACTAAATATGTCTATCAAGAGAAGCATCTAGAGGAAGATCCTTCTAGAAGCGGAAGCTTCTATTAGGTCTTCTTACATCCGCCTTATTCTATTTTATTGAAAGGCCTTATTAATATTGACCTTTATTACATCCAAATATATTACTCTACCTATGTGTGGGTTAGGACCCTGACATGTCTGGCCCCTTAAAAACAACCTTGTCCTCAAGGCTTCAGATGTGGAAACTGCTACAGAATGGTAGTTGGTTCCCAAGTGGCATCTACTGGAGTTGTATCTTTCCACTGGACTAACACTTTCTTGATGGTTCTCTGACGTAGGCAACTCTCACGCTGGGCCAAACCTGCTTCTGGTTGTAGCCAAATGGATCCTTCTTCAGCTAACTTGGGAAGGTTGGTTTGAATTTGGCACCTAGTTCCAATCACCTTCTTTAAGCATGAAGCATGAAAAACAAAATGTAGCTTCGAATGACTGGGCAGATCTAACTAATAGGCGACATGTCCCACACGCTTGAGAACTGTATAAGGACCATAAAATTTGGGCGCTAGCTTCTTACAATGCTTGGCATTGAGGGAATTCTGCTTGCATGCTTTGAGTCACAGAAACACCTGATCCCCTTCTGCAAATTGACATTCAGAGCGACCTTGATCTGTTTGTTGCTTCATGCGATTATGTGCCATGACCAAGTTCTCTTTGAGATTACAGAGAATATCCTCTTGAACTGTAAGTGTTTGGTCAACCGCTGGACCTTCGAGGTACCGGGTAAGTATGAGAGAAATAAAGGTGGCTTATGTCCATATACTGCTTCAAAAGGAGTCATGCACGTAGTTGTATGGTAGGAAGTGTTGTACCACCATTCAGCTAGGGGTAACCATTGAGCCCACTGATTTTTTCTTTTTAGAGGCAAAACGCCTCAGATATGTTTCTAAACACTTGTTGACCACTTCTGTTTGACCATCAGTCTGGGGATGATTAGCTATGCTGAGATGCAATTGGGTGCCCTGTAGCTTGAACGATTCTTGCCAAAAATTGCTTGTGAAAGTTGGGTCACGATCAGAAACAATAGAGTGCGACATGCCATGAAGCTTGAAGACCTCATCCATGAAAATTTGAGCCACCATGGATGCATTAAATGGGTGTTGAAGAGTGCAGAAATAAGCATACTTGGAAAGGCGATCCACAACCACCATTATGACTGATTTATTTCCCGATTTGGGTAAGCCGGTAATAAAGTCCATAGAGATATCCTTCCAAATAGCAGGTGGAATCAGAAGCGGTTGTAGTGTGCCCGAAGATTTGACTGTTTCTCCCTTGATGTGTTGACACACATCACATTCATCGATAAAATTAAGGATGCACTGTTTCATACCATCCCAAAAAAAAGAACGTTTGACCCTATCATAGGTTTTGGTGAACCCGGAGTGCCCCGTTGTGGGTGTAACATGAAGCTCAGAAAGTACCATGGATTTAATATGTGATTGTTTACTTAAATACAAACAACCTTTGTATTGAAGCTCATCCTAGAGCCAAGAGTACTCTGGGGGAGCTGGAGCATTGGTCTGCAATTGTTGAATCATATGTGAACTTTTGGGATCTTGTAGCCATTCCTGGTGAACAACTTGGAGCCAATCTGGTACAATGAAGGAAATAGAAAAAAGGGATCCTTTGTTTTCATATTTTCAAGACAGTGCATCGACCACCACATTGTCTTTGCCTTTCTTGTAAATGATCTCATAATCATATCCAAAGAGTTTAGTCACCCATTTTTGTTGCTCTGGGGAGGAAATGCGTTGTTCCATAAAGTACTTGAGGCTTTGATGGTCTGTCTTGATTTGGAAATGTTGCCCCAAGTGATAAGGGCGCCACAGATCAATGACATGTAGAATAGACAACATTTAATTTTCATCGATGGGTTTGCCCAGATTTATTTTAGATATTTTCTTATTGGTGAAGGCCAGAGGTTGACCCTCTTGCATAAGTACAACACCAATTTCTTTCCCTGAGGCATCACATTCCAACACAAAGTTCTTTTTGAAATCAGGAAGGGCCAGAACAGGAGTGGTGCACATGGCCATCTTCAAGGTTTGGAAAGCTTGAGCAGTCGATGGATTCCAAGTGAAAGAGTTGCTTTTGAGGAGAGCAGTGAGAGGTGCAGCAATCTTTCCATAATTTTTAACAAACTTGCGATAATACCCTGTTAAGCCCAAAAATCCATGCAAGCTTTTGAGAGTCTTTGGGTGCAGCCAGTCTTGCATAGCTTCAATATTTTTCAGATCCACCCTAACGCCATCCTTGCCAACTAGATGACCCAAGTATTCTACTTTTGAGGCACCAAAGGCACATTTAGACTGTTTCAGGAAAAGTTGGTGTTGAGAGATTAGATGGAGAACTCGATCCACATGAGTAAGATGGTCTGTCTAGGTTTCACTATAGATGAGGATATCATCAAAGAAAACTAAGACAAAATGACGGAAGACATGATTCATGAGGCTTTGGAAGGTGGAGGGGGAATTACACAAGCCAAAGGGCATGACCAAAAACTCGTAATGGCCCTCATGAGTTCGAAAGGATGTCTTGGGAATGTATGCTTCTTTCTTACGTATCTGGTGATAGCCTGAGCGAAGATCAAGTTTTGTAAAGAATTGGGCGCCGCTTAATTCATCCAGGAGGTCATCAATCACAAGAATGGGAAATTTGTCTTTAATGGTCAGTTTGTTGACGGCACAGAAGTCAGGACACATTCTCCAAGAACCTTATTTCTTCAGGACCATGACTGTAGGATAAGAGTAAGGGCTCATACTAGGGTGGATAATGCCTGTAGTAAGGAGTTCTTGGACAATTTTCTCAATTTCTTTTTTTTGTGAAAAGGGGTGGCGATACGGACAGATATTGGGAGGAAGGCTTCCGAGTACAAGGGGAATGGAATGATCATGAACACCGCGGGAAGGAGGGAGTCATTGTGGAGTGGAAAATACCATTTTATGTTTAAAAAGGAGGGCTTGGAGGTCTTGCGGCACCGGGGGTGTCTCTGTTGCTTGTATGGCATGGAGTTGGGCAATGACACCAGAATGACCTTTTTTTAGTAGCTTTTCCATGCGATGGGAACTAATGACCTCAGGTGAACCAACAATGATTCGTTCGAATTTATATTGGTGGCCTTCTTGGTCGAATTGCATGGTTAATTCCTTAAAATCCATGAGAATGGGACCCAAAGTCCTTATCCATTCTGCACCCAACACAATGTCACAACCACCCATGTCGATAGCAAACATATCGGATTTTAGGTGGTAGTCATCGATTTGGAGATGCACATTTTCACAACGCCCTCGACATTTGATGGAACCACCAGTGGCAATCATTATTTGGAAATTGTTGACGAAATGGATGTAGTAATGAGTTTCTTGGGCAATGCGGCGATGAATAAAATTATGGGTGCTTCCACTATCAACCAGAATGTTGACCTTCTGATGCTTGATGTAACTGATTAACTTAAGGGTTTGGGGTGCGGAGAATCCAGTGAGAGCATTGAGGGAAATGATCGGTTCCAATTTGGGAGGGTCTGAGGGAGGGGTTATGTCAGTGATTTCAGGTGACTCAGAAAGAAGGGGAGTTTCAACATCCTCTTCCGAAATATCCTCAGAGATGTCCATAAAAATATTTTTTTCCTTACACTTGTGGCCCGGGAAATATTTGTCATCACAATTATAACAAAGGCCTTTGAGTTGGCATTCATCCATTTCAGCCTTGGTCAATTTTTGGATCTTTAATGGGGCGGAGGGGTTAGTGGGATTTACGGGTTTAGGGCGAGAGATAAAGGAGGGTTTATGGTTTTGAGAGGATACAACCTGTTGTGCTTCTTTAGATTTTTTAGTATCCTCCACCCAAATCGAAGGTTGAGACATGAGGACATGGGCCCAAATCTCATCCTTGAGGCCACTGATAAAACACTCTCTAAATAAAGCATCATTCATGCTCTCTGTTTGAAAATCCAGGCGCTCAAACGCAGCTATGAAGTCTTATATTGTTCCTGATTGTTTCAACTTTGTCAATCGGCCCAAATGGTTGGTGTCAGTGTCAAGCCGTTCATAAAGCTCAGTGACAAATTGGGTCCAAGAAATATACCCTTGACGGGAAGTTTTTCTCCATTGCCACCATTGCCAACGTTCTTGATCTAGATGGAGAACACCATACCGAAGTTTGGCCAAGTCATCTATAATTACGTATAAAGAGAAATAATGTTCCATTTGGGTGACCCAATTAGTGGGGTCCGACCCATCAAATTTGGTCACATCCACCCGCAGAAGGCGTAGGTCATGTTGAAAGTGATGGTGTTGAAAGGTATGGCAATGGGAGGAATGTTCACCTTCAGTATTTGGAGGTGCATCAGAGAAAGGGTCATCTATAGGGATCTTCAGTTTGGCGCAGAGTGATGCAAAGAAAGATTCAAGCTGGGTGGTCTGTTCTTGTTTGAATTCCTCCATTGAGGACTGCATGGATGTATTTATGGTTGTATTGATGGATGTATCGATGGAGGCAATAGTAGCACTGAGTTGTTTCACTTCTTTTTGGGTCTCGAGGAAACCAGATTGCAAGGTGTTGAAGCGAGCTTCCAGGTCTTGTCTATGGGTATGGGCCATGAGGATGGGTGAATTGAAAAGGTGTGAGCGGGATAAAAATATTTGCCGAAAAATGATATGGATGAATGTGATAAGGGAGAAGAGATGAATCCAATGGAATATGTCTCAAATAATGGTGAAATTTTTTCCATTACGGAGCTATACTCATGGTGGGCCAAAACTGCTTCTAGCTGTAGCCAAATGGATCCTTCTTCAGATAACTCGGGAATGTTGGTTTGAATTTGGCACCTAGTTCCAATCACCTTCTTTAAGCATGAAACATGAAAATCATGATGTAGCTTCGAATGATTAGGTAGAACTAATTGATAGGTGACTTGTCCCACATGCTTGAGAACTGTATAAGGACCATAAATTTGGGCGCTAGCTTCTGACAATGCTCGGCCTTGAGGGAAGTTTGCTTATATGGTTGCAGTTGCAGAAACACCTGATCCCCTTCTGCAAATTGACGTTCAGAGCGACCTTGATCTGCTTGTTCCTTCATGCGATTATGTGCCATGGCCAAGTTCTCTTTGAGGGTATGGAGAATATCCTCTCGAACTGTAAGTGTTTGGTCAACCGCTTGGACCTTCGAGGTACTCGGTAAGTATCAGAGAACTGAAGGTGGCTTATGTCCATATACCGCTTCAAAAGGAGTCATGCGCGTAGCTGTATGGTAGGAAGAGTTGTACCACCATTCAGCTAGGGGTAACCATTGAGCCCACTGATTTTTCTTTTCAAAGGAAAAACACCTCATATATTTTTCCAAACACTTGTTGACAACTTCCGTTTGACCAACAGTTTGGCGATGATAAGTTGTGTTGAGATGAAATTGGGTGCCTTGTAGCTTGAACAGTTCTTGCCAAAAATTGCTTGTGAAAGTTGGGTCACGATCAGAAACAATAGAGTGTGGCATGCCATGAAGCTTGAAGACCTAGTCCATGAAAATTTGAGCCACCGTGGATGCAGTAAATGGGTGTTGAAGAGAACAGAAATGAGCATACATGGAAAGGTGATCCACAACCACCAATATGACTAATTTATTTCCCGATTTGGGTAAGCCAGTAATAAAGTCCGTAGAGATATCCTTCCAAATAGCAGGTGGAATCGGAAGCGGTTGTAGTGTGCCCGGAGATTTGAGCATTTCTCCCTTGTTGCATTGACACACATCACATTAACCGACAAAATTACGGATGTCCTGTTTCATACCACCCCAGAAAAAGGAATGTTTGACCCTGTCATAGGTTTTGGTGAACCCGAAGTGCCCCACTGTGGGTGTAGCATGAAGCTCAGAAAGTACCATGGATTTAAGCTATGATTGTTTACTTAAATAAAAATGACCTTTGTATCGAAGCTCATCATGGACCTAAGAGTACCCTGGGGGAGCTAGAGCATTGGTCTATAATTGTTGTATCAGATGCGAACTTTTGGGATCTTGTAGCCATTCTTGGCGAACAACTTGGAGCCAATCTAGTACAATGAAGGAAAGAGAAAAAAGGGATCCTTCGTCTTCATATTTTCGAGATAGTCCATCCACCACCACATTGTCTTTTCCTTTCCTGTAAATGATCTCATAATCATATCCAAAGAGTTTAGTCACCCATTTTTGTTGCTTCGGGGAGGAAATGTGTTGTTCCATAAAGTACTCGAGGCTTTGATGGTTTGTCTTAATTTGGAAACGCTGCCTCAAGAGATAAGGGTGCCAAAGATCAATGACATGCAAAATAGCCAACATTTCCTTTTCATAGATGGGTTTGCCCAGATTCCTTTCAGATAGTTGCTTGCTGGTGAAGGCCAAAGGTCGACCCTCTTGCATAAGGACAACACCAATTCCTTTCCCTGAGGCATCACATTCCAACACAAAGGTCTTTTTGAAATCAGGAAGGGCCAGAACCAGAGTGGTGCACATGGCCATCTTCAAGGTTTGGGAAGCTTGAGTAGTGGTTGGATTCCAAGTGAAAGAGTTCTTTTTGAGGAGAGCAGTGAGAGGTGTTGCAATATTTTCATAATTCTTAAAAAACTTGCGATAATACCCTGTTAAGCCCAAAAATCCATGCAATCTTTTGAGAGTCTTTGGGTGTGGCCAGTCTTTCATAACTTCAATCTTTTTCAGATCCACCATGACGCCATCCTTGCCAACTAGATGACCCAAGTATTCTACTTCTGAGGCACCAAACGCACATTTAGATTGTTTCAGGAAAAGTTGGTGTTGAGAGAGTAGATGGAGAACTCGATCCACATGAGTAAGATGGTTTGTCCAGGTTTTTCTATAGATGAGGATATCATAAAAAAAAACTAAGACAACATGATGAAGAAAAGGGTGGAAGACATGATTCATGAGGCTTTATAAGGTGGAGGGGGCATTACACAAGCCAAACGGCATGACCAAAAACTTGTAGTGGCCCTCATGAGTTTGAAAGGTTGTCTTGGGAATGTCTGCCTCTTTCATACATATCTGGTGATAGCTCGAGCAAAGATCAAGTTTAGTAAAGAATTGGGAACCACTTAATTCATCCAAGAGGTCATCAATGACAAGAATGAGAAATTTGTCTTTAATGGTCAGTTTGTTGAGGGCACGGAAGTTAGGACACATTCTCCAAGAACCTTCTTTCTTCAGGACCATGACTACAGGATAAGAGTAAGGGCTCGTCCTAGGGCGGATAACGCCTACAGTAAAGAGTTCCTGGACCATTTTTTCAATTTCATTTTTTTGTGAAAAGGGGTGGTGATACGGATTAATATTGGGAGGAAGGATTCCAGGTACAAGGGAAATGGAATGATCATGAACACCGCGAGAATGAGGGATTCCTTGGGGAGTAGGAAATACCATTTGATGTTTAGAAAGGAGGGCTTGCAAGTCTTGTGGCACTTGGGCAATGACACCAGAATGACCTTTTTTTAGCAGCTTTTCCATGCGATGGGAACTAATGACCTCAGGTGAACCAGCAGTGATGCCTTGGGATTTATATTGGTGGCCTTTCTGGTCGAATTGCATGGTTAATTCCTTAAAATCCATGAGAATGGGACCCAAAGTCCTTAGCCATTCTGCACCCAACACAATGTCACAACCCTCCATGTCGATAGCAAACATATCGGATTTTAGGTGGTATTCACTGATTTGGAGATGCACATTTTCAAAACGCCCTCCACATTTCATGGAACCACCATTGGAAATCATGATTTGGAAATTGTTGACGGCATGGATGTAGCAATGAGTTTCTCTAGCAATGTGGCGATGAATAAAATTATGGGTGCTTCCACTATTAACCAGAATGATGACCTTATGATGCTTGATGTAACTGATTAACTTGAGGGTTTGGGGTGCAGAGAAGACAGTGAAAGCATTGAGGGAAATGATCGGTTCCACTTCAGGAGGGTCTAACGGAGGGGTTATGTCAGTGATTTCAGGTGACTCGGGAACAAGGGAAGTTTCAACATCCGTTTCCAAAATATCCTCAGAGATGGCCATAAAAATATTTTGTTCCTTACACTTGTCGCCCGGGAAATATTTGTCATCACAATTATAACAAAGACCTTTGAGTTGGCATTTAGCCATTTCAACCCTAGTCAATTTTTGGATCTTTAATGGGATGGAGGGGGTAGTGGGATTTACGAGTTTAGGGCGAGGGATAAAGGAGGGTTTATGGTTTTGAGAGGACACAACCTGTTGTGCTTCTTTAGATTTTTTAGTATCCTCCACCCAACTTGAAGGTCGAGCCATGAGGACATGGGCTCAAATCTCATCCTTGAGGCCACTGATAAAACACTCACGAAAGAAAGAATCAGTCATGCCCTCTATTCAAAAAACCAGGCGCTCAAAGGAAGTTATGAAGTCTTCTACTGTTCCTGATTGTTTCAACTTTGTCAATCGGCCCAAATGGTTGGTGTCAGTGTCAAAGCATTCATAAAGCTCAGTCACAAATTGGGTCCAAGCAATATACCCTTGACGGAAAGTTTTTCTCCATTGCCACCATTGCCAATGTTCTTGATCTAGATGGAGAACACCATACCGGAGTTTGCCCAAGTCATTTGTAATACCATATAAAGAGAAATTATGTTCCATTTGGGTGACCCAACCAGTGGGGTCCGAGCCATCAAATTTGGTCACATCCACCCGTGGAAGGCGTAGGTTACGTTGAAAGTGATGGTGCTGAAAGGTATGGGAATGGGAGGAATGTTCATCTTCAGTCTTTGGAGGTGTGTTAGAGAAAGGGTCATCTGTAGGGATCTTCAGTTTGGTGTAGAGTGATGCAAAGACAGATTCAAGATGGGTGGTCAGTTCTTGTTTGACGTCCTCCATTGAGGACTGCATGGATGTATTTATGGTTGTATTGATGGATGTATCGATGGAGACAATAGTAGCACTGAGTTGTTTCACTTCTTTTTGGGTCTCGAGGAAATCGGATTGCAAGGTGTTGAAGCGAGCTTCCAGGTTTTGGCTACGGGTATGGGCCATGAGGATGGGTGAACTGAAAAGGAGTGAGCGGGTTCAAAAATTTTGCCGAAAAATGATATGGATGAATGTGATAAGGGCAAAGAGATGAATCCAATGGAATAGGTCTCAAATAATGGTGAAAAAAATTCCATTACGGAGATGAATCCAATGGAATATGTTTTTTTTCTTTGTTTTTTTTTTACTGAGTTATACTCCAGTATGAAGAATACTACAACGATGAAATCCCCAAATGCTTAACCAGAAAGAAATGTGTATTTACTTGGCAACCTGAACACAGTTGCACGACAATAGATCTTCTTTGTTTTAATTTGTTTATGTTTCTGTCCCCTAAGGGTTAGGTATTCAAGGGTTCTAAAGACAAGGGTTTGCCCTGTGCTATAGCTCTCTAATATATGTGCAGGCTCCAACAGTAGTACTTGGCCCAATATCTCAGGGCACTAACTAAGGAGGATAGACCATACCCTTAGTTGTACTACCCGACTACCTAGGTACTAGAGAGTATCTTCTTGAGCGTTGTTCTCGGTGGCACTATAGCAGTCAGGTGATCGATCAGTTTATCTAAAGAGGGCTTCATGAAATCTAGGCCGATCCATACACAGGTGTTGTCTGATGCAGTACCACTCGAAGGGGTACCAACAGGGGTTACAAGGGTGGCCAAGAGATGTGTGCTTAAGAACTACTTGTATTTCTTGTGTGTATGAATCCCTCAACTGCGGGTTTATGCGTGTAATGACATATCTTTTTGGCTTAAAGACGTTGAAACACGTCTCTACCCTGGAAAAAAAAATCCCACAATTTATGCCAAGGAAAGTGCTCTGATACCACTTGTAATATACCAGATATAAAAAGTATGCAGAACAGAAATAAAATGATATAAATGGCAGAATAACAATAATACAACTAGCATAATCTCCAAATGATATAAGAACAACAACATAAATAACACTTTGATTCAGAAAGCAATGTTCACGGGCCTCTTCGAGGGGGCAACCTCCAGTTGAGCAACACTCTGTTACAATAATCTCCAAGCTAGGGTTTCCATACCCTCGACCCTTTTTTATACTAATTATGTCTATCAAGAGAAGCATCTAGAGAAATATCCTTCTAGAAGCGGAACCTTCTATTAGGTCTTCTTACATCCACCTTATTCTATTTGATTGAAATGTCTTATTAATATTGACCTTTATTACATCCGAATATATTGCTCTACCTATGTGCGGGTTAGGACCCTAACACGTAAAGTCTATCGAAGTATACATACATTAATATGAGGAAGTACATAATTTGAACTTGTGACCTCTTATGAGGAAACACATAATATGAGGGAAGATGAGCCCCCTGGTGTAGAATAGTTGAAATGTGTGTCTAACTAGTTACTAATTTCGAGAATAAAAAAATATGGAAAGAAGAAGTAGTTGGTGAAAAAAATGTTAATTAAAACAATAAAATGAAATCTCATATTTATTATAAGATTGATTTTTTAATATGAATGGAAGAGTTACTTGTAGAAAAACTAAATCTTGCCTTTAATATAGGTTGTATTTTTTAATATGGAGAGAAGTGGTAGTTGGTAAAAAAAAAGAATAGAAAATATGGAGATACCTTTAAAGTAGGTTTTATTTTTTAATACAGAGAGAAGTGTTACTATGTGAACAAATAAAAAATAGAAAATATGGAGAAGCTAGTAGGAAAAATAAAAAATAATATTACTTTTTAAAATATATTTTCAAGACCTTTTTAAAGGTATTTTTTTAAATACCTTTTCTAAGGCATTTAAAGGTAATTTTTAATGCAATAGTTCATGTTTAATTAATAATTAAAATAGTGATAGATTTTTTAAATTTTACAAAGAAAATAAAATGAGATGTTGATTGATGATTAATGTCTAATGATAATAATAGTTTAATTTTAAGATTAAGGTTAAGTCAAACACTAAATTGGTATGAGATTCTTTGTTTGTGGGACAAGGGACTTTCTAAACTTAAAGTTTTGACACCTAAAATTTATGGAGTATACATACTCTACCCAACTTTGGATTTGAACTTTGACCTCTACCTCACACAAGGACAACTTCCTGATTTATAAATAACAACACATAGTTAAATATAAACATGAAAAGGATCCTTGAGAAGCTCAAGGTAAGCTTGGGTGTGACCTAAGAATTAAATTTTTATTATTTGACCATAAGTAAGGGGATCTCATACACTTATTTGGTGTCTAGCATAGCTATGACCATATAATTAAATTATTATTATTTGACAATATTAACTATATATAGAGACGAGGTTTTGATCAAAATCTAGATAATATCATCTAGAAATATGAAAACATAGACGAGGTTTTGATCAAAATCTAGATAATATCATCTAGAAATATGAAAAACATTATTGTAAAAATTTGGTTTGTAAATAAAATAAAATAAAATATTTAATTCTAAATATATTTTAGATACCTTTTAAGGGTGGCTTTTAATTGGAGAATTATTTTTTTAAGTTAATAAACGTTTCACTTTCTAGAAAAAAAAAAGGAAAACCAAACAGTGAACTATTGATTAGCTATTAATGTTTGTGCACATAGTTGGATATACACATCAAATATGGTTTCGTGAGAAGCTTAGGGTAACGATCAATTTAGAAGTGCCATCCATTCACGTAGGTTGGAGAGGACTTTCACAGCATTGGCGGTAATGGGGGCTCTTCCAAATCTTCCCACTGATATTCAACGAGAAGTGTCGTTGAGAGTTCCTTACAAATTACACGATAAGTTCAAGGCTGTGTGCGATAGCTGGGAGGCTATGATGAGTAGTCCCCAGTTCTACGCTGACAGAAGAACCTATGAGAAGACCCAACAGTTGATATGTCTGATTCAGTCAAATATAGGCCCTCCCCTCTATATAACCGTATTCTTTTATTTTCCTTCAGTTTTCTAGCCATGCAAGACTTTGGTTACCGTCACTCCACTACAGTCACACCGACTCGATCTTTATGTCCCGTCATGCCAGCTATGACGAATTTTACTTCATTATTTCCGCACGTATTTTCTCTGTTATTGCCTTCATGAATTTTACTTCATTAATTCCTGACGTATTTTCTGTGTTATTGCCTCCATTACAGTCACACCGACTCTATCTTTTTGTCCTGTTAGCCAGCTATTTCCCGACGTATTTTACTTCATCATTTCCCGACGTATTTTCTCTGTTATTGCCTTCAACAATTTTCCTTCAGTTTTCCAGCCTCACAAGACTTTACCTAAAATCTGGATGTATTTTATTTCTATATATACATAGCGAAGGGAGCAGCAGAAGTCACTCGCAGTTTGGGCAAGGAGAAATGATGGGCAAGGGCGTTACCATGCTTCTGTGCTTTGTGATTGCATCCGCCATTTCAGCGGCGGATGTCCGTGCAACTGTTCGTTCCGATAGAAGGGATGTGGATGCTCTTTTGTGCTTCAAAAGGGCCATCAAATCTGATCAGCTTGGATCGCTGTCCAATTGGACTGCTCAGAACGCGGAAAAGGTTTGCTCGTGGAAGGGTTCGTGGAAGGGTATTTGGTACAGGAAAAACACCAGAAGAGTTGTTGGCATACACCTTTTTGATTCAGGGTTGGAAGGTACCCTTTCCTCATGTCTGGGCAACCTCTCTTTATTGCATTATTTGGATATTTCTAATAATACTTGGAGAGGCAGAATTCCAATTGAAGCTATTGCCAATTTGAGAAAGTTGACACGCCTAAATCTTAGTGCAAATATGCTCAGTGGGAGGATACCGGAAGCTATTGCCAATTTGAGGAAGTTGACGGAAGCTTTCCAGATCCACGGAAGTTTTCCAGATCCACGGAAGAAGCGCCGAAGTTTTCGATGCGACGTTGGAAGACGTGTGGAGATCACGGATGCCTATCAATCGATATCGGAACTTGTACGTGATCGATCGAAAACAAGTGATGAAGTATGATGCTCGTTAGATTTTAGGATAAAATACTAGACAGTAGTCTCTTTTTAATTTCAATGTTAAAACAACTTAGATCTGGAACATAAACAGAGATAACAGTATATAGAAAGATAGATCTATAACAGATAGTAACAGTAGAAGAAAAAAACTCAGATCATATACAATAAATCTCAGATCTTAAACAGTAATGAAAAGCTCTCTAAATGTAACAGCAGATCTATATAACTTAGCTCAAACAGTAAACAAAGAGCATATCTTATAGATCCATACAATGCTTATTCTATAAAACAATTCTATAGTAAACTCAGATCTGAATCTAGAAGAAACAAGTAGGAAGCATACCTGGTACCTGTCTTACCTCTGAAGATAGCACAAAACCACAATAGGTGTAGATCCTTGTAGTTATGCTCAGACAAAGGTTCAGTTCATGGATCAACAAAGGATCTTTTTATGCCAAAGGTTGAAGGAACTTTCAAGCCACCAAACTCAAGGATCACTGAAATAAAACAAAAGACCCAAACCCTTCCCAGCCAAAACCTTTACTCAAGAAACTTTCAGATCTATGCATGCAGGTCTGTAAGTAAACCCTTGTTTCTACAGTGGACAGTGTAGGAGTTTTTCCAAATAGTAACCCTTCAGAAATACCCTTGCATGAGGGCAGAACAACAGACTAGGATAGGGTCACTAACTCACTGCTCACACAAAGAAGATCCAGCCCACAAAGCCAAGGGATAAGCACCTTAAGCAGCAGATCTGAGGAAGGTCATACCCTCAAGAGGATGCACCTTACAGCAATGAAACCCATAGCAGAAATGGACGCGGCACCCTCTAGCAAACACACAACAGCATAGGACGCGACACCCCTCAGCAAACACACAACAGCCTAGGACGCGGCACCTCTCAGCAAACACACAACAACTACAACAAAGGGACGACAACCCTCAAGGGGTCACTACAGCAGCAAAGAACAAAAGAGACCGCTCCACACTTCAGCTATCAACAACAAAGGACTGAGGCCGCAAGCTTAAGGAGCCTCCACGCTATCATAAGTAGAATTGAGCATAGAATAGGTATAGGGGGGGTTCTTTAAATAGTAGTTAGGGTAAGGTTAGGGCTATTCAAGTTAAATTAAAAGGTCACATGTTTAAATTTAGAATTTAAACATGTGACAATTATTTAATATTTAACTTTAAAACATAACCCCTAAATAAACCAACAAAAACCCAAATCAATTAACCAAGGGTAAGGGAGGGTTTGCAAGGTGGCATTACTCATTCCTTCAAATCATATGGTGAACCTATTACTTTATCATCACTGCATATGGGACTTATCCCTCTTGTGGTTATGTCCTTCTTCAAGGAAGGTCATGTACCATCAAGTACTTGATTTAGAGTCAAGTAGCCCCAGGACTTTTCCTGAGGTCTTATACACCAAGGTCAGAGACCAAGGATCAACCCATGCCCCAAGCATGGGCACCCTGGACCCATTCCAGGGGCCCTAGACATATCTAGGGTCTTTAACATCTTGGTCCCAGACCAAGAAACCCAATGTCCCAGGCATGGGTACCCTGGATCCAGTCCAGGGGCCCTAGACATATCTAGGGACTTCAAATGCTTGGTCCCAGACCAAGAAACCCTATGCCCCAGGCATGGGTACCTTGGACCCAGTCCAGGGGCCCTAGACATATCTAGGGACTTCAAATGCTTGGTCCCAGACCAAGAAACCCTATGCCCCAGACATGGGTACCCTGGACCCAGTCCAGGGGCCCTAGACATATCTAGGGACTTCAAATGCTTGGTCCCAGACCAAGAAACCCTATGCCCCAGGCATGGGTACCCTGGACCCTGTCCAGGGGCCCTAGACATATCTAGGGTCTTGGCCATCCTCTAGGAGAATGGCTCTCGCTGCTGCATATAAATTTAACACTCCCTCTCAGCAAGAGAGATATTCTCAGTTACACCAAGCTTGTCACGAAAGTATGCAAACTTTATCAATGGCAGTGACTTGGTGAAAATGTCTGTTATCTGTTCTGCTGTCGGAACATACTGAAGGCTGAGAACTTTCTTCTGAATCATATCTCGGATGTAATGATATCTCATTTCAATGTGTTTCGATCTGTCATGAAACACCGGGTTCTCTGTGAGCTTTATACAGCTCTGATTGTCACAGTGAATAACTGTGGGCTCGAGCTCTGACCTGAATAAGTCTGAAAGTAGCTTCCTAAGCCACATTGCTTCTCTGGCAGCAGTACTAGCAGCAATGTACTCTGCCTCTGCAGTGCTTTGGGCTACGGAGCCCTGTTTCCTGTTGGACCAGGAAATCATAGCTGAACCAAGACAGAAGCAATATCCGGAAGTACTTTTCCGGTCCACAACACTGCCCATCCAATCTGAATCTGTAAATCCATGTAGCATCACACCCCCACTGGATATGTATCTGAGACCATAGGCTATGGTCCCCCGAACATATCTAAGGATATGTTTTACTGCAGCCATGTGTATATGTTTTGGTTCACACATGAACTGGCTAAGAGCATTTACAGCATAGCAGATATCGGGTCTCGTATGTACGAGATAGATCAAGGATCCAATGATCTGTCGATACACGGTGGGATCTTCTGGATCTGTGCCTATGACTTGATCTTGGAGCTTCTTTAAGTTGGAGATCATTGGAGTAGTCATGGACTTGCAGTCCATCATGTCAAATCTGCGAAGGATATCAATGGCATATTTACTTTGTGAGAGAAAAATCTCTCCTGGTTTCTGCCAAACTTCC
>ML797576.1:60298-83780 GCA_009831015.1 Picea engelmannii
CTGTGCCAAAGCTCGCAAGGATTTATTGTCTCATGTGCTAGAGCTTGAACGACTTGACCTGAAAGCTTATACAAACCACACTCACGAGTTCCAATTGTTATAGCAGTACTTGAATCATCATTTGAGGACCATAAGAGGGCTTTTCCCTTTGAAAAAGCTACTGTATAACCTTTACTCTCTAAGACTGGAACATAAATTAAATTATTCTTTAAACTAGGTACAAAAAGAATTTCATCAATATGAAAGATGTTACCTGAGTGAAACTGAAAAGAAGTAGAGCCAAAACCTTTTATATCATATGTGTCGTCGTCACCTAGTTCAACCTTTGCTTTGTAATTCCTATCTTGATGATTTGCAAGGTTTTGTTTGAAGCCGGTCATGTGTTTCGAAGCACCACTGTCTATTAGCCAAATCTCCTCTGATTTGGTGATGGTGCCTGAAAGAGAAGAAATAAGGTAATATTCTTTCTGTGATTCTTGCTCTTTAGTTGCAGCCCTAGGTTGTCTTCTTTGAGGCTCTTTTTGAGGTTTAGCCTCTTCATTTACAACTGAGGCTTGAAACCTTTGAAACCTTCCTTTTCTTTTCTGCTGAGCGGGAGGGTTCCTGCAATCTCTTGCATAGTGTCCTAATTTACCGCAATTAAAACAATTTACTTTAGATAGATGAGGATTTAAGTGAGAGAGCTTACCTTTGGGTTTCTTACCTTTGCCTTTTGACTTTAGGAACTTCTTCCATTTCTTGGCCTTTGCTGCTAGAGCATTCTCTTGTAGGATAGGATAGTCATTTCTGTTGTTCAATCTTCCTTCCTCTTCCAAGCAGTCATGCCACAGCCTTGCAAAGTTAAGTTGAGTTTCTCTTCCATTTACGGAGGCAATAAAAACTCCCCAAATAGCTGGAAGTCCATCAATGGCTGTTTGAACCAGATCATCATCTTCTACAGGAACTCCTATTGCAATCAGTTGATCTCTAGTTTGAGAGATTTTGGAGAAGAATGTAGCAATTGTGTCATTCTTTTCCATTTTCAAGGTACGTAGTTGTTTCTTTAAAATTCTTTTCTGAGTGTGTACCTTCTTCTCATAGAGGCTGTCCAAGGCATCAAAGAACTCTTTGGGAGTCCTCAAAGGACCTATTAAAGGTATCAAGTTGTCTTTGATATAATTAAATATGATGCTTCTGGCCTTGGTTTGTTTCCTTTTAAAAGTTGCCCTTGTTGTTGCTGTAGTAGGTTCTTCAACTTCTCTGGTAATAAAGTCTTCTAGATCATGTTCTTCAAATATGTTCATTATCCTGTATTTCCAGGCATTGAAATTTTCTGCACCTACAAGTTTGTCTTCAGCCTTGACTGATAATTTTGACATGACTGTAATCTGGAAGACAACCCTAAAAGAATGGGTCTGTGTAGACTCAAGTTATTTTTTAGTACTGTTTACACCCTAGGCTCTGATACCATGTTAGATTTTAGGGTAAAATACTAGAAAGTAGTCTCTTTTTAATTTCAATGCTAAAACAACCTAGATCTGGAACATAAACAGAGATAACAGTATATAGAAAGATAGATCTATAACAGACAGTAATAGTAGAAGAAGAAAACTCAGATCATATACAATAAATCTCAGATCTTAAACAGTAATGAAAAGCTCTCTAAATGTAACAACAGATCTATATAACTTAGCTCAAACAGTAAATAAAGAGCATATCTTATAGATCCATACAATGCTTATTCTATAAAACAATTCTATAGTAAACTCAGATCTGAATCTAGAAGAAACAAGTAGGAAGCATACCTGGTACCTGCCTTACCTCTGAATATAGCACAAAACCACAATAGGTGTAGATCCTTGTAGTTATGCTCAGACAAAGGTTCAGTTCATGGATCAACAAAGGATCTTTTTATGCCAAAGGTTGAAGGAACTTTCAAGCCACCAAGCTCAAGGATCACTGGAATAAAACAAAAGACCCAAACCCTTCCCAGCCAAAAACTTTACTCAAGAAACTCTCAGATCTATGCATGCAGGTCTGTAAGTAAACCCGTGTTTCTACAGTGGACAGTGTAGGATCTTTTCCAAATAGTAACCCTTCAGAAATACCCTTGCATGAGGGAAGAACATCGGACTAGGATAGGGTCACTAACTCACTTCTCACACAAAGAAGATCCAGCCCACAAAGCCAAGGGATAAGCACCTTAAGCAACAGATCTGAGGAAGGTCATACCCTCAAGAGGATGCACCTTACAACAGTGAAACCCACAGCAGAAATGGACGCGACACCCTCCAACAAACACACAACAACATAGGACGCAACACCCCTCAGCAAACACACAACAACCTAGGACACGACACCTCTCAGCAAACACACAGCAGCTACAGCAAAGGGACGGCAGCCCGCAAGGGGTCACTATAGCAGCAGAGAACAGAAGAGACCGCTCCACACTTCAGCTATCAACAACAAAGGACTGAGGCCGCAAGCTTAAGGAGCCTCCACGCTATCATAAGTAGAATTGAGTATAGAATAGGTATAGGGGGGGGGTTCTTTAAATAGTAGTTAGGGTAAGGTTAGGGCTAGTTAAGTTAAATTAAAATGTCACATGTTTAAATTTAGAATTTAAACATGTGACAATTATTTAATGTTTAACTTTAAAACATAACCCCTAAATAAACCAACAAAAACCCAAATCAATTAACCAAGGGTAAGGGAGGGTTTGCAAGGTGGCATTACTCATTCCTTCAAATCATATGGTGAACCTATTACTTTATCATCACTGCATATGGGACTTATCCCTCTTGTGGTTATGTCCTTCTTCAAGAAAGGTCATGTATCATCAAGTACTTGATTTAGAGTCAAGTAACCCCAGGACTTTTCCTGAGGTCTTATACACCAAGGTCAGAGACCAAGGATCAACCCATGCCCCAGGCATGGGAACCCTGGACCTAGTCCAGGGGCCCTAGACATATCTAGGGTCTTTAACATCTTGGTCCCAGACCAAGAAACCCAATTCCCTAGGCATGGGTACCCTGGACCCAGTCTAGGGGCCCTAGACATATCTAGGGACTTCAAATGCTTGGTCCCAGACCAAGAAACCCTATGCCCCAGGCATGGGTACCCTGGACCCAGTCCAGGGGCCCTAGACATATCTAGGGACTTCAAATGCTTAGTCCCAGACCAAGAAACCCTATGCCCCAGGCATGGGTACCCTGGACCCAGTCCAGGGGCCCTAGACATATCTAGAGACTTCAAATGTTTGGTCCCAGACCAAGAAACCCTATGCCCCAGGCATGGGTACCCTATACCCTGTCCAGGGGCACTAGACATATGTAGGGTCTTGGCCATCCTCCAGGAGAATGGCTCTCGCTGCTGCATATAAATTTAACACTCAGAAAAACCTTTGGATGTTTGTGGCTTTTCTTTAGGAAGGTGTTCCCGTTGTGACGTGTGTTGCATCGTGGGGTGACCGCATTTTTGTGAGTGGTGTTGATAATGAACTTCATACGATCTCTTATTTGTTTCAACCGTCAATTGGGCAGTGGATTGTAATTGACGTCGGGGAAGACTTTGTTGGTTATATTGATATGGGGGCTGCAACCTTGGAGATCTGAATATTCTCTCCTCTCCTCTTCAAAATTGTTTTATTTTCAGCATAGTGGATAATTATCACTCGTTTATCACACTTTTTAGGAACATTGTTATGTTTGGTAGATGATTTTTTTTAATTTGGCCTGAAATGGTATTATTTGTTATACCTATTGGAAATGAACACATTTAATAGGGTTTTAGTTCTTATTTGTTATACAACTTGTGACTTAGAGGCTTCCTCTGGCGGAGAATGAAGCTTGAATAAAACTTCTCTCAGACTTCTGCCTTTGTCGACTGCTTCCTTTTGCGATTTCAGCATGAACCCAGAAAACCTCCTATGTGAACCTAAGAAAGATCCCAGCATGAACTTTCAAACAGTCCAAGGATTAATTTCCCTTAGTGGCCACCTGCTTAGCGAGACTTACCACACACACTATTCAGGACCTAAGTGAACTTCTGGTAATCTCCTTAGTGAACTTTCGTAAAGCTCTCTAGTGAACTCCAGACAATCGCAATAGTAGGAAAACAGATAGAGCATAAAACAAAGACAAGATAATAGACAATTTTCAGAGATAAAATGCGGAAGTTGATTTATATTAAAAGAGTTAGAGTGGTTGGATATACAGACTTTGAGCACAGATTGCTCTTTTCTCACAATAGACACACAGACAGACTGAAACAAAATGCTTTTACCACTTTAGGTTCATGCTGGCCAAGCCAGAATCACACAGGCTTATCAAAGCAACCTATATGAAAGACGCAAAGCTCGAAGAAAGGGAGCTTAGAAGACTCGAACTTACAGACTCAAATCGACTCCCCTCCCAAATGAACCTCTCATCTCCTTATATACAAAATTTCGGAGAAGAGAATAATTTCTTGGACAAGATATTTTACTATTCTCTTGGAATGAGATCTACTTTTAAGATTCGATGGAGCGATCATACAAAAACCTTCCGACCAAATTTCAAATCTACTTTCCACGTATCTAAGAAATCTTAGAAATGCGGGTCAAACCACGTCAAAATCTAGAGAAGTGCTCTAGGTTTCTAAGATGTTTTTATTTGAAACATTACAAAGTGGAGATTTATGACGGAAATCCATGAAAACCGTCTGACACCACTATCGACCAGTATGACACGAAAGGAATGGCACCACTATCGGCCAGTAAGACACAAAAGGATTGGCACCACTGTCGGCTAGTAAGACATGAAAGTGGATGGGTTCCACCATTTTATTCCACTGGTTGATCATGAAAGTGATTGAAACGATATGGATCCCAGTGCTGAGTATAGACCTCCTTGTGCATCATTGGATCTTCATTGTTGTCTTCTTCTTGTTGGAGAACATACTTTGTTCGGATAACCCAAGGATGCTTCTCATTTATGAAGTTTGTCATATACCCAATGCTTGAGATCTGATTAAGCCGATGAACATTATCAGAAAGATTTAAATGATGAAACATTTGTTCAACATTCAATACATATGGATGTATTTCACTTGGGTTTAACCCAAATTTTTGCCACCAAGTCTCAAGCTAGGCTGGTTCATGGTTGGTATTTGATCTGAAGTAAGTGGAAAAATTTATCATGCAATAATAATATTTATACATGTCACTCCATAAGCATATATGATCCCACATGGCTTGATACTGATGGTAATTTATTTGATGAAAAGACTGAGAAGGATCTTGCTGGGGCCAAGACTGCAATGCTCTCATTCAATTTATCATAAAATAAGAATGATCTGGATTCTCTCGCCATTGTTGTCTTGACAACGATAATGACAATGATAAGAATGATAATGACTAGACTCTCGCCATTGTTGTCTTGACAATGATAAGAATGATAATGACTAGACTCTTAGGTTGTCTTGAACAAAACACAATATTTGACTGCGTCTTTGAAATGAAAGAAAGTATCTTTTTAACAGGTGGATAACCTTTTGTTTTTCTTGGAATCATGATGGAATAGGCTGGGTGGCCTTGAGTTGTCCTGGCAGATCCATGAGGTTCAACAACAGCAAGAAAAGGAGTTCCCAAAATACAGTCTACAGGCAGATCTGCCAAGAGAAACTTCATTCCTAAAGCATACTGGTCAAACCATAAAACACCTTTGGGAACTTCAAAATCAAAATCTGTAGAAACATTCCCTAGTCCAATGGAAAAATAATTGCTAAGGAGCCAATATTTACAAGGGATCAAATTTTTGTTGAGGAGGTTCATATTTGATCCAGTATCAAGCAAAGCATTTAAATAAAACAATTATGTGTTTATCTCTAGATTTATCTTGACATGATACTTTTGAAATTGGATAGGCAAGATTTTCATAGCATTTAATCCTTGCAAATGGGTTGAGTCACAGGGATGTCTCTCTGGTTCAATTGGTACATATTCTAGTGGTGGAGGAATAGATTCCACCTAGTCTTTTAAGGATTTTATTTCTTGTCTTGTCCATGAATAAACTTTATATGAATCTTTAGAAACCTCTTCATATTGCTTCATCTTTAGGTTGAGTTCAACAACTTCCTTCTTTAGATAAAATACTTCTTTTGCCAGGTCTGTGAGTGAAGGATGATGTAACTTGGTTTCCTTGTTTTGCTTAATGAAAGACTTGATATTTCTTTCAAATGAAGCCTCTAGAAATAATGGCTTAATCCCTTCTTTGTGGGAAGATTATGGATTGCTTTCCTTCTGTCCTGCTATCATATTTTTCAAAAAGGATTCAAGTAAAGATTTTTTCATATCCCCTTCTGGAAAGGCTTTTATTTGAGCTAACATTTGGGCATCTTGATCTCCAGTGCTATGGTACATGCATATATTTACTTTTTCTCTGTGCCTTCAGGGGCTGGATAGAAAATCTGATTCAGAAGAATCTTCACAAGAACAAAAATTCGGATTATTACACTTACACTGATAATTTAGAAGAATTTATTCATCAGTTGAGCTAATTTCAAAGTCTGAAGTCTCTGTGGATTCATAACAACATCCTTCATGAAGTAGATGGACTTCTTCTCTTTTGACAAAAGGATGATGTGGGCATTGATTTGTTAAGTGGTCATTTGCTCCACATCTGTTGCAGTGAACCCTATGTGCTAGTTGTTGTGTTGTTTTTGTACTAGCTTTTTGATGAGCTTCTTTGGCCCTTTGTTCCAAGATTTTTCCTTTAGATATTCTTGAGTTTTTTCCCTCTAGACAAGAACTTGCTATGAGTCCAGTTTTACCACAAAGCCAACATTGCACTTGTTGCCTTGCTTGGTTGGAATGTGTTTTTAGCTTAATGTCTTCAGGCTCATAATAGTGAGTTTTTTGTCTATATCTGCCTCGGTTTGAAGGTTTCTACTCTTTGAATGCCCTAAATTTATTTTTCCTTCCTTTGGTGGGATCTGTGAGATATAGGCCATATTTCTCACAAATAGACTTGTTATCCAGTAGGTGAGACAATTTTTGGATAGACTTATGGAATTTCATGTTTATACATCATCCAATTAGGGATTTAGTGATGAGAGAATAAATTTCTCTCCAGGTATACATCTCATAGGGTAATTTGAATACCTCTTGCATTTTGAGATATTCTACAAACTTACTCGGTATAGCTGCAAGGTAGACTTGCTTCAATAAAAGATTTTCGCTGTCTTTTACTTCAAATATTATTTGCGTCCATTCTTTGTGGAATTCTTCATATTCTAACATTTTTCTGCATTTGACATTCATCAATATCATTTTGTGTTTGTCAGCCAATTCTTCCTCAGTACCACACCAATGCTCCAGAATTAGTGTGGTGAGAGCTCCTATCATATTATTCTAAGGAGTTCCATTTAGATGGTAGACAACATCTCCTTGTTCATCCCTTAATACCTCTGCTTCCATTTTTGTTATCATAATAGGTGAGGAGATGACTTCCCACCATTTTCTTAATGTTCTTGTGAAGCATTGGATTAAGGATTTGCATGCTTTTGTCTCACTTTTGTCTTTCATGCACATAATTTTATAGGAGACATACATTATGTCCAATAGTTGTCGGACTTGTCCTACTAATAGACCATCTATGTTCCATTAAGGGAACCAATCTTCTGCAAATGTTTGGGCTTCATGCATCTTTCCTTTACCTAGAAGATCGGGTGCAGGTGGTTTGTTCATGTGGTGTGGGATATTTTCATATGAAGGTCTTTGGACAGAAACTAGAGACATATTAGGGTTTGTGGAAGAGGAAGAGGGATTTGGTTCTTCTTTTGGAAAATGGATTGGGAATTTCTTTTTGTTTGACTTTTCTTCGGGCTTATATACAGGGGAAATAATAGAAATCAGAGAGTGAGGGACAATAAAAGATTGGGGAATTGGTTTGTCAGGAGTAGTGTCCTTTTGTTTGATCTCTAACAAATTTTTTCCCATGATTGAGAAGGCTTCTCCTAATCCTTCCATCAGTTCTTCATGATTCTTTGCAGAATCCTCAGTTTTTTGCATCACTATGTTTTGAGTTTCCCCATCTCGATCATAAATGTCTGCAACTCTGTCATTCATCTGATTTACAGATTGAGCTATTTTGTTTGTAGAGACATGTAGGTCTCTAATATGTCCTTTTCTGGCATAATCATTGGTAACAAATGTGTGTGTGGCCATACCTCTAAGAGCAATATTTGTCCAATTTACTTGTTTTGATATGGATTAGACTCTTTTTTCTATAACCAAGAGTTGGGTGTCTTCATCAGCTAATATTAGAGGTATATCTTTGACTTTTCTAATCTTGTCTTCAAGAATGATACATTTAAAAGGTGGAAAAGTTGATGTGGATTCGACAGTTTTTCCTTCCAGGTTTTTCCATTCATTGCGGGGAGATATTTCTTTCCATCCATCCATCATCTGGACTGTAGGATTTTGGGATTTTCTTTTCCATTCATAAAAAGAAATCCAGATGTCATTTTCTGAAATATATGTTTGTCAGTCTTGTGACAAACTAGACTTTTCTTCGTCTGAAGTGGAAAAATTAAATTCAGATGATTCAGGATGTGTGAACAGATCCTAGTTAAGCATTTTCTTGATCCATGCTTCTTCAATGGTGTTCTTAGAACATCCCATCATAATTGAATGGAATTTATGAATTTCTTCAATAAATGGCCTTTGCATGGATGGAGGCAGAGGATTATTAAATCGACAGTCAGGTATGATCTGATCACATTGTTTGATATATCCTAGGCCATATCTTGGGGTCCCTGGTGGTCTCATTCCTCTATAAATGTCTTGGAGTCGGGGATCTAATGTCTCTATAGTAGGCATATAGTGAATCATGAGACAGATTGGAGATCTTCATCATTCTGATTGTTACGAAAAAACACAGATTGATCCATGATGAAAGTAATAACTATTACTACACAGAAAAGCAGGGCGTTTAATTCTAGTTCTTAGCACCGGAGTGAAAGAATGTCGAATAATCTCTTGGTCGACTGCTCAGGCAATAACTGGTTAAAACTTGGAAAGTCACAGAAGTGGAAACCTTGTCTTTCAAAGGCCCGAGACTTCTAATACAGCTTTCAAAAAGTCGCAAGAGTGGAAACCTTGTCTTTCAAAGGACCGAGACTCTTGATACGGCTCTCGAGATTAATTCTTATAGAAAATAAAATAAATAACAGAGTGAGAAGTCATATTTTTTTATTTGAAGTCTGTTATCAAATAAAAAAATATTCCATTAAATGTGGATGGAATATTTTTGATAGTCACAATAAATTAAGGGTTGTGATTTCAATCATTAATTTTCTTGCTTTTATAAAGACTCAAGTTTAGGTGTTTACTTTTTCACATTTTCTGAATCATAATAAAAAAATTACATTGCTTACTAGCTCATTACCAGGATTAGATAATTAAATGATTCCATTTAATTTTTTCAGAAAAAACTCTCAAGGGCATTGTATATATCTCCATCAAAAATAATTTTCTGCTGAAAAAAATATCATATGAGATCCTTCGCTATTCCTTTATGTTGTTGTTCCATTAGTTGTATATCAATGTTTCATAAATTTATGTTTCTCCTTCAATTATCCTTGCAAATTAAATACCATCTTCCCCAAGTAGAAATGTTGTGTGCATTTAGTAGAGTAAAATTCTCGCTCAGTTTTCTAATTCTGTTCATCTAGGGCCCAAGAGAGATCACCTAAAAATCAAAGATCACATGAAAACCAATTAGTTTGTTAAACCAGTTTATTATTACCTTTGAATCATCCATCATTATGCTATCTTTAAATAATTATCAAAAAAGAGTAACCACCACAAGGCTAACAATTCACTCTTGGAATTTGTCCCTCTTCCACAGTTCATCATAATCTTAAAATTACCCTTCACTGGGAATTTTAAGACTGCTCCAGCCCCACACTTTCCACCGTTATCTTGAGATACCCCATCAAAGAAGCCCACAGCTAGATCTCAATCCAGCAGAGGTGGTCTATCTATCCTATCAATCTTATAGCTTTGTGAAGTACAATTTTCACCCAAGTCCTGAATAATACTATTACAGACTTTTTCTTTAATAATAGGCCTTCCTTCAAAAATACCCAAATTCCTTTGTTTCCACACTTTCGAGCATAAAAAACCACATAGCTCTTTCCAGTTACCATTCTTCTTTAACCAGTTTTCATAACAATCTCCAATCTTTTCTCATTCCCATCTGCTCTCAATTCCTAACTTCTTTAGAATAATAATCTAGACGTCTTTTGTAAACCTGCATTCCAAAAAACAATGGATTCAATTTTCCTGGCTTATCCCACACAAGAAATACCTACTACGCCCCTCAAATCCTCTTTTAGATAAATTTTCCCAGGTGAGGATTTTATTCTCAGGTAGAAGCCACACAAAAAGTTTAATTTTTAAAGCTAGCAACCAGTCCCATATCTCACTGTACCAAAAAGATGAAACATCTTCATTAAAATTTTCCATCTGAATATCATAGGCTTGTTTAGCAGAGACCTGACCAAATTTTGTGTCACATGACCATAAAAAAATAACTTTTTCATTATTCATCTCAAAACCAGAGCCTACAAGCCCCTTAATAAAAACATTCCATTCAATCTTCAGCTCTCCCTCCAGTCCTAAGTCCTCTTCTTTTTTCCATCTAGGCGCCAGAAGCTACTCCCCCTCCTGTATCCCTGTCTGTGATAGAAATTCAATACCTTGAGCCTTCAAAGCTAGTATCAGATTTCTAGACATCTTATAATAATTAGTTGCTCCTATCATAGGATCAAATCCAATCCTGATATCTTTCCCATTACCAGGCTTCCAAGCCAACCATTCACTAATAATGGGCAAAGATGTAATAAATGCTCTCCATATGTTTGAAATGCCCACCCAAATTTTCCTTCCCTCTCCGAACCACTCTACTACTGTCTTTTTCCTGAGATACGTTTTAACTATCACCTCATGCCATAGTCCTTGATTCATAAGACATCTCCATAAAGTCTTTGTATCCAAATCTTTCTCAAAGTAGTAAATATTCTTTATTCCCCACCCTCCCATCTTTTTTGGTTTTGCTAATTTATTCCAGCTCACCAGATGGAACCCTTCATTTGTCTTTCTCCCATTCCAAATAAAACTAAACATCCTTTTTCTAATAGTATTTAAATACTTTTAGGAATTTTAGCCATTGACAGCTAATAAACAAGAATGCTTTCCAAAACAACTTTTACAAGAGTAACTCTTCCCCCCAAACTCAACCATCTATGACTCCAGCTAGCAATCGTTTTCTTAAATTTCTTCACCAGCCAAATCCAATCCTTCCTAGAATAACAATTTGGTTTCAGATAGAAACCAAGATATTTAAAACCATCATTAATTGGTTTCACCTCAAAGGGCAAGAGCCCTTTCAACATAGACAACTCCTCTGTCGACCATCTTGCTTCTAGAAAATAAGATTTGTGTGGGTTGAATTCCATTCCAGTTGCTTTGCAAAACAATTCTAGGATTCCTTTTAAAATATCCCATTCTTTTATCTTGCCATTCCCAAATATAATAACATCGTCAATGAACATCAAATGTCTAATAAAGAGCCATCTAGGAAATGAAAATCCTTCTATATTCTTCTCTCTGACCTTCTCATTAATAGTTCTGCTTAAACCTTCAATCACTAAACGAAATAGTAAGGGAGACAAAGGAAAGGCTTACCTAAGTCCCCTTGAGCTTCTAAAAAAGGTTGTAGGCTTTCCATTTAACATGAGTGCATAATTTTTTGAGGTCACACACCCCATGATCCAATCGGTAACCTCAAGACTCATTCCCACCTGTAACAACACTAACCTTAAAAAACCCCAATCCACTCTATCATAGGCCTTTACCAGGTCAAGTTTTAGCACTAAAGATTTTTGATTTTTTTTCTTGATGCTATATAACGCTTCCTACACAATCCCAATAGCATTAGTAATTTGCCTTCCTTCGAGAAAACCAAATTGTTCTTTAGATATAACATAGGACATAATGGATTTTAATCTTTTAGCTATAATTTTACTGATTATCTTATAAGCCAAATTGCATAAAGCTATAGGCCTAAATTCACCAAAAGAACTGGGGTTCTCCTTTTTAGGAATGAGTGCAATGAAAGTAGCATTCAATGCTCCACTCACCCTTCCTCTTAGTCTAGACTGCTCCACCACCTCCAGTACCTCTTCACCCACTAAATCATAAAAATAAAAATAAAACTCCACAGTCCATCCATCAGGACCAGGACTCTTTGATGTTTTAAGACTTTAAATATTTGACAATAGTTTTGCTAAAGATACTGGCTCAAAAAATCTACAATTGACTTCCTCTAAAACCATTCTAGGGTAATTTTTTAAAACTGCAAGTTTATCAGAAATGACCAGATTAGGTTGTGCCTTGTACATCTCCTTAAAAAATATTACAACTTCCTCTTGTAATCCTTGTTCACTATTAATCACATTTCCATCCTCCTTAGTGATCCACTAGATATAATTTACATTTTTCCTAGCATTTGCATACGCATGGAAAAACTTGGTCTTCTTATCCCCTGAAGCCAGCCAGTTGATCCTACTTTTATGCCTCCAAGTATCCTCTTCTTGCCTCATAAGTATCGTTTTCCTCTGTTTTTTTTATGCTATAAGCACTATGTCAGCCTCCTACTCTAAGCCTCTGGGAGCAATGTTATATAAAGCATCAAGTTCAGATTCAATCTTTGCCAATTCTTCCTTTGCCTCTCTCTTTTTCTGTTTCTCCCATCTTGACATCTAGTCCTTAAGACACTTTAACTTTTTAACCATAAACTCCGTAGGACTTAGAGACTTTGATCCAGTCAGCCCTGCCCACTTAGATCTGATCATATAAACAAAATCTTGATCTTTAAGGCAAATAGAATTAAATTTATAGGGATATATGGCCTTTCTACTCTTTGGTTCTAATTAAAGTACCACAAGCATATGATATGATATTTTTATATTACATACCTTTCAGTTATACCTCAAGGCCTACCTACGTCAGATCTTCTGAAATAAAAAAGCGATCCAATTGCTTTGCAATAAAACCCTGACCACCTCTCCCATTCCTCCAAGTAGGAATTAGTTTAATAGGCTCCACATCCACGACCCTTCTACTTGGGTCATCTCACTGAAAAATGAGTGTAAGGGGTCTACTCTAGCATTCCCCCCCCCCACACTTTCGTGCAAGACCTAGTAAAATTTAGGTCTCCGCCCAACACTAGATTTGATTTCTTTAAAATTCCCTCATCTTTTATGGCTTCCCAAAAGGCCTCTCTATCTGAATACGACCCATGACAATTAATCAAATTCATATATCTATCCAAATATTTAACATAACCTTCCAACAGGTTCCCTGCAGAGGCCAGGAAAACATTTAGGTTAGATTTTGTTGGGTTCCATGTTGATAACAATCCACTTGAAAGACCATCAAAATCAACACCACAAAAGAACCAATTAGGCAATAACTTAGAAAACACTTCATGTGATTTTGTAGCATAAACCATTGTTTCTTGTACAAACAACACATAAGGATTAATAATATCTAAAAATCTTTTTAGTGCCAGAAACGTTTGACTCCCCCCTACCCCTCTCACATTTAAGAAAGCCACTATTATTTTTTAACTCTCGCTAGGTATTTTTGTTCTCTAAGTGCCCTTAGACCCATAATCGAGTTATTCCCAGCAATACCACAAAACTCCTTCTCTCTCCCAACCTTTCTCCCATTCCTGGTCTTTATCGAAGAAAAATCATTCTCCAAACCCCCTCTAGCAACACCTTTTACCATCTCATTCTCCACTTTAAGGCTGATAGAAGCACGGTCCTTGGAATTTTCAACTGAATAATGCTTATCATTATGTACAGGTAAGGTTTCCCCCCCCTGCGTAAACTGGTAATGTTGTACTGGTCAGAATGTCCCTATAGGACAGGATAAAAGTTACTAAAGATTCTTCGACCTCTGACAAATTAAACGATACAATTTGATCAACTGCGAGTTCATTAACAATACCTTCAGCCTCACCATCCTGCGTAGGCCCATCCCAATGTGAGCCTGTAACCTCCAAATCAACAAAAACATCAGCCCCCGCGCATCCATTAAAATCATTATCGTTGTTCACTCCACCAAAAAATGCAGGACTCCCTCCTAAAGGCTCATGTTCCTTACAGGTCCACCCCTCCTTACTGCTACCAGCAACTAAACTTACCTGATGACCTTCCCCTTCAGCCCCGCGCAACAAATCCAAGGCCCAACCTCCCTCTACAACCTCCTTCTTACCCAAAATCAATCCCTCTACTGCCACCTCACGAAAGGAAACAACCTCCCTTTCTTCCAATTCCGAGCCGAAATCGACTTACAATATCACCCCAAATTCATCCAGAACAACCTTACCGACCATCAAAGAAATTCCCCCAACCTTCCCTCTAAAGCCTTCCGCCATAACATTCGCTTCGGATATGACTAGGTCATTTCCTTTCGATAAAACAACATCGAGCTTACTCGATACCCCTAAGGACTCCTTACCCCTCTCATCAAGAATAGGCAGATCAAAATAAAAACAAGGAAAGGTGCTATCTGCCTTACCCGACTCCATAGCGCTATGCCCAGTTGAGTCTGGATGATTCACACGCGTTTATGACGATGGCAGTCGTAAAACCACTTCATCCTCTTCTCTCATCCCTGCTTTCCACCCAGAGCCCACCTTCTTGTGCTCTCCCCTACATTGATACTTCAAATGTCATGTCTCTCTACACTCGAGACACCTGAACAGAACACCAACATAATCTAGCCTTTGTTGGATCAACATCCCTCCCCAATCAATTTCAATCATTGCTGATAATCCTGCAAATACGTCTATTTCAGCCATAAATTTACCCATCCTTCGATTTGTCCCACCCATAAGCTTGGAATCAACATATAAGAATTTGCCTATAACATTTTAGATTGCTTGGAATGAGTCCAAGCTCCAAAACGGGAGCGGACATCCTGGCATAAGCACCCACATGTGCCTATACCTAAAAAATTCCTTCTCCGGACTGAATGCATTGTGCCATTGTTTAAGAATAAAGTTTCCTCCTGCCACAATCCACACCTGATTTAAAATCTCCATCGCATCATCCTTAGTGTTGAAAGAGAAGAAAAACCACCCTTTTGACAGGATGTATACCACAGGTGTATATCCAAACAACAAGGCCCAATTTTCTTTTACCCATCCATGTACCTCCTTGCCCCCCAGAGCCCGATACCCAAATTTTCCCACTAACCCCCACTCTGTAAGCGCCTCAACCTCCGACATACCTATGTCCTGACCCAGTGTAAAACTAACCTTCTCTTTTCTAACTCGCCAGGCCTTCAGAAGCGACCAGAGTTTCTATGTCATCCCATCTCTGGAAATCTTGCACTGCTTCACTGGATATTGTCTTTCGGTCACTTCCTCTTCTCCTCATATCACCTTCAGGCCTGTCTCCCCCTTCACCTTAACAACCAATCCCTCTCTCGAAGTTGAGCCTTTTCTTTTACCCGCCTTGTCAAGATAAAAACAACCCTCCCTGGTCTCTTTCTTTGATTATATTAATAACATTTCCCCTCATATGCAATTTACTATGATAATGCAAAAAGATGACGACATTCCATTCTTGGATGTTCTCATCTCTCATCGTCCCAATGGTTCCTTCACCCACCCACCAAGTTTATCAGAAAAAGAAGCATATTGATCAGTATTGTTATGCCTAGTCTCACCATCATTGAGCTAAATAATTCACCATTATGAAAACTCTCGTTACCCATGCCATTAAAATCTCATCTCCTCATTTTCTTGAGAAAGAAAAATACCACTTGAATACGACCCTTGCAACCAATGGTTACTCTTTCTCCCAAATCAACATTGCCTTGTGAAAAAGTCCTCCCCCTTAACCACCCCTCACTCACATCTCTCTACACTACATCCAGGGGACCACTTATGTTATCTCAATAATTATGGAAAAAAATTAAAAACTAATCAAAATTGTGAAAGAAACACTCGACCCTATACTTGGCCGATGAGTCTACCAAATCCCGTGCTCCTACGAAAAATCATACATAGGCTAAACGAGAAGATCTGTGGATGACTTGAACCATAAAGATATCAACAAGTCAACTATTTTTGAACACTCATTCAAATCTAATCACAACATTTTCTTTGCCCAAACAAAATTTCTTGCCTCTACTCCACATCAGTCCACTCATATCATTCGAGAAGATTTGGAAATCGAAAAATTCACCAATAACTTCATTTAGGAAGATGGATATAAATGATTCCAATCATGAAAATCCCTCATTCAATACCTATATCATTAAGCCTTTTTATTCATGTTTTTTCTTCTAATTTATCATTTTTATCCTCTCCTTTAGCATTGATCCTTTCCTCACACTAATTTCCTCATCATTTTCATATCTCATTCTAATATTGTTATTTTCTTCTCCTTATTATTAAGGTATTCACTTTTAACTTTCTTATATGTATTCATCCATTGGTTTTTTCTTCTCTTTATTTTTAAGGTATAAACTTTTAACTTTCTTATATGTATTCAACAATTGATTCTCTTTATCATACCTATCCATTTTTATATTTTTTGGGTCATTCTCATATTCTTTTAATCTGATTTTCCCTTAATTTATTTCCCTTTGCTTTAATATCTTCCTCTCCTTGTCAACATTTGTTTCATTATAGCATTCCTTCAACTATTAATTTATTATTAAATTATTGTTATTTTTAACAAATTTTAATTTTAATTTTTAATATGTTTTTCTCACAATGATCAACTTTCCAACCAGTGTATCCTATTCTTATCCTATGTTTCATTATAGGATTACTTTGACTATTAATTTATTATTAAATTACTTCTATATTTTAACAAATTTTAATTTGCAATATGTTTTCTTCACAATTGTCAATTTTCCAATGGCTACATCCTTTTCTTGCTCTTTATATCTATCCTTCAGTACACTCTTTTTTATCACATAGTTTCTGAAGATGGAAGATGGGTGGAGTGTCCACTTGAAAACATTTCAAAAATATTCATACAATTTAATTTCATAAATGTCTACAACAACTCTTTTATTTTGTCAATTTCATTTTTATATTATTAGTTAGTATCATTGCGAAGAAGGATTACAAAGAAATTAAAAAAAATCTTACTTTAAAGGCTAAATTACCCTGACTAACTTTATTTTCTTAAAAGTAGGATGTCAAATCATGGATAAGATGCAAGGTATGGAGGTGATTTTAAGAACCCTCTAAATTTATATGTATAATAAATTGGTGAATCCCATGATTCATAGGAAAATTGGAAGGTTATTTTATCAATAATATAATATGTATATATAAAGTTTTGGCCAATTTTTTATTATTGTATACAATCTTGTAATACCTTTACTAATATTTCACTTAATTATAAAATCTTGTAAAATCTTGGTGAAAATTCATTGCATTATAAAACCTTGTAATGTCTTGGGAATTTTTTTGATAAAGTATAAAACCATATATAATCATAGAAAAATGTATTCATTAAATTTTAATAAACTCATTTTATATATTTGGAAAAAGTAACACAATTTTTCTATGCTCTAGAGAATGATACAATAAATATAATCTTGATCAATCACAAATAATTCTCTCTGTTGTTTTTTGGACAATTAACAATAACACAGAATGGAAAAAAATCAGATTCATCAAAAAATGCAATAAACATAATTTTGATTACAATGGTTTCATCAATTCTTTAAAAAATGTATTGAGACCTTTCAAATCAAATCACTCTTAGTATATTGGAATAATATTTGTAGGCATATTGAGCATTGAACTAATTGCTCTCAATATATATAATAGACCAAACATTGACAACGAATCTCCAACTTCTATTATGATAAATGAGTAGGTTTTACATTACATGCACTAAATATCACGAATGTTGTGGTGCATTTTCTTTCTTTTCTAGTTTCAGATCTTCACATGGTTGCACACAAAATTGAAGTAGGATTACCATGTTTTATACTCAAACATGTCAATATTTCATTCGACAGATTAATTTTTTTTGTAAGTAAAATTGTATTTCCTTAATCAATCAACAACTCAATACAAATAACAAGGTTGTCCACCCGTTATTCCATACATATGGAAAATAGAACAGGTGGAAATATAGAGAAAACATTCATGTCTGTGTCAAAGTTTATCAAAAAAAAAAAAAAAACTAAAAAAACTTAGCATATAAAAAGTTGTAACTGTAGCTATTCTGAACATAGATAATGACAATGAAATTTAAAGATTAAACAGTAGGAGAACTCATATTTCCATCGTCACTGGAAGATGGTGGCCATGCACGACAAACACATATGGTTGGCAACATTTCAGGCATTTGCATTTGATAGGCTCGCTTGAAAGAGAATCAAATAGAGCATACATGCGTCAATAGAGTATAGTCTGACGGTGTAGCTGGTTGGCGATGTCTCTTCTCATGTCGAAAATGAGTTGCAGGTTCTCTTATGAGAAGAGAAATGAGCTTGGAACCTATGAAACTAAAGACGCAACAGGTTGAGGCTCAATTTCTGGTTGAGTTTTTTCCTGAATTCTATCATCATGCAAAGCGAGAGGAATCTCTTCCTCAACTAGGACAGAGTTGTGGGGGGGAGCTTGTAAGTTTGAGGTGAAAAAAAGAAGAAAAATCATAGGGTCTTGTCGAGTTACCAAAGGTAACTCTTCCTCAATGAAAAAGGAGGCTCTTTCTTCCTCCATCTATTTTTTATCAGTGTGAGGTAAATTCTCCAAGGAGTGACTATCAGGGCTTGACTTAGAGAGGGGAGGTGTAATTGGAGCATAGGAAGGGTTTGACCTACGTTGTCTAGCCACGAGGCAATATTATTCTGGATCGTGTTTCAAATTTCCCCTATCATGCAACATTGTAATGGCAGGATCAGATTTGACAATCAAAAGGGGAGGATAACAATAGAGGGAGTGAATTCTAGCAAGGGAGGAGAAAACCAACAACCACACTAGAATACAATGACATGAGCCATGGCTTACCTCCAAAAAAGTGTCCAAATTAGTGATGATAAGCACCATAAAGACCAAGTTGACAACACAAATCCACCTCGTAGCAATCTTATGAGAGCTTGGAGATCTAAATATCCTCTCCTCTCCTCTTCAATTTTTTTTATTTTTCAACATAGTTTAGTTATTCTCGGTGGATAATTATCACTCTTTACTAAATGGGAACATTATGTTTGGTAGACGATTTTTTTTTTAATTCGACCTGAGATAGCATTATTTGCTATTTTAGATTATGCACCACACACTCATCTATGTGGAATGTCCATTCATATTTTATTGTTCAATTAGTTATGTTCGAAAATGGACATCAAACGTTCCCTTACTTATCTCAAGTTGAATGAATTTATGATATTAAATAAGACTATATATATATATATATATATATATATATATATATATTATTTATTACAAATTTTTATTATCAAATAAATTGGAGGAAATTGTTTTACTACTTTTCCGCATTCCATAAATAGGGGCTGCAACCTTCGGGATCTAAATATTCGCTCATCTTCAAAATGTTTTATTTTCAACCTCATAAATTTTCTTACCTCCAATGCATATTTTAGTCATTATGCTTTGTAATGAAATATGGTTGGGTAATTATCACTCTTTACTACATGCAGAAATGCCAACATTATGTTAGGTAGATTACAGAAAAAATTTGGCCTGAAATGTTATCGTTGGAATGGTATTATTCTCTCTTTAATTTCGGATTTTGCCTCACGTGCTCATTTATGTGGAGTGTCCATTGATATTTGATATTTTATTGGTCAATTAGTATGATCGAAAATGGGTGGAACATGACTCTTTACGAGGAAAAGTAGATATAAGTTATAATATTAAACTATATATTATATTTTTATTTATTATAGTTTTGGGAAAACTTTATTTTTCCACATTAATTGTTGATTTTGATTGAGTATAATTGAGTGGGGATATTGAGTGAAACCCAATATAAAGACCTTTTATATTATAACCACAACTTTCATCCATTTAAGCTAACTCACTTGACTTTTAACTTATTGCAAATTATTAATACTTATTTTTCAATTTCATATTCAAATTCATAGTGATGAATGATTTTAGGTAATGAATATTTTTTAAATATATTTTGACTTATTACAAGTTATTAATACTTATCTTTCAAATCTATATAGATAGATGAAATTATGTGCTAAATAATTCATATATGTTTTTCTTTTAATATTTTTAATTTTAAGTTTTTTTTTTTACTTTTTCAACTTTACATATAAATTCGAATTTGAATTTTTTTTTTCTTAAGTTTATGAGTTATAAATGTTTAGTATTTATAATCTTATTGTGATTTATAAATTTTGGGTAAACTTTGATATTGAGATAAGTTCATTGTAAACTTTGTTTTTTTTCATTAAAAATAGTAATATTTTTTTATAAAATAACACCTACATGGTTATATATATGTTAAAAATATATAATAATTAGTAATAGGTGTTTTCTAAACATTTGACTTTTTGAACTTTTTCATCAGAAACTGGTTGGTGAAATATCCATTTTTCAGTGTTTAAATGTCATTTTTAAATGCGTAACCCTGAAAACCCCACGCGGAAATCGAATTATATAGAATCAATCACTCAAATCTGGAGTTTCCAACAATTTTTGGCTGAATTCCAATAAAAATTGATCGAAAAAAATACCTATAAAAACTCCAAAAAGTAGAACTTTTAGATTACGTGCTTAGTAATATATATCAACTAAATTGTGGATGTGTTATCATTGCAGGTAGGGTTTTCCCTAGCGGGGGTTGTTCACTCTTTTGGTTTTGACCATGACTTTCCTGAAGTCAGATCCACTGGATGGCACTTTGGTTTGTTGATTGGAAGTTGCATCTAGAGGTTGGGGAGGTGTCGTTATGCACTTCTATCGATCACATTTTGTTGGGCTATGAGGAGGAATATTTTTCCTCCATTCTCGGATATGCTAATTTCATAAGTAGATATCATCATGTAAAGCTTAAATTTGTGAAGAGCGCAAAATAAATTCTTCGGTTGTAAATTTCAATTACAGAAACTGAAAGGAAGTCAATTATGTTGCATGATTGGGTCTTAATAGAGAAATTTAGTAGCCTTTGGTCAAGTCCTTGTGATGTCTTGGATTGGTTCATAGAGCATTGGAAAATCTCTTCATAATTATAGCTCAGAAATGGCTCCTGGCCCATATTTCATGGGGTCCAAGGAATTGTTTCTCGGCCAATATTTAATGATGCCCATGGGTTTGTTCTATCGCAGTAGACCACTGGTATTGGTTTGAATATGGAAGTATATGTTTCCCCAGCTTGGGTCAAGCTTCTGCACCCCTCGATGATTTTATGGAGTAAAGACATTCTCAAAGTTATTGTAGAAAATATGATCCATTTTATCAATGGAGCATAAATAGAAATGAGAATATATACTTGTACATAATATATATAGAAGTGGATTCAAAAAGGGGATTTTCTGAAGAGCTACCCATGTAAACAATAATTCCATCCTCTGAAGCAGACTCCACCCACCTAGAACAATAATGAACAACTTTCTTTCAAAATAGTGACCAGAAGGCAAAAGAAGTGGAAATCCAAGGGATCTTATCCCAAGAAGAAGACCAAGAAAGTTCAAAGGCCCTTTGTGATCTTGATGTCGCTCCCATAGATGGGCCATCAACCATAGTCAAAGAGGCAATGGAGGCAACGTCTCTAAAGAATATGGTTAGGACTTCAATGGTCGTTTTAGCAACTCCACACAAGCATAATTCAAATATTGAAGAGGAGAGATCTAAAGAGGAAATAAAAAGAAAGGAGGAATAAAATGACAAGATCCATGAGGTCCCTACTTATGTTTTAAAGAAATATTCACAACCTTCTCTTCCATTATCAAGAGACAAGCAATCAAATAGAAAATGTAGAGAAATTTCTTGGGAAATTCAACAAATCAAGGATTCTCTTATGTTTAGTGGGGCAAGAGTTCCAACTAAAAGATACTTATGTTTTTCATTCTCCTTAAATTAATATTTAATAATATATAATGGTTAATAACATGTATTTCCTCCTAAAAGGTCACAAGTTCAAATCTAGAGGGGAGTAGGGTATGTATACCTCCATATGATTTACCAGTCAAATCGTTTTGCGGATGGGGTCCCTTGTGTAGGGGGTCTCATACACCAGTTTGGTGTCTGACTTGGACATGACTTTAAAATTACATTATTATGATGATGATGACAAAGATTTATTTCTTTATTCCCCAATGATGTTTCTGACATTTGGCATCTTTATGTCATCTGTGCTTGAGCCACTGGTGGTTTTGGATTGAGCTTGAAGAAATTTCCAATCTTATAATTTACAATTGTTTTCAAGTACATAATAATATTGTCATCCTCCATTTATCCCTTTTCTAGTTTTAATTGAATTTATGATGAATAGTAATTCTGAGATATTTGTTAGAAGGAAATTTCTCCAAGAAATAGGGGAATTTTTAATTTCTTTTTATAAAATAGCTATAGTTTTTTGGGAAAACTAGACATGACCTCAATAATTCCTCCTTGTAATTCACAATACTCAACCTCTCTCTCTCTCTCTCTCACACACACACACACACGCACATGCACGCGCACACACACACACACACACACACACACACACACACACACACACACACGCACACACACACACACACACGGTGTATTAGTGGAAATGAAAACATGCAATAAAAATAATATATCAAATTTGAGGGATGATTTGAGGTACTCTTACAATGAACTTTAATTTGGTGTAAAAATATGAAACATAGGAAATCAAATTAGATTTCAAAATATTTAATTTTAGTTTTCAGAATTTGTGCCATAAATCTCTACTACAATCCTAATCATAAAAATATCAACTAGCTGGGGACCTCACTAAGCCAAATAAGTTGTGAAATCATCTTTGCATTCTTCTTGTAACCATGCCCAACAAGTCTTGGGAAACTCTTGGAAATTATACACTACCACAAGAAATGACACACTGATTTTTATTTTCAATATCAGACCCAAAATGGATTAGAGATGTTTTCTTTCCTAATCTTTAATCCCATACCATAATGGATCACCAACCAACACAAAAAAATAAAAACAAACAAGCCTAGATCCTTGTCGAGAATATAGATCCTCTTTTTCCACCTCTCCTCAAAGTCACACACCCCCACTTCCTATCCAGGAGTAGGGACATAGGAATTTCAGGTAAAAATAAATGGTATAAGTACTTGGTTTCACACTTTAATGAGGATTTCCCAATACTCAACTTAAAGTGCCTCCAAAGAAGTCCTAAATCTTGAAGACAAAGTTTAAATCATCAAATTTCTGCAATCATTCTTCATACTTTC
>ML797576.1:115331-134672 GCA_009831015.1 Picea engelmannii
TATTTCTGGTGCTTGTGTGGCCCCTTTGCGGCTCGGGGGGCTAAGGGGGAAGAAGAGTACCCCTAGCGTTTGGCTGGGAGGTACTAGTGAGCTTTCTTTGGTCGGCAAGCAGAAGCGGCACGGAGCGAGGGGAGCGGCACAGCACGAGGGTCGTCTCCGAAGCGGGCGGGTGGCCAAGGTATGATTTTTATTTGGTAAGGTAAAAAACGTTTTATATTCGGCAAATCATTGTTATTAGTGATAATATCATGAGATTGTTTGGCATTATAATTTTGAAATCTCGTTCCGCAATGATATGTAGAGTTGTTTATATTTTGATCATGTGTCACCTTAGTGCATTAGGTGATGTTGTTAATATCTTATTTGTTAAAAAAGAAAAGAAAAAGAAAAAATTTTCCTATTGTACTTTGCTATTCGTAGACGTAACGAAGGGGTCGTTACAGTCACACAATTTCATGCAACACCAAAGGAATCAAATGTATTATAAATGAAAAGGATTTTCAGATATTTCAAAGGAACATAAGAGTTTGGATTATGGTATCCAAAAGGAAATGATCTATCACTTATTTCCTACACAGATGTAGATTGAGCAGGTTTCATTGATGACCGATGAAGCACCAGTGGAGCATCGTTCTACTTGGGTGAGTGTTTGGTATCTTGTATAATCAAGAAACAATCATCAATATCCTTATCTACAACAAAAGCAGAATATATTGTAGCAACAAGATGTTGTACATAGGATCTATGCATGAAACAAACTCTAACAAATATACAGGTTGAGTATTATGAGCCCATTCCAATCTATTATTATAATACAAGCAACCTAAATATCACAAAGAACCCAATGATGCACTCCAATATGAAGAACATTCCAATCAAGTATCACTTTCTATGGGAACAAGTTGCAGAGAAGAACATAAAAGTTGAATATGTGGGCACAAAATAACAAGTGGTAGACAACTTTACAAAACTTCTTCCACGAGAAGCTTTTGAGTATCTTTTCTAGAGACTCGGAGTAATTTCTAATCCAAAATGAATTCCTTTGAATGCTTATATTATATATCTTATATTTACATGAGGAAGAACCATAAAGAGTATAGTTCATGTTAGGAGATCAGTTTCAGGAAGAGTTTAGTCAGGGGGAGCACCCCAGATGGAAATATACCTTTGACATTGATGAAAAAGGGGGAGATATTTATGAGATGCAAAGAGTAGAGGCATGGTTCCATGGGGAACGATGGTCACAGGGGGAGAATGAGTGATATAAATTCATTATTTATGATATGCAAATAACATAGGCATGGTTCCAGGGGGAGCGATTGTCACACGAAGAGAATTAGTGATATGAATTAGGTATTGCATAAAAGTGTTTCCATCAATGCCAAAGGGGGATATTGTTGATTAATTGGGTTGGTTGTCATTGATATCAACTCTTGAAGAAAGTTCGGTAGGAAATTCCGGTAGCATAAAGGTTTCGGTAATCAACCCGAGTTTGTTTGATGAATAATGGCATGATTTTTAATATATTTGTAGGTCAGACTATTCTATATAGATAACACATGTCATTCCATTTTTGGTGGTATGTGGAACATCACATAACTCCTCACAGTTAGAGATTTATGGCCATGTGAAGTTGGAGAACCCTCATGAGTCATCTAGAAGCCCCAAAGGGTCAAAGTAGTCAAAGTGGTTGCAAAGAAGAAATTATTTAAATTGTAAAGTGAAGTGATGAGTGTACTATAAGTCAAAGTGGATACAAAATAAATTATTTAAATAATAAAGTTAATGGATAAATTAATAAGTGGACAAGTGGTTAGAAGTGGGTTTGCCCTAAAATAAGGAAAGTGGTTTAAGATGGTTAGAAGGTAACCCCTTGAGGAAGCTACATAAAAGTATAAATAAGAGGCAAGGGTCTCTCATTTAATCACACTAGAGAATATTGAATATCTACAAGTGACTGAGGTAGGCAAAGGATATCTAAGGTCAATTTCATAGGGAAGGTGAAGTAAACAAGGCCAAAATTCAAGGGAGGATAAATTCTTTTGATAATGTTTTCTAAGGTATGTTATTTACAGGTCATCTCACCTTTTTTTCAATAACATGTTTTATAGAATTACTCAGATCGTGAAATATGGAGGTCATTCAGGAAACATATCCAAGTAGTTGTGATAAAACTTTTAGCTTGTGGGTCATTGTATTTTTGGAGTTACACTCCATGGAAAATAGGGTTTGTGGCTAGTCCCAAAACTAGTCTAAGATAGGTGTTTCAGGTAAAAACATCATAACTTATTAATAACATATCTAAATTCATTAAGACCATATGCATTGGTTAGAGTACATTCTGTAGTACTCTGTGTACCATTTTTAGATCCATACAACAAATATTCTGTGTGGGGCATGCTCTATATGTTTGGTCTCTAGAATACGTCAGAATTCAACAAGGTATGCCATTTTTGTTATAACTACTTTTGTGAGAGGTTTCAAGTGGTCAAAACTGGAGAAATTGAATAAAAGACACTGAATAAAATTGTGTATTTGTTGACGGGCGAAATTGACCATCCGCCAACTGGGAGAGTGGATCCAGTCCGGGGTTGTCTAATAACCCAAGCCGTTTGGGATAACCCACCCTGACGGGTTTAGCAGCTCCGTTAGCCGATCTAAGTCCTAAGAAAACAAAAAGAAAACTACTCTAAATTAACTAATCTAACTAGAAACAACTATTAAAACAAACTAAAACAAATCTAACTATTCTATATACAATCTACTATCTAATACTATGCTAACTCTAAGAAATTAAATATCTAACTACTAACATAAATAAATCTTATTCACAAAATGTACAATATTTACAATTTACAGATTTGAATGAAAACCTGAAAAACTCATTTGTATTCTGTCCTAAGACAGCAAGAGCTATTGTTTTTTTTATTTTATAATTTTATGAAAAAGAAATAAAACTATATAAACTACACAACTAATATACTAACTCTAACTACTAATCTAAACTACACATATATCTAACTAAACTACTTAAATTATACTAACAAATAAACTATTAAATACTAAAAATAAACTGAACTGAAGGAATGCTCTAGGTTTGTCCTATGTTTAATGGTTGTCTTAGCTGATCGGAGGGAGGAACCCGCACCAAATTATCCAGGAGCTTCTCGTAAACAAAAAGCTGCAGTTCTCTTCAAATATGATTACATGACAAACAAGACATAAAAACTACAACAATTTTATGATTTATAAATCTTCATAGTTAGATAAACCTGTATGCAAAGATCTATACGAAATGTTTCAATTAACGAAGAAGAGAAATATACGATTCATTAACTGAAACCAAGTAATTGATGTACTTTTAAATAATGAAAGAAATCAGATATGGATAAGACATTAATCAAACCATATAATCCTGCAATAGATTATGATAGCTAAAGTAGTCTATAATCAACTGCAAATTGATATGCATAAACTTGAAACAAAAGTTTGATATGTTGAAAGCGAAAGCTGTAACAAAACATCAACTTTCGTCTGAGTCTGTATTAGAAATCCATAGCTTGTTTCTCCCGCAAGTGAGGATGATCCTTATTACAAAAAATAATAAGTATTTAAAGACCTTCCATAGGGTAAAACATCCCTGTGGAGGTTATCAAAACTGTTTACATAAATCTGGGAAAATATCCCAAGTCTGACTAAACTAGGAACCTAAAATAAAACTGTATCACACAAATATCTCCTAGACTTCCACAACATGTCCAATCCATTTTGGATGTAGCTGAAAGGGGTAAAAAATGTACAATTTAGGAGGAATTTTTTTTAATGAAAATGATAAAAATCTAATTCTATAGACTAGCTACAGAATCTTGCGATTCTATAGCTGGTCTAAATCAGACACAGAATCAGCATTAAAATCAATTCAAATCTTTGAAAATACATTCAAAATATCAAAAGATATTTGATTAAAATCCTCATTCAAACCAACACTTGTATCGTATCAAATGATAAACTATATAGCTACAGTAATGAAATCATTTTCATATCAAATTGAAATCGATACAGTTAAACAAATCATAGGCAATCGTTTATGCTGCCTCATCCATCAAGAGGAAACACGATCGAATCCATACGAAAATAGCAAGATCATTTTCAAATTGATATAACTGTATTAACATAAACAAGCGAATCAAATCAAAACTGGTGTGTAAATTATCACAACCGAAATCATAATGAAATCCATCAATTGATAACATTATCTGTAAGATTTGTCCAATCGTTTGTTATTGCTAATTGGGGCAGACAATATCGATTGACATTCAACATAACCATTTCTTTAATTCATTTCAAAACGAACTATTAACCAAATTTTCTCATACAAATTCATCAGAGATAACATATATCAATCTGAGTTAACAAACTCGCTTTGAACACAGAGCATCATCAAGTCTATTTTCGATACGAATCAAACTCATGAAAACAATCATGCTAACTCGAGATATGCAACAATCCAATCAAAACAAGAGCAGATCTAATAGTTCGAGTTTGACATAGTCGTCGTGAATCAAAACAGTTCCATGATTTGGGTGCAAATATCTTTAGCACAGGTCAGATATAATTCAAATCCAAATGAAAATGTTGACAGAACAGTGTCGTTTTTAATATACCACATCAATCTAATTCAATTGCTATGAAATTATTTTAACAAATCACAAGAATGAAATTAGAACCATTGATATCGAATGACAACAACATAATATTAAATCAAAACAGAACCATGTTCTAATTTTAGCATAAAAAAAACCTCCTGTTCAGATGAGATACAAATCAAAATCCAAGCGAACGCAAACACCATTGATTTCGTTAACTCAAACCAACAGAGAAACGAATCAAACCTAGTGAAAACCAATCAATTACTAAACTGGGCATGACCAAATCGTGTAACCAAATCATAACTTCTTTTAATTTTAGCAAAACGAAAACAATGTACAGGATCCACAAAATTATGACAGAGTCATTTTGATTGATGAACAAAGCTATTTGAAAACCATACTCAAATCATTATATTAATCCTAGCAATTCACAAAATGAAATTGATATTGAAATTCATACCTGGATGATGAGCAGACAACTTGGTCATAACAGTTTGGAATTGACGAAGGTTGTAGCCGATTCGACATTCCTAAATACAATGGAACCAGTGGTTTTCTGCTTCTTATCATTTGCTTGAAGCTTGTCCCTTTGGCTTGTCAACACTGCAACTTGGTTTTCCAATGATTTGATTTTCAACTGTAATAAGGGAACGTCGGTATAGTAGCATTCCAACCACACATTACATTCGTCACATGACGACTGTCCGGGCTTCGAAAATGCAGGTGAGGGTTTGGTTAAATCGCCGAGGGTTTCGTTTGGTAACTTGATCCCTAGGTAACTAGGATTGTTCCTTAGGCAACAGGCTAAATTAGAAACGAAGTCATAGGGTGGCTCAGAGCACAGACCTTTGGAGTAAGGATACTCACTAGCTAAGAAGCGTTCGACGTCAGAGTCTGAGTCTTCACTGAGGACTATGGGCTTCTGCTCAGCACTAGGTTTAGGTTTATTCCTAGCCAGTCTATATATGAGTCGAGCATTCTTTTTACCTTTTCCATCGACAGTAGGGTTACCTTTAACCTTTTTACTCACAGGCTTTTTTTCTTGCCTCAACCTTGCCTGCTAAGACGTCGGGTAAGTCAATATCAGGGTCGATCGAGGGTTTGGGAGAGGGAAGTAGGACATGGAAAGGCACGGGTGGCTCGACCTTGGTTTCACTAACCACAGGCTTGTCAATTTGGATAGGCTCTGTATCAGCAAAACTGTTTCGAGAGATAAAATCTTGCCAACTATCACCGTGAAGATTTAAGTGGTGAACAACAATGAGTCTGATTAGGCTGTGGTGGAACAAGATACTATCGGCCTTCTCTCGTTTAAACCTTTTAGCCATTTTATAAAGGCTACGCTAGAAGTAAAATGGCATATTCAATGGATAACCCATAAAATTCATTAACAATCGAAGGTGATAAAGAAAAACCAGTCCATACCGACCCTCACAGGTCACGAATTGTTTAACCACCATCAAAAGATCATGCCACCTTGGTTTAAGCGTGGAAATCGGCATACCTCTGTCATAGGATGCGACCTTTCGCGAGAGGAACAATAACAGCCATGGAACCTCCTCAACTTTAGAGTTTTTAAACCATCGCTGGCCCATGGATGCTAACCCTGTGGCAGAGCTAATGAACTCTTCACTGATTTCAAGCTAAATGTCACCTACTTTGGCCCTACAGCCATCAAAAGTCAGGACGAACTACTGTGAAACAAATATATTAAAGCCCTCAAACCTTTGTACAAATGTGAGCCAACCATTATCTTGTAAATCTTTTCAGGCGTTATCGAACAGTAGTAGGGCTTGACTATCGTTCGGCTCAATTCACACCACTGGTGCCATAGAGCTGAGCAGATGATAAGCGATGTGAAGGAGCCAGGGTTTGAACACGACATACACAAGAGCAGAACACTTGAAGGCTTACCCGATGCTAGCAGAGGTAAAACAGGGATAAAGAAAGGCATTAATGACATCATGCAAAGGTGGTGGAGCTATTTTCTATCCATGTAGAATAGTCATTACCATGGTACAACCATCGACACTTTCAACTATTCAAATCACACGCAAATGTGTTATAACTATGCCACTTTAATCAATCAATTGAAACCTTTGGTAAGTGGATAAACCATTCGCGCAATCAAAAGTTATGCCATAGTTTTAAAACCAAACACACAAATCGAAACCAATACCAAGGGTTTGACTATGCGACATGCATTTTATAGAACGAATCATACCAAGAGTTTAAACCATAACACCAATTCTTTTCATATAATCAATATGCCAAGGGAATTGATCAAACAACAAGTAAATCCAGTCGCCAATGCATCACAATTCAATTACTCATAAAATAAAATTACATAATCCATCAAAGAATGTCAAATGAGTACAGATCAAAAGGTCTTTTCCAATTGCATAATGATAAGTAAAATGTAAACGCAATGGTCATATCGACAAGAATGATAATGACAATTCAATAATGATTTTAAAGCGACTTTGAAAGACCAAGTTTTCACGCTTACAGTCGTGAAAACAAAAACAAAGGTAAGTGTGCAAATATTGCAAAGAATAAAAGTGTCGTTTATTTGAGAATTGCGACGAAAAATTAAGGTTTGCAAAATATTGGTGTAGGCAGCTTATAAGGATAATAGAAAATGTGAATTGGCTACCAACAATATTATTTTCATATTTTTATTCATTATAGGTACATAGTTATGATTATTTAAAGTTAGGGTTGTTGACTAATCCAAAAATAGTCATGTCAGACTAAAGTAAAGTTTGATGAAAATGTTAGTCTCTATTTGTTAAAGTTAAGGAAGATTTGCATGTATATGATCATACACACCACGTCTATTATAGAGTTTCAAATCAGATTTGGATGATGAAATTGATGAGGGATTTTGGTTGAGGTACATGTTGAGTACATGGTTGAGACAATTAATTGATGAGTTGGTAGATACATGAGGTGTATAGTTGATGATGTTGGTACATATTGATGGCTCATAGTTTATGTGTATTTGATGCATGATTGGTACATATTTGGTGCATAGTAGACGCACTCGTTGATGGTACATGTTGAGGTACATGTTGGTGTATGGTTGATGCAATTTTTTATGGTACAGGTTGATTACAGGTTGTTTGGTATAGGTTGTTACAGGTTATTTGGTGCAGGTTGATTGGTACATGTTTACAGTAGTATATCTCATAGTGGTTCCATCATTTTACTTCTATCACAGGGCAGTTGGATAGGGAAATGACAGGTGGTTGTAGCCACCTTTCGGTTATATCGAGAGAACATAGGGGGTTGTAGCCTCCTTCTAGTTGCATCCAGAGAATTGGGGATTTGGAGCTTCCTGCTAGTTGCATCTAGAAAACAAAGGAAGTTGGTGCTTCCAATGAATATAATTCTTAAATACATATAAGAAAAATAATTTAGTGGTTTTCTTCGACTTTGGGTTTCCACGTAAAAACACTAGTATACTTTGTATGTGTATTATTGTTCATTTTTTAATTGTTTATTTACTATGAAACTATTGGATGATAATGATACATTGATATAACACTTGAATTTTATGGTTAAAAGGGATTAAATTTCTCTATTATTGATTCACCCCCCTATGATTAATCCAACAATTGGTATCAGATTCCGTTCCTTCATAAATTAATTTAACCACTTGAAGGAGATCATGGATTATTCTGGAGCACCACTATTTAATGGAAAAAGTGAGTTAAATTATTAGATATGGAACATAATCATGAAAGTTTTTTTGTAGGAACAAGGGCATTATATTTGGCTATCAGACGTTACACGATATGATAGTCCAAAAAGGGAAACGACTGTAGCCAAGAAGGAATTGAAGAAGAATAAGAAAATAACAATGGATTTCATCTCAGAAGGATTACCTAATCCAGTAACAGAAAAGGCTGGTAAATGTTCATCAACAAAAGAAATTTGGGATAAGTTACATGACATATATTTTTCACCCATCGCAGATTCAGAAAATTCAAAATAAGATGCACGTACAAATCAAGAACAAATATGTTCACCATGTCAAACAAATTCAGAAGATGAAGAGTACATAATCCATAGAGGTATGTTGTTTTCCTTTAATTGTGAAAAACACAGACATCTTGTAATATAATTCCATAAAGGAAATGAGACAGAAAAACTAATTGAAAAATAATACAATTATGAAGCATAATTGATTATTTCTTTAGATGAACTAAGAAAATAAAGAGAAGAAAACAAGTGAATCAAGAAACAATTTATGAAAATAAAATAAAGTGTTCATATTTTTGAACAATCCCATCATATTTTTGAACTAGGAAGTCGATTGCAATTGACGTCAACAAAGACTTTGCTGGTTGTATTTGTTGATTAAGGTTGGTTTTCATTGATCTCAATCTTGAAGAAAGACCCGCAGCACAAAGGTTTGGGTAATGGACCCAATAGTGTTTGATGTAAATAGAACTCATTATTGTTTTTTCATGGTTGACAAGAATTAAATATGGATGAACTCCAAAGTGGTCCCCTTATGGTGAAAGCCCTCATGGGAAGACGCTTTGTGGAGTAAGAGAACCCATGCTTAATCGTGGAATAATGAGATGAAGGAAAGTGAATTTTTCAGGGAAAATATCCTAGATGGATAGTGCTTGTCATGTTATTTTCGGTGGTATGTGGAACACCACATAATTACTCACGGTTAGAGAGTTATGGCCATGAGAAGTTGGAAACCCTAGGTTTGGGTAATGGAGCCAAGTTTGTTTGATGGGTAATGGTATGAGTTATGACATATTTTTAGATAATACTATTCTATATGGATATTACATGTCATTCCATATCTAGTGGTATGTAGAACGTCACATAACTCCTCACGGTTTGAGAGTTATGGCCTTACGAAGTTGGAGGATCCTCATATGTCATCTAGAAGCCCCAAAAGGTCAAAGTAATCAAAATGGTTTAAGAGATTTTAAAAGGTAAATAATAAAGTTAAGTGATGAGTGTATTATAATTCAAAGGAATACAAAATAAATTATTTCAATAATAAATTTAATGGAGAAATTAGAAGTGGACCCAACCCTAAAATAAGGAAACTGGGCCAAGTGACCTAGAAGATGTTTCTAAGGAATCTACTTGGAGAGTATAAATAAGAGGCAAGGCTCTCTCATTTGAATCACACTTGAGAATATTGAATATCTATATGTGTCTGAGGTAACCAAGGATATCTAAACCAGAATTCTGAGTGAAGGTGAAGAAAAGAAGGCCGAAATGCAAGGAAGGATAAATTCTTTTGATGGCGCTTTCTAAGGTATGTTACTTACAGGTCATCTCACCATTTTAACTATAAATTTTTTTCTATAATTATTCAGAACCTGACATTTCTATGAAAGTGAGAAAAAATATCCAAGTTTCTATGGTAAAAACTTCAACTTGTGGGTCGTTTTATTTTGGGAGTTACACTCTGTGGAAAATAGGGTTTGTGGTCAGTCCTGAAACTAGTCAAAATCAAGTGTTTCTGGTAAAAATGACATAACTTCTTCATAAAAGATCCAAATTCAGTGAGACAAAATATTTTAGTTATTTTACAGTCACTTGTATTCTTTGTAATAGTTTCATATCAATTAAACAAATATTTTGTGCGGGGCACGCTCTACAATGTTGCTCTCTAGAATAAGCCAGAATTAAACAAGGTATGGAATTTTCGCTATAAATTATTTTATGAGAGGTTCCAAGTAGTGACACTTGGAGGAATTGCATTAAACACACTGAATAATATTGTGTATCAGTTTCATATATTTATACATTACAAGTTCAAAGTTATGATTACTTCAAGTTAGGGTTGTTGACTAATCCAAAACTAGGCATGTGAGACTAAAGAAAAGTTTGATGAAAATGATAGTATCTTGTTTTTAAAGTTAAGGAAGGTTTGTAGGAATGTGATCATATACACCAGGTCTATTAAAGAGCTACAAAACATATTTGGATGATAAAATTGATGAGGGCTTTTGGTTGTGGTACGTGTTGAATACATGGTTGAGACAAGTAGTTGATGAGTTGGCACACATACATGAGGTGTATAGTTGATGATGTTGGTACATATTGATGAGTCATAGTAGATGAGTAGTTGAAACATGATTGGAAAATACTTGGTACATGGTTGGATGCACTTGTTTATGGTACAGGTTGATTATAGGTTGGTTCATGGTTGATGCACTTGTTTATGGTACAAGATGATTACAGGTTGGTGCATGGTTGATGCACTTGTTTATGGTATAGGTTGATTATAGGTTGGTGCATGTTTGATGCACTTGTTTATGGTACAATTTGATTACAGGTTGAGGTATGGGTTGATGCATGGTTGATGCATGGTTCAGATTTATTGGTACAGGTTTACAGCGATATATCTCATAGTGATAGTGTGACAGTGGTTCCATCATTCTACTTCTACTTCAGGGTGGAAGGATGGGGCAAGGATAGGTGGTTGTAGCCAGAGAACATTGGGGATTGTAGCCTCCTTCTAGTTGTAGCCAGATATTTGGGGAGTTAGAACTTCCCTTGGGTTGTAGCCTGAGAAACTAGGGGGTTGGAGCCTCCCTCAGTTGCAACTGAAAACAACGGAAGTTGGTGTTTACAATGAATGTAATTCTTCAAGACATATAAGAAAAAGCATTCTGTGGTTTTCTCCCGATTTGGGTTTCCACGTAAAACACTGGTGTACTATGGTTGTGTGTGATTGTTTATTTATTACTGCTCATTATTGGATAATAATTTTACATTGATATAACATTTGAAGAAAAAAGATTATAATTACGCTATTATTGATTCACCCCCCTCTTAGTAATCCAACAACTAGTATCAGAGCGGGGTCCTTCAAAAATCAATTTAACCATTGAAAGGTAGATCATGGAGAGTAACAACTCGTATAAAAAGGGAATACCACAGTTTGATGGACAAAAGTATGCTTTTTGGAGCATAAGGATGAAGACATATATACAAGCACATGGATTTCAAGTTTGACAATCAATTGTTGATAGATACACAACAGTAGTAGTTCCACCAACAAATGACAAAGCAGTGAAACTCAATGAGAATAATTCCAAATCCATAAATTCACTTTTGAATGGTCTAAGTGATACGGTATTCATCAAAGTTGCACATTGTAAATATGCTAAAGAAGTTTGGGACAAGCTTCAAAATATTTATGAAGGAGATTCAAAATTCAAAGCAACAAAGCTTGAAACTTACAGAGGTCAATTCAAACAACTAAAAATGAAGGAAGATGAATATATTGTAGTCTACTTCTTACGATTCGATGAAATAGTGAATGCAATCATAGGATTGGGAGAAGAAATCGAAGAATCTGTAATTGTTCAAAAGGTACTAAGATCTCTTCCTATGAGATTCAACCCTAAGATATCAGCACTAGAAGAAAGACCGGATGTAAACTCAATAAGCATGGATGAACTACATAGAATATTCACAGCATATGAGATGAGAACTGAACAAGAAAATCTAGATGTAAAAGAAGCAACCTTCAAAGCATCCAAAAGATCAAAGCAAAAGAAAAAGGAACAAGAAGAATATAGCAGCAACAATGACGTCTCGAAAGATGAAGAAGAAGTGACCAACTTCATCAAAAGACTGAACAATGGAACCAACGGTAGGTACAGAGGTAATATTCCTTTAACTTGTTTTAATTGTGATAGTATTGGTCATTTTTGTAACAAATGTCCTCATAAGAAAAAGAGAAATGATGAAGGTTACTCAAAAGTATAGCAATGAAGAATGCACATTCGCTCTACAAGCTAAACAAATGAAACGTGGTTGTTATGTTTATAGTGGATGTTCAAAACACATGACAGATGATAGAGACAAGTTTCTTACATTACGAGAGGAAAGAGATGGATAAATATCCTTTGGAAATGATGATTCATCAAAAATCATTGGAAAATGCACAGTGTGAATTGGGAACAAGAATGAAAAGACAAAAAATGTTCTACTAGTAGAAGATATGAAACATAATATTTTAAGTGTGAGTCAAATATGTGACCAAGGTCTTAAAGTTACATTTGATTCACAAAAGTGCGAGACAAGAAAATTTCTTTTAGGGAAATTGGTCGCTACAACTGCAAGAACTTCAAGAAACATATATGTGTTAAGCGAAATTGGAAATGAAAAGTGTTGTCTAGGAAAGGAAGATGAAAGTTGGCTATGGCACAAAAGACTGGGTCACATGCATTTTGATAACCTTGTCAAAGTCAGCAAAAGAGAAGCATTCAGAGAAATTACCCAGATGACGAAACCAACCAACACTTTATGCAAGCATTGCCAACAAGGAAAACAAACAAAGACCAGGTTCAAATCAAAGGAATATTTAACAACAAAACCACTGGAAATTATGCATACTGATCTAGTTGGACCAACTACAACAAAATACTTAAAAGGTGAGAGATACTTTATGTTATTAGTTGATGATTATACAAGAATGACTGCATTTTTCTTTCTCAAGAACAAATAAGAAGCTTTTGAAAATTTCAAGATCTACAAGGAAATGGTTGAAAATGAGATGGATTCAAGAATCAAATGCTTAATATTGGATAATGGAGGAGAATTCACATCAAAGGAATTTATGGACTACTGAAGAAATCATGGAATAAAAAGACAATTCTCCATCACTAAGACACGTCAACAGAATGAAGTTGTTGAAAGAAAGAACATAACAGTACAAGAAATGGCTCGAACAATGATAATGGATTCAAAGTTGACATATATTTTTTGGACACACACAGTGTATACAACAACTCACATTCAAAACAGAGTAATGCTCAGAAGCAACACTGATAAAACTCCCTACGAGCTATGGAAAGGAAGACTAGAAAATGTGAAGCACTTCAAAGTTTTTGGAAGCAAATGCTACATCAAAAGAGAAGATGGCAGAATGGGAAAGTTTGACACTTGTGTGAAAAAATGAATACTTGTTGGTTACTTAAGTACAAGGAAAGCATACAAGTGTTACAATCTAAGATTAAACAAAGTTGTGCAAAGCATCAATGTAACAATTGATGAAACAGGCAGGCCAGAATCAAAGAAAGAAGAAAACAAATCAATGGATATGCATAGATTGAAGGAATCAACTTTGAAGAGACATTTTCCAGAGTTGCCAGAATGGAAGCAATCCGTTTGCTTTTAGCTTATGCATGCCCCAAAAATGTTAAAGTATATCAAGTGGATGTAAAATCATCTTTTATGAATGGGGAACTTGAAGAAGAAGTCTACATTGAACAACAAGAAGGGTTTCAATTGTCAAAGAGCACAGACTATGCGTGTAAATTAAAGAAGACCTTGTATGGTCTAAAATAAACTCCTAGAGCATGGTACTCCAGAATGGATAAGTATCTGTGGCAAGTAGGGTTCAGAAAATGAAGTGCAGACAACAACCTCTACATCAAGGCAAGTCAAGGTAATATTTTATTAATTGAAGTTTATGTTGATGATATTATTTTTGGTAGTGATGATGACAGGTTAAGCCAGAAATTTGCAAAAGACATGCAGAGTGAATTTGAAATGTCATTACTTGGAGAACTATATTTCTTTCTGGGACTTCAGATACATCAAAGCAACCAAGGAATTTTTATTTATCAAACCAATTATATCAGAGAAATGCTAGAGGCTCGAAATGGAAGATTGCAAACCAGTTATCACTCCCATGCAAACCAGTTGTAAGTTGAGCAAAGATGATGATTCAAAGTCTACAGATTAGAGGCAATATAGGTCAATGATTGATAGTCTAATATATGTGACAACATCCAGACTAGATGTAATGTAGGTAGTTGGACAGGTGGCACGATTTCAAGCAACACCAAAGGAATCACATGTATTAGCAGTAAAGAGGTTCTTCAGATATCTCAAAGGAACATAAGAGTTTGGATTATGGTATCCAAAAGGAAAAGAGATATCACTTATTTCCTACACACATGCAGATTGAGAAGGTTGTATTGATGACCGATGAAGCACCAGTGGAGCAGTGTTCTACTTAGTTGAGTGTTTGGTATCATGGATAAACAAGAAACAATCATCGATATCTCTATCTACAGTCGAGACAAAGTATACTACAACAACAACATGTTGTACATAGGTTCCTTGGATGAAACAAACTTTGACAGATATATAGGTTGAGTATGATGAGCCCATTCCAATATATTGTGATAAAACAAGTGCCATCAACATCTCAAAAAACCCAGTGATGCACTCCAAGACTAATCACATTCCAATCAAGTATCACTTTCTACGGGAACATGTTGCAGAAAAGAACATTAGAGTTGAGTATGTGGGCACAAAAGAACAAGTGGCCGAAATCTTTACAAAACCACTTCCATGGGAAGCCTTTGAATATCTTCGCCAAATACTTGGAGTTATTTCTACTCCAAAAATGATTTTTTTTTGAATTCTTATCTTATATGTCTTAGATGTACACAAGGAAGGACCATAAGAGGGCAGTATGTGAGGGGGAGCAGCCCTGGATGGAAATATACCTTTGCCATTGATGAAAAAGGGGGAGAGATTTATCAGATGTAGAGGACAGAGGCATGGTTCCAGGAGGAGAATATTTATCAGATGCAGAGGACAGAGGCATGGTTTCAGAGGGAGCATGAGTGATATGATTTCAGTGTTGCATCAAAGTGTTTCCATAAATGACAAAGAGGGAGATTGTTGATTAAGGTTGGTTGTCATTGATGTCAACCATTGAAGAAAGAATCGTAGCACAAAGGTTTGGGTAATCGACCCAGTAGTGTTTGATGTAAATATGACTCATTGTTTTTTTTTCATGGTTGATAAGAAGTAAATATGGATGAACTCTAAAGTGGTCCCCTTATGGTGAAAGCCCTCATGGGAAGACACTTTGTGGAGTAAGAGAACCCATGCTTAATTGTGGAATAATGAGATGAAGGAAAGTGAATTTGTCAGGGAAAATATCCTAGATGGATAGTTATTGTCATGTCATTTCTGGTGGTATCTAGAATTTCACATAATTCCTCACGGTTAGAGAGTTATGGCCATGAAAACTTGGAGACCCTAGGTTTGGGTAATGGACCCAAGTTTGTTTGATGGTTAACGATATGAGTTATGATATATTTTCGGATAATACTATTCCATATGGATAGTACATGGCATTCCATTTCTAGCGGTATGTAGAACGTCACATAACTTCTCACGGTTTGAGAGTTATGGCCTTACAAAGTTGGAGGACCCTCACATGTCATCTAGAAGCCCCAAATGGTCAAAGCAATCAAAGTTGTTTAAGAGATTTTAAAAGGTAAATAATAAAGTGAAGTGATGAGTGTATTATAATTCAAAGTGAATACAAAATAAATTATTTCAATAATAAATTTAATGTATAAATTAGAAGTGGACCCAACCCCAAAATAAGGAAAGTGGGCCAAGTGACCTAGAAGATGTTTTTAAGGAAGCTACTTGGAGAGTATAAATAAGAGGCAAGGCTCTCTCATTTGAATCACACTTGAGCACATTAAATATTTATATGTGTCTGAGGTAACCAAAGATATCTAAAGTAGAATTCTGAGTGAAGGTGAAGAAAAGAAGGCTGAAATGCAAGGAAGGATAAATTCTTTTGATGGTGCTTTCTAAGATATGTTATTTACAGGTCATCTCACCATTTTTGCTATAAATGTTTTTATATAATGATTCATACTGTGAAACTTCTATCCAAGTGAGAAAAGATATCCAAGTATCGATGGTAAAAAATTCATCTTGTGGGTCATTTTATTTTGGGAGTTACACTCCGTGGAAAATAGGGTTTGTGGCTAGTCTTGAAACTAGTAAAAATCAGGTGTTTTTGGTAAAAACATCATAACTTCTTCATAATAGATCCAAATTCAGTGTGAAAACATGTGTTGGTTAGGGGACAGTCTCTAGTATGATTTCTAATATTTCTAGATCAATTAATACAATATTTTGTGTGGGACACGCTCTACAAGGTCGCTCTCTAGAGTAAGCCATAATTAAGCAAGGTATGCCATTTTTGCTATGACTCTTTTTTATGAGAGGTTCCAAGTAGTGACACTTGGAGGAATTGCATTAAACACATTGAAGAACATTTTCTATCAGTTTCATAGCTTTATACATTACAGGTTCAAAGTTATGATTACTTCAAGTTAGGGTTCTTGACTAATCCAAAACTAGGCATGTGAGACTAAAGAAAAGTTTGATGAAAATGTTAGTCTCTTGTTTTTAAAGCTAAGGAAGGTTTGCAGAAATGTGATCATATACACCCGGTCTATTATGGAGCTACAAAGCATATTTGGATGATAAAATTGATGAGGGATTTTGGTTGTGGTACATGTTGAGTACATGGTTGAGATAAGTAGTTGATGAGTTGGCACACATACATGAGGTGTACAGTTGATGATGTTGGTACATATTGATGAGTCATAGTTGATGAGTAATTGAAACATGATTGGAACATACTTGGTACATGGTTGGATGCACTTATCTATGGTACAGGTTGATTACAGGTTGGTGCATGGTTGATGAAATTTTTTGTGGTACAATTTGATTACAGGTTGAGGTACAGGTTGATGCATGGTTCAGATTTATTGGTACAAGTTTACAATGGTATATCTCACAGTGATAGTGTGAGAGTGGTTCCATCATTCTACTTCTACTTTAGGGTGGCAGGACGGGGCAAGGACAGGTGGTTGTAGCCACCTTCCGGTTGTAGTCGAAGAACATTGGGGGTTGTAGCCTCCTTCTAGTTGTAGCCAGAGATTAAGGAGTTGGAGCTTCCAACAGGTTATAGCCTGAGAAACTAGGGGGTTGGATCCTCCTTCCAGTTGCATCTGGAAACAAAGGAAGTTTGTGCTTCCAATGAATGTAATTCTTTAAGACATATAAGAAAAAACATTCTGTGGTTTTCTCCCGATTTGGGTTTCTACGTAAAACACTGGTGTATTGTGTATGTGTGTGATTGTTTATTTATTACTGCTCATTATTGGATAATAATTCTACATTGATATAACATTTGAAGAAAAATAATTATAATTACGCTATTACTGATTCACCCCCCCCCTCTAAGTAATCCAACAATTGGTATCAGAGTAGGTTCCTTCATAAATCAGTTTAACCACTGAAAGGTAGATCATGGAGAGTACCAACTCGTATAAAAATGGAATACCACAGTTTGATGGACAAAAGTATCATTTTTGGAGCATAAGGATGAAGGCATATATACAGGCACAGAGGTTTCAAGTTTGACAATCAATTGTAGATGGATACACAACACCAACAGTTCCACCAAAAAATGACCAAGCAGTGAAACTCGGTGAGAATAATTCCAAATCCATAAATGCAGTTTTGAATGGTCTCAGTGATACGGTATTCACCAAAGTTGCACATTGTAAATATGCTAAAGAGATTTGGGACAAGCTTCAAAATATTTATGAAGGATATTCAAAAGTCAAAGAAGCAAATCTTCAAACTTACAGAGGTCAGTTCAAACAACTAAAAATGAAGGAATATGAAGATATTGGAGTCTAGTTCTTACGAGTCGATGAAACAGTGAATGAAATCATAGGATTGGGAGAAGAAATCGAAGAATCTATAATTGTACAAAAGGTACTAAGATCTCTTCCTATGAGATTCAACCCTAATATATCAGCATTAGAAGAAAGATCGGATCTAAACTCAATAAGCATGGATGAACTGCATGGAATATTTACAGCACATGAGATGAGAACTGAATAGAAAAATTTAGATTTAAAAGAAGCATCCTTCAAATAATCCAAAAGATCAAAGAAAAAGAAAAAGGAACAAGAAGAATATAGCAACAACAATGACGTCTCGGAAGATGATGAAGAAGTGGCCAACTTCATCAAAAGACTAAACAAGAGAACCAACAATAGGTACAGAGGTAAACTTCCTTTTATTTGGTTTACTTGTGATTGTATTGGCCATTTTGCTAACAAATGTCCTCATAAGAAAAAGAGAAATGATGAAGGTTACTCAAAAGACAGACAAACATATAAAGGTAAAATAACTACAAAGAAAGTTTTCAAGAAAAACTTTTGCACCAAAGAAGACATCTCATCATCAGATGAAGATGAAGTCAGTGACAGTGAAACAGGGAGAGTTCTACTTATGGTAGTAGAAGACTCTAATAAAGAAGACTCCGAAGAAGAATATGAAGAAGCATATGAAGAAGAAATTGAAGAGGTAGAAGTTGACTTCCGAGAAGAATTGATGAGTGCCATAGAAGTTATCAGAAGAGAACATAAGAAAAATAAGAAACTACAAGCAGAACTAGATAAGAAAAATGACACTCAAGAACTAGAACAAATGATCATAAAATTGAAGGTTCAAATAGAAGAAGATAAACGAATTGAAGAAGCACTCAAAGAACAACTAGAAGGAAAGGACGGGATCATTGGAAACCTGGAAGCAGAGATTTTCACACTAAGAAAGGATATTCAAAAGAAAAATTGCAGAATGACAATCCCTCCTAAAGAACCTCAACAGAGTCACAAACAAGAACCTCAGAAAATGACATGGATATGAAAGCAAGATCAGTATAGCAATGAAGAATGCAGAGTCGCTCTACAAGTTAAATAGAAGAAACATGGTTGGTATGTTTACACTGGATGTTCAAAACACATGACAGGTGATAGAGACAAGTTTCTTACATTACGAG
>ML797576.1:134722-170881 GCA_009831015.1 Picea engelmannii
AATTGGGAACAAGAATGAAAAGGCATAAAATGTTCTACTAGTAGAAGATATGAAACATAATATTTTAAGTGTGAGTCAAATGTGTGACCAAGGTCATAAAGTTACTTTCGATTCACAAAAGTGTGGGATAAGAAAAGAAGGTTCAGGGAAATTGGTCACTACAGCTGCAAGAACTTCAAGAAACATATATGTGTTAAGAGAAATTGGAAATGAAAAGTGTTGTCTAGGAAAGAAATATGAAAGTTGGCTATGGCATAGAAGAATGGGTCACATGCATTTTGATAACCGTGTCAAAGTCAGCAAAAGAGAAGAAATAAGAGAAATTCCCCAAATCACGAAACCAACGAACACTTTATGCAAGTATTGCCAAGAAGGAAAGCAAACAAAGACTAGGTTCAAATCAAAGGAATATTCAACAACAAAACCACTGGAAATTGTGCATACTGATCTAGTTGTACCAACTACAAAAAAAGGATTAAAAGCTGAGAGATACTTTATGTTATTAGTTGATGATTATACAAGAATGACTGCAGCTTGCTTTCTCAAGAACAAATCATAAGCTTTTGAAAATTTCAAGATCTATAAGGAAATGGTTGAAAATGAGAAGGATTCAAGAATCAAATGCTTAATATCGGATAATGGAGGAGAATTCACCTCAAAGGAATTTATGGACTACTACATCAATAATGGAATAAAAAGACAATTCTATGTTGCTAGGGCACCTCAACATAATGGAGTTGTTGAAAGAAAGAACATGACAGTACAAGAAATGACTCGAACAATGATAATGGATTCAAAGTTGAAAGATATTTTTTGGATACAGATAGTGCATACATCAGTTCACATTCAAAACATAGTCATGCTCATAAACAACACTATAAAACTCTCTACGAGCTATGGAAAGGAAAACCAACAAATGTGAAACACATGAGAGTTTTTGGAAGCAAATTCTACATCAAAAGAGAAGATGGAAGAATGGGAAAGTTTGAATCTCATCTGGAAAAAGGAATACTTGTTGGTTACTCAAGTACAAGGAAATCATACAAGTGTTACAATCTAAGATTAAACAAAGTTGTGTAAAGCATCAATGTAACAATTGATGAAACAAGCAGACCAAAATCAAAGAAAGAAGAAAATAAATCAATGGAACAACTTTTTGAAGAAGAAGATGAAAAAGAAGAAGAAGAGGAAGATGAACATGAAGAGAATCCGACAAAAGTAGAAGAGCAAGTTCAACAAGTATCTCCAAAGACACTTAGGAAATGAGTACAAAAGAATCATCCTTCAAATCAGATTATTGGAAACAAAGATGCAGGAGTTGAGACTAGAAGAAAAATCCGTTCACGAGAACAAACACACCTAACACTCTTATCTACAATTGAAACAAATTGTTTTGAAGAAGACAGCAAGGATGAATTTTGGAATAAGGCCATGGACGAAGAATTGGATCAAATAGAGAAAAATGACACTTGAGAATTTGTTCCAAGACCAAAGAAAAAGAATGTGATTGGCACAAAATGAGTTTTCAGGAATAAATTGAATGAAGATGGATAGGTTACAAAGAACAAAGCTAGATTGGTATGTAAAGGATATGCACAAATTGAAGGAATCGAGTTTGAAGAGACATTTTCCCCATTTGCCAGAATGGAAGCAATCTATTTGCTTTTAGCTTATGCATGCTCCAAAAATGTTAAAGTATATCAGATGGATGTAAAATCATCTTTTTTGAATGGGGAACTTGAAGAAGAAGTCTACATTGAACAACCATAAGGATTTCAGTTGTTAGAGAACACAGACTATGTGTGTAAATTAAAGAAGGCATTGTATGGTCTAAAACAGACTCCTAGAGCATGGTACTCTAGACTGGATAAGTATCTGTAGCAGGCAGGGTTCAGAAAAGGAAGTGTATACAACAACCTCTACATCAAGGTAAGTCAAGGTAATATTTTATTAATTGAGGTTTATGTTGACGATATTATTTTTGGTAGTGATGATGACAGGTTAAACCAGAAATTTGCAAAAGACATGTAGAGTGAATTTGAAATGTCGTTACTTGGAGAACTATCCTTCTTTTTGGGACTTCAGATACGTCAGAGAAACCAAGGAATTTTTATTTATCAAACCAAGTATATCATAGAAATGCTAAAGAGGTTCAAAATGGAAGATTACAAACCAGTTATCACTCCCATGAAAACTAGTTGTAAGTTGAGCAAAGATGATGATTCAAAGTCTACAGATCAGAGGAAATATAGTTTTATGATTGGTAGTCTACTATATGTGACAACATCCAGACCAGATGTAATGCAGGCAGTTTGACAGGTGGCGTGATTTCAAGCAGCACCAAAAGAATCACATGTATTAGCAGTAAAGAGGATCTTCAAATATCTCAAAGGAACAAAAGAGTTTGGATTATGGTATCTAAAAGGAAAAGATCTATCACTTATTTCCTACACAGATGCAAGTTGGGCAGGTTGTATTGATGACCAACGAATCACTAGTGGAGAAACTTTCTACTTAGGTGAGTGTTTGGTATCATGGCTAAGAAAGAAACAATCATCGGTATCTCTATCTACAGCCGAGGCAGAGTATATTATAGCAACAACATGTTGTAGACATGTTCTTTGGATGAAACAAACTTTGACATATATACAGGTTGAGTATAATGAGTCCATTCCAATATATTGTGATAATACAAGTGCCATCAGTATCTCAAAAAACCTGGCGATGCACTCCAAGACTAAGCACATTCCATTCAAGTATCACTTTCTACGGGAACAAGTTGCAGAAAAGAACACCAGAGTTGAGTATGTGGGCACAAAAGAAAAAGTGACAGACATCTTTACAAAATCACTTCCACGGGAAGCCTTTGAATATCTTCGCCAAAGACTTAGAGTTATTTCTGCTCCAAAAATGAACGCTTTTTGAATGCTTATCTTATATGTCTTAGATGTACATGAGGAAGCACCATAAGAGGATATTCTTTCAGGGGGAGCAGACCAATATGGAAAGATACCTTTTCCATTGATGACAAAGGGGGAGAGATTTATCAGATGCAGAGGAAAAAGGCATGGTTCCATAAGGAATAGATTTATCAGATGCAGAGGACAGAGGCAGGGTTTCAGGGGGAGCATGAGTGATATGATTTCAGTGTTGCATCAGAGTGTTTCCATCAATGCCAAAGGGGGAGATTGTTGATTAAGGTTGGTTGTCATTGATGTCAACCCTTGAATAAATACTCGTAGCACAAAGGTTTGGGTAATGGACCCAATAGATTTTTATGTAAATATGACTCATTATTGTTTTGTCATGGTCTATAAGAAGTAAATATGGATGAACTCCAAAGTGGTCCCCTTATGGTGAAAGCCCTCATGAGAAGACGCTTTGTGGAGTAAGAGAACCCATGCTTAATTGTGGAATAATGAGATGAAGGAAAGTGAATTTGTATGGGAAAATATCCTAGATGGATAGTTCTTTTCATGTCATTTCCGGTGGCATGTGGAACGTCACATAATTCCTCACATTTAGAGAGTTATGGCCATGAGAATTTGGAGACCCCAGGTTTGGGTAATGGACCCAAGTTTGTTTGATGGGTAACAGTATGAGTTATTATATATTTTTAGATAATACTATTATATATGGATATTACATGTCATGCCATTTCTAGTGGTATGTATAACGTCACATAACTCCTCACGGTTTGAGAGTTATGGCCTTACGAAGTTGGAGGACCCTTATATGTCATCTAGAAGCCCCAAAAGATCAAAGTAATCAAAGTGGTTTAAGAGATTTTAAAAGGTAAATAATAAAGTGAAGTGATGAGTGTATTATAATTCAAAGTGAATACAAAATAAATTATTTCAATAATAAATTTAATGAATAAATTAGAAGTGGACCCAACCCTAAAATAAGGAAAGTGGGCCAAGTGACCTAGAAAATGTTTTTAAGGAAGCTACTTGGAGAGTATAAATAAGAGACAAGACTCTCTCATTTGAATCACACTTGAGAATATGGAATATCTATATGTGTCTCAGGTAACCAGGGATATCTAAACCATAATTCTGAGTGAAGGTGAAGAAAAGAAGGATGAAATGCAAGGAAGGATAAATTCTTTTGATGGTGCTTTTTAAGGTATGTTAATTACAGGTCATCTCACCATTTTCGCTATAACTGTATTTATATAATGATTCAGACTATGAAATTGCTATGAAAGTGAGAAAACATATCCAAGTATCTTTGGTAAATATTTAAGCTTGTGGGTCGTTGTATTTTGGGAGTTACACTCCATTGAAAATAGGGTTTGTGGCCAGTTCTAAAACTAGTCAAAATCATGTGTTTTTGGTAAAAACATCATAACTTATTCATAACAGATAAAAATTTAGTGAGACCAAATGTGTTGGTCAGGGGATAGTCTCTGGTATGTTGTGTAACATTTTCATATCAATTAATCAAATATTTTGTGCAGGGCACACTCTACAAGATCACTCTCTTGAATAAGCCAGAATTCAACAAGGTATGCCATGAAACACACTTGGAGGAATTGAATTAAACAGACTGAAGAACATTGTGTATCAGTTTCAGATATTTATACATTACAAGTTCAAATTTATTATTACTTCAAGTTAGGGTTGTTGACTAATCCAAAACTAGGCATGTGAGACTAAAGAAAAGTTTGATGAAAATGCTAGTCTCTTGTTTTTAAAGTTAAGGAAGGTTTGCAGGAATGTGATCATATACACTAGGTCTATTACAGAGATAAAAAACATATTTGGATGATAAAATTGATGAGGGATTTTGGTTGTGGTACATGTTGAGTACATGGTTGAGACAAGTAGTTGATGAGTTGGCACACATACATGAGGTGTATAGTTGGTGATGTTGATACATATTGATGAGTCATAGTTGATGAGTAGTTGACGCATGATTGGAACATACTTGGTACATGGTTAGATGCACTTGTTTATGGTACAGGTTGATTACAGATTGGTGCATTGTTGATCCACTTGTTTATGGTACAATTTGATTATAGGTTGAGGTACAGGTTGATGCATGGTTGATGCATTGTTTAGATTTATTGGTACAGGTTTATAACGGTATATCTCACAGTGATAGTGTGACAGTGGTTCCATCATTCTACTTCTACTTCAGGGTGGAAGGACGGGGCAAGGACATGTGGTTGTAGACACCTTCTGGTTGTAGCCGGAGAACATCGGGGGTTGTATATTCCTTTTGGTTGTAGCCAGAGATTTAGAGAGTTTGAGCTTCCCTCGGGATGTAGCCTGAGAAACTAGGGGGTTGGAGCCTCCTTCCAGTTGCAACTGAAAATAAAGGAAGTTGGTGCTTCCAATGAATGTAATTCTTCAAGACATATAAGAAAAAACATTCGGTGGTTTTCTCCTAATTTTGGTTTCCACTTAAAAACTCATGTATTGTGTATGTGAGTGATTGTTTATTTATTACTACTCATTATTGGATAATAATTCTACATTTATATAACATTTGAAGCAAAAAATTTATAATTACGCTATTACTGATTCACCTCCCCTCTCAATAATCCAACAATTGGTATCAGAGAAGGTTCCTTCAGAAATCAGTTTAACCACTGAAAGGTAGATCATGGAGAGTACCAACTCGTATAAAAATGGAATACCACAGTTTGATGAACAAAATTATGCTTCTTGGAGCATAAGGATGAAGGCATATATATAGTCACAGGGATTTCAAGTTTGAAAATCAATTGTAAATGGATACATAGCACCAACAGTTCCACCAACAAATGACAAAGCAATGAAACTCGGTGAGAATAATTCCAAATTCATCAATGCACTTTTGAATGGTCTCAATGATACAATATTCAACAAAGTTGCACATTGTAAATCTGCTAAAGAGATTTGGGACAACCTTTAAAATATTATGAAGGAGATTCAAAAGTCAAAGAATCAAAGCTTCAAACTTACAGAGGTCAGTTCGAACAACTAAAAATGAAATAAGATGAAGATATTGCAGTCTACTTCTTACGAATCGATGAAACAATGAATGCAATCATAGGATTGGGAGAAGAAATCAAAGAATCTGTAATTGTTCAAAAGCTACTAAGATCTTTTCCTATGAGATTCAACCCTAAGATATCAACACTAGAAGAAAGATCGGATCTAAACTCAATAAGCATGGATGAACTGCATGGAATATTCACAGCATATGAGATGAGAACTGAATAGGAAAATCTAGATGTAAAAGAAGCAGCCTTCAAAGCATCCAAAATATCAAAGAAAAATAAAAATGAACAAGAAGAATATAGAATCAACAATGACGTCTCGGAATATGATGAAGAAGTGGGCAACTTCATCAAAAGACTGAACAAGGGAACCAACAGTAAGTACAGAGGTAATATTCCTTTAATTTGTTTTAATTGTGATGGTATTGGTCATTTTGCTAACAAATGTCCTCATAAGAAAAAGAGAAATGATGAAGGTTACTCAAAAGACAGACAAACATATAAAGGTAAAAGAACTACAAAGAATGTTTTCAAGAAAAACTTTTGCACCAAAGAAGACATCTCATCATCAGATGAAGATGAAGTCAGTGACAGTGAAACAGGGAGAGTTCTATTCATGGCACTAGAAGACTCTGATAAAAAAGACTCCGAAGAAGAATATGAAGAAGCATATGAAGAAGAAATTGAAGAGGCAAAAGTTTTCTTCTGAGAAGAATTAATGAGTGCCATAGAAGTTATCAGAAGAGAAAAGAAGAAAAACAAGAAACTACAAGAAGAACTAGATAAGAAAAAAGGCACTAAAAAACTAGAACAAATGATCACAAAATTGGAGGATCAAATAGAAGAAGATAAATGAAGTGAAGAAGCACTCAAAGGAAAGGATGGGATCATTGGAAACCTGGAAGCAAAGATTTTCACACTAAGAAAGGATACTCAAAAGAAAAATTGTAGAATGATAGTCCCTCCTAAAAAACCTCAATAGAGTCACAAACAAGAACCTCAGAAAATGACATGGATAAGAAAGCAAGATCAATATAGCAATGAAGAATGCACAGTCGCTCTACAAGATAAACAAAAGAAACATGGTTGGTATGTTTACACTAGATGTTCAAAACTCATGATAGGTGATAAAGACAAGCTCCTTACATTACAAGAGGAAAGAGATGGATTAGTCTCCTTTGGAAATGATGATTTATCCAAAATCATTGGAAAAGGCACCGTCCGAATTGGGAACAAGAATCTAAAGGCAAAAAATGTTCTACTAGTAGAAGATATGAAAAATAATATTTTAAGTGTGAGTCAAATGTGTGACCAAGATTATAAAGTTACTTTCAATTCACAAAAGTCTGAGACAAGAAAAAAGGTTCAGGGAAATTGGTTGCTACAGCTGTAAGAACTTCAAGCAACATTTATGTGTTAAGCGAAATTGGAAATGAAAAGTGTTGTCTAGGAAATGAAGATGAAAGTTGGTTATGGCACAAAAGAATCGTCCACGTGCATTTTTATAACCTTGTCAAAGTCAACAAAAGAGAAACAGTAAGAGAAATTCCCCAGATCACGAGACCAACCAACACTTTATTCAAGCATTTCCAACAAGGAAAACAAACAAAGACCAGGTTCAAATCAAAGGAATATTCAACAAAAAAACCACTGGAAATTGTGCATACTGATCTAGTTGGACAAACTACAACAAAAGGCTTAAAAGGTTAGATATACTTTATGTTATTAGTTGATGATTATACAAGAATGACTGTAGTTTTCTTTCTCAAGAACAAATCAGAAGCTTTTGGAAATTTCAAGATCTACAAGGAAATGGTTGAAAATGAGATGGATTCAAGAATCGATTGCTTAATATTGGATAATGGAGGAGAATTCAACTCAAAGGAATTTATGGACTACTACAACAATCATGGAATAAAAAGATAATTCTCCATCTCTAGGACACCACAACAGAATGAAGTTATTGAAAGAAAGAATAGGACAGTACAAGAAATGGCTCGAACAATGATAATGGATTCAAAGTTGACATATACTTTTTGGACACAGGCAGTGCATACAACACTTCACATTCAAAACATATTAATTCTTAGAAACAACACTAATAAAACTCCCTACGAGCTATGGAAAGGAAGACCAACAAATGTGAAACACTGCAGAGTTTTTGTAAGAAAATGCTACATCAAAAGAGAAGATGGCAGAATGGGAAAGTGTGACTCTCATGTGGAAAAAGGAATACTTGTTGGTTACTCAAGTACAAGTAAAGCATACAAGTGTTACAATCTAAGATTAAACAAAGTTGTGGAAAGCATCAACATAACAATTGATGAAATAGGCAAACCAGAATCAAAGAAAGAAGAAAACAAATCAATGGAACAACTTTTTGAAGAAGAAGATGAAAAAGAAGAAGAAGAGGAAGATGAACATGAAGAGAATCTGACAGAGGTAGAAGAGAAAGTTTAACAAGTATCTCCAAATACACCTAGCAAACGAGTACAGAAGAATCATCCTTCAGATCAAATTATTGGAAACAAAGATTCAGGAGTTTGGACTGGAAGAAAAATCCATTCACCATAACAAACACACCTAGCACTCTTATCTACAATTCAACCAAATTGTTTTGAAGAAGCCAACATGGATGAATTTTGGAATAAGGCCATGGATGAAGAATTGGATCAAATAGAGAAAAATAACACTTGAGAATTGGTTCCAAGACTGAAGAATAAGAATGTGATCAACACAAAATGGGTTTTCAGGAATAAATTGAATGAATATGGTTAAGTTACAAGGAACAAAGCTAGATTGATATGAAAGGATATGCACAGATTGAAGGAATCGACTTTGAAGAGACATTTACCCCTGTTGCCAGAATGGAAGCAATCAGTTTGCTTTTAGCTTAAGCATGCTCCAAAAATGTTAAAGTATATCATATGGACGTAAAATCAACTTTTCTGAATGGGAAACTTGAAGAAGAAGTCTACATTGAACAACCAGAAGGATTTCAGTTCTCAGAGAATAGAGACTATGTGTGTAAATTAAAGAAGGCCTTGTATGGTCTAAAACAGGCTCCTAGAGCATGGTACTCCAGACTGGATTAGTATCTCCAGCAAGGAGGGTTCAGAAAAGGAAGTGCAGACAACAACCTATACATCAAGGTAAGTCAAGGTAATATTTTATTAATTGAAGTTTATGTTGATGATATTATTTTTGGTAGTGGTGATGACAGGTTAAGCCAGAAATTTGTGAAAGACATGTAGAGTGAATTTGAAATGTCCTTACTTGGAGAACTATCCTTCTTTTTGGGACTTCAGATACATCAAAGAAACCAAGGAATTTTTATTTATCAAACCAAGTATATCAGAGAAATGCTAAAGAGGTTCGGAATGGAATATTTCAAACTAGTTATCACTCCCATGCAAACCAATTGTAAGTTGAGAAAATGTGATGATTCAAAGTCTACAGATCCAAGGAAATATAGGTCAATGATTGGCAGTCTACTATATGTGACAACATCTAGTCTAGATGTAATGCAGGCACTTGGGCATGTGGCACGATTTCATGCAGCACCAAAAGAATCACATGTATTAGCAATAAAGAGGATCTTCAGATATCTCAAAGGAGTAGAAGAGTTTGTATTATGGTATCCAAAAGGAAAATATCTATCACTTATTGCTTACACAGATGCAGATTGGGTAGGTTGTATTGATGACCGATGAAGCACCAGTGGAGGAGAATTCTACTTAGGTGATTGTTTGGTATCATGGCTAAGCAAGAAACAATCATCGGTATCTCTTTCTACAGCCGTTGTAGAGTATATTGCAACAACAACATGTTGTACACATGTTCTTTGGATGAAACAAACTTTGACAGATATACAGGTTGAGTATGATGAGCCCATTCCAATATATTGTGATAATACAAGTGCCATCAATATCTGAAAAAATCCACTGATGCACTCCAAGACTAAGAACATTTCAATCAAGTATCACTTTCTATGGGAACAGGTTGCAGAAAAGAACATCAGAGTTAAGTATGTGGGCACAAAAGAACAACTGGCATACATCTTTACAAAACCACTTCCACGGGAAGCCTTTGAATAACTTCACCAAAGACTTGGAGTTATTTCTACTCCAAAAATGAATTATTTTTGAATGATTATCTTATATGTCTTAGATGTACACGAGGAAGTACCATAAGAGGATAGTCTGTCAAGGGGAGCAACCCCGGATGGAAAGATACCTTTGTCATTGATGACAAAGGGGAAGAGATTTATTAGATGTAGAGGATAGAGGCATGGTTCCAGGAGGAGAAGATTTATCAGATGTAGAGGACAAAGGCATGGTTTCAGGGGGAGCATGAGTGATATGATTTCAGTTTTGCATCAGAGTGTTGCCATCAATGCCAAAGGGGGAGATTGTTGATTAAGGTTGGTTGTCATTGATGTCAACCCTTGAATAAAGACCCATAGCACAAAGGTTTGGCTAATGGACCCAATAGTGTTTGATATAAATATGACTCATTATTGTTTTTTCATGGTTGATAAGAAGTAAATATGAATGAACTCCAAAGTGGTCCCCTTATGGTGAAATCCCTCACTAGAAGACACTTTGTGTTGTGAGAGAACCCATGCTTAATTGTGGAATAATGAGATGAAGGAAAGTAAATTTGTCAAGGAAAATATAATAGATGGATAGTTCTTGTCATCTCATTTCCGGATGTATGTGGAACACCACATAATTCCTCACGGTTAGAGAGTTATGGCCATGAGAAGTTGGAGACCGTAGGTTTGGGTAATGGAGCCAAGTTTGCTTGATGGGTAACAGTATGAGTTATGATATATTTTTAGATAATAAAATTCTATATGGATAGTACATGTCATGCCATTTCTAGTGGTATGTAGAACGTCACATAACTCCTCACGGTTTGAGAGTTATGGCCTTACGAAGTTGGAGGACCCTCATATGTCATCTAGAAGCCCAGAAAGGTCAAAGTAATCAAAGTGGTTGAAGAGATTTTAAAAGGTAAATAATAAAGTGAAGTGATGACTGTATTATAATTCAAAGTGAATACAAAATAAAATTTTTCAATAATAAATTTAATGGAGAAATTAGAAGTGGACCCAACCCTAAAATAAGGAAAGTGGGCCAAGTGACCTAGAAGATGTTTTTAAGGAAGCTACTTGGATAGTATAAATAAGAGGAAAGACTCTCTTATTTGAATCAAACTTGAGAATATTGAATACCTATATGTGTCTGAAGTAACCAAGGATATCTAAACTGGAATTTTGAGTGAAGGTGAAGAAACGAAGGCCGAAATGCAAGGAAGGATAAATTCTTTTGATGGTGCTTTCTAAGGCATGTTATTTATAGGTCATCTCACCATTTTCTCTTTAACGTTTTTTATATAATGATTCAGACTGTGAAATTACCATGCAAGTGATAAAACATATACAAATATCTGTGGTAAAAAATTCATCTTGTGTGTCATTGTATTTTGGGAGTTACACTCCGTGGAAAATAGGGTTTGTAGCCAGTCCTGAAACTAGTCAAAATCAGGTGTTTCTGGTAACAACGTCATAACTTCTTCATAACAGATACAAATTCATTGATACCAAATGTGTTGGTTAGGGGACATTCTCTAGTATGTTTTTTAATTGTTTTAGATCAATTAATCAAATATTTTATGCGGGAATTCTCTACAAGGTCGCTCTCTAGAATAAGCCAGAATTCAACAAGGTATGTGATTTTTGCTATAACTCCTTTTCTGAGAGGTTCCAAGTGGTGACACTTGGAGAAATTGAATTAAACACATTGAATAACATTGTGTATCAGTTTCAGATATTTATATATTACAGGTTCAAAGTTATGATTACTTCAAGTTAGGGTTGTTGACTAATCCAAAACTAGGCATGTGAGACTAAAGAAACGTTTGATGAAAATGATAGTCTCTTGTTTTCAAAGTTAATGAAGGTTTGTAGGAATGTGATCATATACACTAGGTCTATTACAAAGCTACAAAGCATATTTGGATGATAAAATTGATGAGGGCTTTTGGTTGTGGTACATGTTGAGTACATGGTTGAGACAGGTAGTTGATGAGTTGGCACACATACATGAGGTGTATAGTTGATGATGTTGATACATATTGATGAGTCATAGTTGATGAGTAGTTAACACATGATTGCAACATACTTGGTACATGGTTGGATGTACTTGTTTATGGTACAGGTTGATTATAGGTTGGTTCATGGTTGATGCACTTGTTTATGTTATAGGTTAATTACAGGTTGGTGCATGGTTAATGCACTTGTTTATGGTACAATTTGATTACAGGTTTAGGATTAGGTTGATGCATGGTTCAGATTTATTGGTACAGGTTCACAACGGTATATCTCATAGTGATAGTGTGACAGTGGTTCCATCATTCTACTTCTACTTCAGGGTGGAAGGACGGGGCAATGACAGGTGGTTGTAGCAGGAGAACATTGGGGGTTGTAGCCTCCTTCTGGTTGTAGCCAAATATTTGGGGATTTAGATCTTCCCTTAAGTTGTAGCCTGAGAAACTAGGGGGTTGGAGCCTCCTTTCAGTTGCAACTGAAAACAAAAGAATTTGGTGCTTCCAATGAATGCAATTCTTCAAGACATATAAAAAAAAGCATTCCGTGGTTTTATCCCAATTTGGGTTTCCACATAAAACACTGGTGTACTGTGTATGTGTGTGTTTGTTTATTTATTACTTCTCATTATTGGATAATAATTCTACATTGATATAACATTTGAAGATTTTTTTTTATAATTATGCTATTACTGATTCATCCCCCCTCTTAGTAATCCAACAATTGGTATCAGATCAGGTTCAATTAGAAATTAGTTTAACCACTGAAAGGTAGATCATGGAGAGTACCAACTCATATAAAAATGGAATACCACAGTTTGATGGACAGAAGTATGTTTTTTGGAGCATAAGGATGAAGGCATACATACAGTCACAGGGATTTCAAGTTTGGAAATCAATTGTAGATGGATACACAACACCAACATTTCCACCAACAAATGACAAAGCTGTGAAACTCAATGAGAATAATTCCAAAGCCATAAATGCACTTTTGAATGGTCTCAGTGATACTGTATTCACCAAAGTTGCACATTGTAAATCTACTAAAGAGATTTGGAACAAGCTTCAAAATATTTATGAAGGATATTCAAAAGTCAAAGTAGAAAAGCTTCAAACTTACAGAGGTGAGTTCGAACAACTAAAAATGAAGGAAGATGAAGATATTGCAACCTACTTCTTACGAGTCAATGAAACAATGAATTCAATCATAGGATTGGGAGAAGAAATCCAAGAATCTGTAATTGTTCAAAAGGTACTAAGATCTCTTCCTATGATATTCAACCCTAATATATCAACACTAGAAGAAATATCGGATCTAAACTCAATAAGCATGGATGAACTACATGGAATCTTCACAACATATGAGATGAAAATTGAACAGGAAAATCCAGATGTAAAAGAAGCAGCCTTCAAAGCATTCAAAAGATCAAAGCAAAAGAAAAAGAAACAAGAAGAATATAGAAGCAACAACGACGTATCGGAAGATGATGAAGAATTGGACAACTTCAACAAAAGACTGAACAAGGGAACCAACGGTAGGTATAGAGGTAAGATTCCTTTAATTTGTTTTAATTGTGATGGTATTGGTCATTTTTATAACAAATGTCCTCATAAGAAAAAGAGAAATGATGAAGGTTACTCAAAAGGTACACAAACATATAAAGGTAAAAGAACTACAAAGAAAGTTTTCAAGAAAACATTTTTCACCAAAGAAGACATCTCATCATCAAATGAAGATGAAGTCAGTGACAGTGAAACAGGGAGAGTTCTATTCATGGCAGTAGAAGACTCTGATAAAGAAGACTCCGAAGAAGAATATGAAGAAGCATATGAAAAAGAAGTTGAAGAGGCAGAAGTTGACTTCCAAGAAGAATTAATGAGTTCCATAGAAGTTATCAGAAGAGAAAATAAGAAAAATAAGAAACTACAAGAAGAACTAGATAAGAAAAAAGACACTCAAGAACTAGAACAAATGATCACAAAATTGAACATTCAAATAGAAGAAGATAAAAGAATTGGAGAAGCACTCAAAGAATAGCTAGAAAGAAAGGATGGGATCATTGGAAACCTAGAAGTAGATATTTCCACACTAAGAAAGTATATTCAAAAGAAAAATTGCAGAATGACAGTCCCTCCTAAAGAACCTCAACAGAGTCACAAACAAGAACCTCAGAAAATGACATGGATAAGAAAGCAAGATCAGTATAGCAATGAAGAATGCAGAGTCGCTCTACAAGTTAAATAGAAGAAACATGGTTGGTATGTTTACACTGGATGTTCAAAACACATGACAGGTGATAGAGACAATTTTCTTACATTACGAGAGGAAAGAGATGGATCGGTCTCCTTTGGAAATGATGATTCATCCAAAATCATTGGAAAAGGCACAGTATGAATTGGGAACAAGAATGAAAAGGCATAAAATGTTCTACTAGTAGAAGATATGAAACATAATATTTTAAGTGTGAGTCAAATGTGTGACCAAGGTCATAAAGTTACTTTCGATTCACAAAAGTGTGGGATAAGAAAAGAAGGTTTAGGGAAATTGGTCACTACAGCTGCAAGAATTTCAAGCAACATATATGTGTTAAGCGGAATTGGAAATGAAAAGTGTTGTCTGGGAAAGGAAGATGAAAGTTGGCTATGGTACAGAAGAATGGGTCACATGCATTTTGATAACCTTGTCAAAGTTATCAAAAGAGAAGCAATAAGAGAAATGCCCTAGATCATGAAACCAACCAACACTTTATGCAAGCATTTCCAAAAAAGAAAGCAAACAAAAACCAGGTTCAAATCAAAGGAATATTCAACAATAAAACCACTGGAAATTGTGCATACTCATCTAGTTGGACCAACTACAAAAAAAGGATTAAAAGGTGAGATATACTTTATATTATTAGTTGATGATTATACAAAAAGGACTGCAGTTTTCTTTCTTAAGAGCAAATCAAAAGATTTTGAAAATTTTAAGATCTACAAGGAAATGGTTGAAAATGAGATGGATTCAAGAATCAAATGCTTAATATCGGATAATGGAGGAGAATTCACCTCAAATGAATTTATGGACTACTGCATCAATCATGGAATAAAAGGACAATTCTCCATTGCTAGGACACCTCAATAGAATGGAGTTGTTGCAATAAAGAACATGACAGTACAAGAAATGGCTCGAACAATGATAATGGATTCAAAGTTGACAAATATTTTTTGGACACATGCAGTGCATACAACAGTTCACATTCAAAATAGAGTAAGGATCAGAAACAACAATGATAAAACTCCCTACAAGCTATGGAAAGGAAGACCAGCCAATGTGAAGCACTTCACAGCTTTTGGAAGCAAATGCTACATCAAAAGAGAAGATGTCAGAATGAGAAATTTTGACTCTCATGTGAACAAAGGAATACTTGTTGGTTACTCTAGTACAAGGAAAGCATACAAGTGTTACAATCTAAGATTAAACAAAGTTGTGGAAAGAATCAACGTAACAATTGATAAAACAGGCAGACCATAATCAAAGAAAGAATAAAACAAATCAATGGAACAAATTTTTGAAGAAGAAGATGAAAAAGAGGAAGAAGAGGAAGATGAAGATGAAGAGAATCTGACAGAAGTAGAAGAGCAAGTTCAACAAGTATCTCCAAAGACACCTAAAAAACGAGTACAAAAGAATTATCCTTCATATCATATTATTGGAAACAAAGATGCAGGAGTTGAGACTAGAATAAAAATCCATTCACCAGAACAAACACACCTATCACTCTTATCTACAATTGAACCAAACTATTTTGAAGAAACCAACAAGGATGAATTTTGGAATAAGGCCATGGATGAAGAATTGGATTAAATAGAGAAACATGACACTTGGGAATTGATTCAAAGACCAAAGAATAAGAATGTGATCGACAGAAAATGGGTTTTCAGGAATAAATTGAATGAAGATGGACATGTTACAAGGAACAAAGCTAGATTGGTACGAAAAGGATATGCATAGATTGAAGGAATCGAATTTGAAGAGACATTTTCCCTAGTTGTTAGAATGGAAGAAATCCATTTTATTTTAGCTTATGCATGCTCCAAAAATGTTAAAGTATATCAGATGGATGTAAACTCATCGTTTATGAATGGGGATCTTGAAGAAGAAGTCTACATTGAACAGCCAGAAGGATTTCAATTGTCAAAGAACACAGACTATGTGTGTAAATTAAAGAAGGCCTTGTATGGTCTAAAACAGGCTCCTAGAGCATGGTACTCTAGATTGGATAAGTATCTGTAGCAGACAAGGTTCAGAAAAAAAAGTGCAGACAACAACCTCTACATCAAGGTAAGTCAAGGTAATATTTTATTAATTGAAGTTTATGTTGATGATATTATTTTTGGTAGTGATGATGACAGGTTAAGCCAGAAATTTGCAAAAGACATGTAGAGTGAATTTGAAATGTCATTACTTGGAGAACTGTCCTTCTTTCTGGGACTTCAAAAACGTCAAAGCGACCAAGGAATTTTTATTTATCAAACAAAGTATATCAGAGAAATGATAAATATGGTTGGAATGGAAGATTGCAAACCAGTTATCACTCCCATGAAAATCATGTAAGTTGAGGAAAGATGATGATTCAAAGTCTACAGATCAGAGGCAATATAGGTCAATGATTGGTAGTCTACTATATGTGATAGCATCGAAGCCAGATGTAATGTAGGTAGTTGGATAGGTGGCACGATTTCAAGCAGCACCAAAGGAATCACATGTATTATCAGTAAAGAGGATCTTCAGATATCTCAAAGGAACATAAGAGTTTGGATTATGGTATCCAAATGGAAAATATCTATCAATTATTGCCTACACAGATGCAGATTGGGCAAGTTGTATTCATGACCGATGAAGCACTAGTGGAGCAAAGTTCTACTTAGGTGAGTGTTTGGTATCATGCCTAAGCAAGAAATAATCATCGGTATCTTTATCTACAGCCGAGGTAGAGTATATTGTAGCAGCAGTATGTTGTACATAGGTTCTTTGGATGAAACAAACTTTGACAGATATACAAGTTGAGTATGATGAGCCCATTCCAATATATTGTGATAATACAAGTGCCATCAGTATCTCAAAAAACCCGGTGATGCACTCCAAGACTAAGCACATTCCAATCAAGTATCACTTTCTACGGGAACAAGTTTCATAAAAGAACATCAGAGTTGAGTATGTGGGAAAAAAAGAACAAGTGGCAGACATCTTTATAAAACCACTTCCATGGGAAGCCTTTGAATATCTTCGCCAAAGACTTGGAGTTATTTCCACTCCAAAAATGAATGCTTTTTGAATGTTTATCTTATATGTCTTAGATATACACAAGGAAGCAGCATAAGAGGACAGTAATGGACCCAATAGTGTTTGATGTAAATATGACTCATTATTGTTTTTTCATGGTTGATAAGAAGTAAATATGGATGAACTCCAAAGTGGTCCCCTTATGGTGAAAGCCCTCACAGGAAGATGCTTTGTGGAATAAGAGAACCCATGATTAATTGTGGAATAATGAGATGAAGGAAAGTGAATTTGTCAGGGAAATATCCTATATTTATAGTGCTTGTCATGTCATTTCCAGTGGTATGTGGAACGCCACATAAGTCCTCACGGTTAGAAAGTTATGGCCATGAGAAGTTGGAGACCCCAGGTTTGGGTAATGAACCCAAGTTTGTTTGATGGGTAACAATATGAGTTATGATAAATTTTTAGATAATACTATTCTATATGGATATTACATGTCATTCCATTTCCAGTGGTATGTAGAACGTCACATAACTCCTCACGGTTCAAGAGTTATGGCCTTACGAAGTTGGAGGACCCTCATATGTCATCTAGAAGCCCCAAAAGGTCAAACTAATCAAAGTGGTTTAAGAGATTTTAAAAGTAAATAATAAAGTGAATTTATGAGTGTATTATAATTCAAAGTGAATACAAAATAAATTATTTCAATAATAAATTTAATGGAGAAATTAGAAGTGGACCCAACCCTAAAATAAGGAAAGTGGGCCAAGTGACCTAGAAGATGTTCTTAAGGAAGATACTTGGAGAGTATAAATAAGAGGCAAGGATCTCTCATTTGAATCACACTTGAGAATATTGAATATATATATGTGTCTGAGGTAACCAAGGATTACTAAACTAGAATTTTGAGTGAAGGTGAAGAAAATAAGGCCGAAATGCAAGGAAGGATAAATTCTTTTGATGGTGTTTTCTAAGGTATGTTATTTACAGGTCATCTCACCATTTTTGCTATAACGTTTTTTCTGTAATGAGTCAGATCATGAAATTTCTATGAAAGTGAGAAAACATATCCAAGTATCTGTGGTAAAAAATTCAGCTTGTGGTTCTTGTATTTTGGGAGTTACACTCCGTGGAAAATAGGGTTTGTGGCCAATCCTGAAACTAGTCAAAATCAGGTGTTTCTGGTAAAAATGTCACAACTTCTTCATAACAGATCCAAATTCAGTGAGACAAAATGTGTTGGTTAGGGGACAGTCTCTAGTATGGTGTGTAATAGTTTTAGATCAATTAGTCAAATATTTTGTGCAAGTCACGCTCTACAAGGTTTCTCTAGAATAAGCCAGAATTCAACAAGGTATGACATTTTTGCTAAACTCCTTTTCTGAGAGGTTCCAAGTAGTGAAACTTGGAGGAATTGTATTAAACACAATGAAGAACATTGTGTGTAAGTTTCAGATCTTTATACATTATAGGTTCAAATTTATGATTACTTCAATTTAGGGTTGTTGACTAATCCAAAACTAAGCATGGGAGACTAAAGAAAAGTTTGATGAAAATGCTAGTCTCTTGTTTTTAAAGTTAAGGAAGGTTTGCAGGAATGTGATCATATACACATGGTCTATTACAGAGCTACAAATCATATTTGGATGATAAAATTGATGAGGGATTTTGGTTGTGGTACATGTTGAGTACATGGTTGAGACAAGTAGTTGATGAGTTGGTGCACATACATGAGGTGTATAGTTGATGATTTGGGTACATATTGATGAGTCATAGTTGATGAGTAGTTGACACATGATTGGAAAATACTTGGTACATGATTGGATGCACTTGTTTATGGTACAGGTTGATTACAGGTTGGTGCATGGTTGATGCACTTGTTTATGGTACAGGTTGATTACAGGTTGGTGCATGGTTGATGCACTTGTTTATGGTATAATTTGATTACAGGTTGAGGTATAGGTTGATGCATGGTTCAGATTTATTGGTACAACTTTACAACGGTATATCTCACAGTGATAGTGTGACAGTGGTTCCATCATTCTACTTCTACTTCAGAGTGGTAGGATGGGGCAAGGACAGGTGGTTGTAGCCACATTCTGGTTGTAGCCAAAGAACATTGGGGGTTGTAGCCTCCTTCTGGTTGTAGCCAGAGATTTGGGGAGTTGGAGCTTCCCTCAGGTTGTAGCCTGAGAAACTAGGAGGTTGTAGCCTCCTTCCGGTTGAATTTGAAAACAAAGGAAGTTGGTGCTTCCAATGAATGTAATTCTTCAAGACATATAAGAAAAAACATTAAGTGGTTTTCTCCTGATTTGGGTTTCCATGTAAAACACTGGTTTAATGTGTATGTGTGTGATTGTTTATTTATTACTGTTCATTATTGGATAATATATCTACATTGATATAAAATTTGATGAAAAATGATTATAATTACGCTATTACTGATTCACCCCCCCTCTTAGTAATCCAACAGTATTAATATAGGGGCCGCAACCTTGGATATATGAATATTCGCTCCTCTTCAAAATGTTTTATTTTTAGCATCATAAATTTTCTTAGCTCCAATGCATAGTTTAGTCACTATTATTTCTAATGAAACGTGTTTGGGTAATTATTGTTGATTAATTCGGTTTGGTGTCATTGATGTCAACCCTTGAAGAAATTCTGGTAGGAAATTCCCATAGTACAAAGGTTTGGGTAATGGAACCAAGTTTGTTTGATGGATAATGGTATGAGTTATGATATATTTGTAGGCAAGAATATTCTATATTGATAGTACATGGCATGCCATATCCATTGGTATGTGGAACATCACATAACTCCTCGCGGTTAGAGAGTTATGGCCATGTGAAGTTGGAGAACCCTCATGAGTCATCTAGAGTCCCCAAAAGGTCAACGAAGTCAAAGTGGTTGCATAGAAGAAATTATTTAAATAATAAAATGAAGTGATGAGTGTACCATAATTCAAAGTGGATACAAAATAAATTATTTAAATAATAAAGTTAATGGAGAAATTACTAAGTGGACAAGTGGTTAGAAGTGGATTAGCCCTAAAATAAGGAAAGTGGTTTAAGATGGTTACAAGGTAACCCCTTGAGGAAACTACATAAAAGTATAAATAAGAGACAAGGGTCTCTCACTTAATAACACTTGATCATATTGAATATCTACAACCGAATAAGGTAATCAAATAATATTGTGACATCCCCAAAAACAAAATATTTTTTTAAATTAAAATTTGATGGAAATTTATTCCTTTTTAAGTAAATTTGAATTTGAATTTTTTTTGCCATTTATGGCAATTTTGAATTTTGAATTTGATATTTTTAATTAATTATTGTGACTATTGGGTAGAGATCTGATTGGAATCAACTAACTATTTGACTATGACACTTGTATAAAAATAGAATATTTATATTAATTGTAGGAGGACAAATGGAACAACCATGTTAAAATCAGCGGACCATGACTCCATGAGTGGGGAACATGTTGGAACTACCTCTAGGATGATTATTACAAGTGGAAAATTAGTGATTTGGCCATTGGAAGCCCCTGAAAATGAGGGGTTTAGAAAGTTGCGAAAATCCCCAAAGGAGGGAAAAGACCTGGGCAGAAAAGAATGATAAATAGAATATGCGAGGAGGCAGGATGTTGCCAAGTATGTTGGGGAAAAATATTTCGAGTTCCCTTGCTGTTATGAACACTACGGATTGAGTGTGAGGTAAGAGGAGTCTGCTGAAACGGAAATACATTTGTTGAGGTGGAGATTCCAAGTTTTCCCTCATGGATTCATGGTTAGGCTAGGGGGTGAATCGGGAAAGTGTTTGGACTGCCCTGTTCTACGGTTGGGAGGAACATGGTTGTTCCCTTTGTCTTCCCACAATCTAGTTCAGATATGTTTCCATACTTGTCTCTGTCTGAATGATTTTATATATGATGCAATGTATTTATCAAATCTGAACTGAAATGATTTCCATTTTCCATTTGAATGCTCGTATATCTGATGCAGTGTATTCGTTAAATCTGAATTGAAATTATGTTCCATCTCTTTTAATTATTTAGGCACAATTCTGATGCACCTATTTAATTCAGTATGGATACAATAACCTGGGAGAAATATGCTCAATATATGAAGTATAAAAATGAAAACTGATAGAATGCCTTATGAATTTAATGTTGAATAATGTTTTACGTTTGAGTTAATCTCGGACGGATACTGAAATTTTGTATTTTAATTGTTAGGATAATCGGAAGTAAATTATATGGTTAAATTCTTGAATAGTCCCTTTGTAAATGAGGTTATTATCACGAAGGTAGCTGTAGGGTAATTACTATTATTTTTGAAATGCCTGAAGTGCTGGTCCCACATTCCATTCACTAGAGTAAAGAAACTCTACCCAATTTTGCATTCCCCTTGTCCCAACCTTTTTCAACCATTGTGTGAAGAGAAGCATATATGAAATCAATTGGATTACAGTTGAAGAGGAGCCCAGTACCAAATTCGAGGAGCAGTGGCCAATCTCACTATTGTAAGGTATTCTTGTGAGATTAATAAAAGAAGTACTTTTCCCATCCCACCATATGAGGTGTTTACTATTTAATATTGATCATATTTTGATAGAATCTATAACCCATTAGTTCATATATCAAATGCATGCTTGGAGTTATTTGTTTGTCTGTTTGTGAATGCAGGTCAACTTTGGGAGGAAACTTGCAGTCAAGGAGAAACCGAAAGCGAAAGGATCTACATCAAACGTGGAAGTCAAAGTATAGTGAGTTGATCCTTTTATCTTTGTATTTACATATGAATAATGGGGTTTAGGATTGGGATGTTGGTAAAAAGTAGGAGACTTTAGGTCATTTATGCATGCATTACAGAACCCTTAATTCTAATCTGTAGGGGGATTTCCCACCCACAATAGAATTGGAGACCATACTGGGGATTCTCTAGGGTTTTCTTGGGATACTTTTTGGGTATTTTAGAATTGGTTTCATTACCTTTTTTTTGAGTTTTTTACAAGAGTCTGAGTTTGTAGGGATTCTGGTCTTCCATACTAGTATTCCCTGCATGATTTCTTGACTATTTGATTTTCTTTCAAGAAATTTACAGAGGTATATGCGACCCGTAGAAGCACTGCCCATGTATACATGCACCTTAACTTTAGACAACCCGCATATATCCACTGGGTTGCTGAAGTGTCAGTTGCATGCTTAAGTCCAGACATTTTTTTTAAAGAGAGGTAGTCATCCTCTTTCCCTATCATAAGTGATACTTCTTATGGGTTTACTGGATTTGTTCATGGTCTCTGTGTTGCATTCTATAGCCTAGGATAACCTCAAATTATATTTTTTCTATCAAATTTTCCTTGCATTTTTCTTTGTCAAAGTATTTTTATCTGTGTCTAGGGATTATGGTTTTTCAATACCAGCACTCCCTCTCTGTGCTGGAATATGTTTTTTATTTTTTTGAGCATTTACAGATCTATACGTGCCCTATAGTAGCTTTTCATGCATGCATACGCTCTCTTCCTTTGGACAACCTGCGTATATGATATTGAGGTGATAGTCGCATATCTGAGTCGGGTAAATATTCTGACAGAGAGAGGCATTCATCCTCTTACCTGTCAGAAGCCAGTATTTTTAGGGGCATTTGTGGTCTTTTCTCTGGTCTTTGTGATCACAGTCTATAGCCTAGGTTTGACCGTAGCATAGTTTTCTTTTCATCAAAAAGATTTCTTGTGTTTTCTGTAATAGAGTTTTAGACAAATCAGTGAGTCTTTTCCAATCATCTTTTGAGGTTTGGTCAAGCGACTCCTTGCAATCCGTAGGAGGGCCATAAGCTATTTTGGTTTCTCTTTTGTCTCCACTTTATCTTTTTGCTTGCTTTAGAAGAAATAAAAGGAATCCATTTTTCAATTCTCTTTTTTTAAAGCATGTTGAAATTTTTCATTTCTTTGTTTGATTGAGTAGTTGGTTGTTTTCATTAATAATGAAGGAAAAGTTTTTCTTTTGTAATTTATTGGCTGTTTACTTAGGACAATAAGTAGCTCATAATCGAGCAAAATCCTGTGTTGAGTTTGTTGTTCAAAGAACTTAGAAAAAATAGTTTGAAAAGTTGGTTAAAGAATTTAAAAGAGCAAATCTGAATTTGTCAAGAAGAAGTTATTTTCTTTCTAGATTTTTGTTTATCTTCTCTTTCATCTCTCAAAACATCACTAGTTTCACTTTCATAACCTTTGATTTAAGACTAGACAAAAAATTAACGATTAATTAAAATCAACTAAACTTTATGTTTTTTAGGGTCCATCAACTAGTCTAGGCTAGAGTCTTGATTTAGGTTGGAGAGGAAACTCTTCAATGCTGCAAAGCATACATAAGAGTCTATGCTAGGGAGTGTTAAAATTCCAGTATCGTGAAATTTATTTGGGACCCCCCTCTAACACAGGGGCTAAGCACAAGGTCACATGTGGAAAGGTAGCGTAGATAACCCCTCCAATGTTGGACCAAGCATAATAGGGAACGCATATAGAGGGCTTGTCTTGGGATTCCATCGATATCTTTTGCCATGGAGCTTCATGGGTCTTGAATGCGTTTAAGGTCCTCATTTTTCTTCCAGACCACTTTCTTTCAATACCCTTGATAGGTTTCAGGCTTGATACCATGCTCATTGTGGTCCACCCGACTGCCGACTGTACCCGCCTGGTGATTGTTCACGTGTTGGCAACCTAGTTGCCTTTATTTTAGGGACTTACATAGGTGACTGCAGGAGTAGACTATGGTACTTAGGACAGACATCGGACCACACTTTCCAGAGTATACCCGGAGGGTGCTTCCATATTCAAGTTGCACTTGCACTGGTAAGTTTCTCTAGTGTTGGTTTTTGTAACTGTTCTTCCAACTAGTTAGTGATTGCTTGTCTTATCTCATAGGGAATTTTTCTAGTGTGTGTTGTTCTTGAACGAATAAAAATCCCTGGTGTGTCATTGATCTTCTCACATAGTGGAGGATCAAGAGTTCCGCTGGTCATGAATTCTTCTTGGCCTGCCACCGGGTACACTGGAGCCACCCCCGCCATCGCTAAGGAGAAAAATAGACCAGTAAAGGTATTTTGAGGTGACTGGGTCATAGGAAATTGTTCCCAACCAACCTCCGAGAGAATAAATTTCGATTCCGAAGGAACCAACCATTTTAGACCTTAGAGTGGAAGCTCTTGGTCCATCTTAAACTTTGACCACTGATCTTTCGATGCCCATCGTCGTACAAATTTATCCTTACGAGCGCCAGATAGTGTTACAACCAGAAATTGAAACAAATGATGCCACTTCTTCCGGGAATTATTCTATTCCCACTACGGCTATCACCACAGGTGGTGTTCCATCTACTAACCCATAGTCGTCGGTCCGGGCCACCATGGTATTGACTGCCTCTACTTCGAGTAATGGTCTTATCCCGTCTATGGTGGCAACCACTTCTCCTTTCACACAGAGTGCGATAGGCCCTCTATTCTCATATGGGATGCCTAGATTAGGTACAATCCCTATACTTTCCTACTCCACTCTATAAACTTTAGGTCTGGGGGTAGGGAGCTCTAACAATCTTATGCAAGGATCCATGGGGGGAACTTGAGATTCCTTTAATGATTTCTCTTATGGAGGAGGTCATATACCTCCTTCGTCCCCTTCACTCGGTGGTTTTCAACAACATTCCTCCAAAGAAAAAACACACCATAGTTCATTTGGAGTAGGGATTCAAGGACTACCTTCTCATAGAATGTCGGTAGGTTCGACATCGTTCTCTTTGTTTGGCACATTTGGTAACAACGATTTATCATTAGATGCTTTCTCGACTGGGGGAAATATTGGTTATGGACAACCAAATCCTATGCAGGCTACTATTCTTGCATAGGGGGCAAACCCAGGAATTCCTTCCGCACAAGGATCTTAGAATTATTGGCAGGGATCAGTTCTCTTGTCAGGGATGTCGATCAGGGGAAACCACTTTCACAACCAATAGAACCCCAGGAAAGGTGCAGGACCTATGCTCATGGGATTGGCATGGGGAAACCCTTCCCAAAGTCCTTCGATTGCAATGCACGCCAAACCATCTATGTCCTATTTCAAGAATCAGCCGATGATGTCTCCACAAATGAAGAATCTGTATGTTGGTCATGGCCATGGTTTTTACCAGAACCCTAGCCAGCAACCCAAATTTTCCTGGCAACCTGGTGCCAGTCAAACTCCAAGCCCCTTTTTCCATGGTTATACCCAACAACCCAAACTACCGTTTCTTGCAACATTGCATTTTCCATACTTGACAAGGTTGTTTAATGACCCTATCTATCACAATCTACGTTGGCCTCCTATGCCAACCAAGTTTCCTTTAGACATACCAAAGTTCGAAGCCAAGCCTAACGAATATCCAGGAGATCTTGTGACGACTTTTCACCTTTGTTCCTCGTCTAATTTGTTGAAAGACGACTCCGTATAGTTGTGTTTGTTTCAATGCACTCTCATTGGGAGTGCTGCGAAATGGTACATTGAGATCGACCACTCAAGATACTCTTCCTTCATTGAATTGGAAATGGATTTCTTAAACCATTTTAGATTACCTCTGAGATATGATGCCAACATAGAATTGTTGGCCAATTTTGAACAGACAAAAGCATACCATATCTCTAATCACATCCGAGAATGGAGACGTCGGAAGAGTTTGATTAAAGTACGAGCCCCTCCATCATTCCTACTTGAGTGGTTCCTTAAGTATTTGGTCCCACATTTATCCAAAGACATCACAACATCGAGAGTGTTTTCCAAAGAAGATGCAATCATGAGAGCTCAACAACTAGAGCTAATTTACTCTCAGTCTGGTTTACTATATGAATTTTTGTCGGATGCACCACGATCAATACTTGATAAAACTAGACAGAGAGTTGGACCACATGCCGATGGTATTGTTGGTTCAGAAAATACAAATCCCATTGATGAACTGAAAAAACAATTGCAACAATTTTCGATACAACACACAGTAGCCAGCTCGACCACTGGTCCAACTACTCCCCCTACCCAAACATCGGATGTACAGAGTGTGAAATCAACAAATACGAAGGCCACCCAACAACCTGATGGAAAGAAGAAACAACGAAAGAAGAGTAAGGGGGATAAGAAACCCATTAATAATGCTGGTGGGGGAAATATCGAAAAGAGTAAGTCGATGTATCCATGTAACATGTGCGCGGAAGACCACCCGACTTACCAATGCCCTCAACTTCCAGAGGCCCAACAATTATTGTCATATCAAAAACCTGCTATGTTAATGAACCCATTTCAACATGGGAAAAATCTAACTCAAGCCTCTACAAGCACAGAAGGGGGTAGTCAAGGACCCCCTCCGTCTTCAATTAATCCTTCATCTGCGAATGTGTATATGAAGAAAGGTGATGCCTATTTATTAACTAGAGAACATGACTACAGAAAGCTAGATACCTTTGAGAAAGGTATAGAATCCAAAATCCCACCTCTTCCTGTCCATATCGAGAAGACATTGGGTGAAACAATGACATGGATCCCAAAAGGTGCGTTCAAGAAAGCTTCTCACAATCCAAACGCAAGGTCCACCTAGAAATACTCTGTGGTGGAGGATTTGTCTCAAACCTCTTGTGCAATGTCTACTTTGGAGGTCCTCTAGAGCTTCCCTTCCTAGAGAAAGGCTCTGTTAGCCACATTAGGATCTGTCGAGACTTGTAATCTGGGTACAATCATGCTTCATATGACTGACTTAAAACCTCGTCTCCCTTACCACGTAGCATTCCAGATAGCAGTGGCTTACACCACGAAAACTTTTACTTGGAACATTTTCCACACGGTGGTTGAAGAGGGTGCCTCGACATGCGTAATGTCTCTGGCGTGTTGGAATTCCATTGGCCAGTCCACTTTGTCTTTATCACCTACTCTTCTTACCTCTTTCAATGGTCATTCATTTCGATGACATGGCATCATTTCCTATTTCCCCGTGCAATTAGGAAGGAATACCATGTGTGTTGAGGTTGAATTTGTTGATGCGTCTCTTGACTACAATATCTTTTTAGAACCTATTCCATGCAAGCAGTGGTCACTAAAGTTTTCTGGGTCTTGTTGTTTCCACATGAGGGTCGGATTGAGACCATTGATCAGTTGTATTTCTCTCATCCTGACCCTTCATTGGGGGCATCCGTGGTCCTGATGATTGATAACCCTCAACCTCACATCGTCAACATAGGGGTTGGTTTGTGCCCACCTTTGATCGGTACTTTTGATTACCTACCTCCTCAAGGTGATGTTAAGTTCATATCAAACCACCATAAGGTTTATATTTTTTAGGTCTCATCGTTTCGTACGACTTACTTCCATGATCCGTGGATTATTCTTTTCCCATCAACCATGATGGAAGGGACAGTGTACCATGGTATGGCCATGCCCTTGTCTGTAGTAGAAGTTGTGTACTCTATAGTCCAGCAAGCTTCCACCAACCCCGATTCGACTCCTGCACAAGAGTTAGATCTGATTCTAGATCCTATTTGGGCTCAATTTTCCCTTGCCGATACTGATTCTTTAGAGTTATTCTTGTCCTCAGACGAAGTGATTATTGAAGCAATGACTAGTCTGGAAAAAACCTGGGACGATCTCCATCACAGATCTTATTTCCTCCCAGAGTTAAGAAGAATTGAAGAAGGGGAATTCACTTTGACTATGACTAGAGATAGGTCTTGTCCTATCAATCCCTTGGTGATGCATGATGTTTATGCCGAGGGTAATATGGAAACCAATGTTGAAACTATACCTATTAATATCTCCAGAATCCCTAGCGTCATGGAGAAATGTTTCGTTGAAAATGACTATTCCTCCAAGGAGATTCAAATCTACATGGATTTATTTAAAGAATTCTGCGACGTATGAAGAGTATTCTCATGTATGATTTTAACCCTTTTTCGGGCGTAAGGAACTAAATTTATGAAAAAGGAACCCCCACAGAGTCCATAGTTAAGCTCTTTTCAGACTCTCTAAAATTGAAAAGATTGTTGAGTGACCTTATTCTTTAACACTCGTTAAAATGGTCTAGAAGAACATTCTTAAAGGAGTCCATAGTTAATCTTTTTTCAGACTCCTTAAAAATGAAAAAATTGCCGAGTGATCTTGTCTTTATCACACTCGTTAAAATGGTTTTGAATAGATGTCTGGCCGGTGCTAGTTTACCCCTTTTTCAAATCGACTAGACTATCTTCGAAAAAGGTACCCCAGTGGAGTCTTCTTTTACACTTTTTCAGACTCTCTAAATATGAAAATCTGTTGAACTTACCTTCTTTGGGCTCGTTGAAATGACATCAAAGGACGTTACTGTTGTGTGTCTTATTAATCGCATTTGCATACCTGCGTATTTGGCCTAATTCCGGCTCCATTTTTCTCTTGACTGAACCATATGAAGCATGCCTTATACGCAAGACCTGTAGCACTTTGCCTTTGCGTCTTGACACCTTGGCCCACAGAGGATTTTTCCCGAGTATCCTTTTCCTACATATATCCCTTTTCTCTGAGCATCCATGTGTTCCTTGCGCTTGGAACTAGTATGTATGGGACACTCAATCCTCCTTTGTAACATAACATTCTCTTATTATTTTTCAATCTTTCCAAAATTATTTAAAAAGACAAAAGAAAATCAAATATACCCCCAAAAGAGGAAGGGAAAAGTACTTTCTTTTTTTTGGCAGCACAATGAGTCGCCCTTGGACAAACCACATCCTTTTTTCTGTTTGTCAAACCCTAGGATTTAATATGACATTATGAAGTGGTTCTCACTACATAGAGATGTGTCCTTCGTTTGGTTATTCTTCCAAACATATGGAGAGTTTGCGTTGCCTACTGCATCGTGAGCTTGTGTTATCATCCTTCTGCCTGAGTCTCATCATTTGTAGTGCTATTGTCCAAGGAAATTTCTTACCAAGCTTGAGACAAACCCTTGGCGATTGTCTCTTTCCCTCATGCCTAACCATCCCGAAAGACCAATCAAGTCTTTGTTAGAAGTCCATGAAGCCCTAACCCTAATCATCAAAATCCTCTAGTCCGTTCCTGACAAGCTGTCGAAGAAATCTGGGTAGTAGAGTTGTACACTCATAGTACACTCCTACCCGAGTTGTGAAGATGTTGAAGATTTTGCTCGAGCTTTGAAGGCCTCATCTCTAGCCATCAGACCTTATTCGCTTCTTGAATATGGATACTATACATGGATATATTTTTTATTTTGAGATGTATATCCATTGTGTATTTCTCCCAGCTACACTTTATATAGTTATATGACATGGATCTAAAATGTATTTGATTGGTAGCCATGATTTTATTTCATTTCGAGCATGGGTATGCTTGCCTCGGTGAGACAATTGTTATTTTGCAGATGGCACCTCCCAAACTCTAGTCCCTGGGCTCACTTGTTTCGTATGATTGGTGAAGATTGATAATGTATTTTGGACATCAGATGCTCTTCTAACCTCACACATTAGGTCACATCTCTTATAACCCTAATTTGCACCAGATATTCTTACCTGGCATCAAGCCATCTCATGTTACATCTTTTTCCAAGCCACTACTAAACAAGTTCTTAAAAAACACCCTTTTTGAAGGCATATGCGCCCTGCTCCACAACTGCACAGGTGTATACACTGGCTATCCCACTAAATCCCGTGTATACCTACAAAAGCATGGAAAATGGAAAGTTGCAGATGGAAATCATAGTTTTGGGTAAGTTACCTAAACCGTTTGACCACCCATAGCCGGTCACTCGTCCAAATACCTAGCCTTTTCTATCCTATAAAAGAAGGGGTAGGGGTCCCATTTGGGAGAGAAAAATAAGAGTAAAAAAAACCCTACCCAATTTTTCATTCCCTTTGTTCCAACCTTTTGCAACAATTGTGTGAAGATAAGCATATATGCAAGCAGTTGGAGTACAGTTGAAGAGAAGCCTAGGACCAGATTCGAGGAGCAGTGGTCGATCTCACTATTGTAAGGTATTCTTGTGAGATTAATAAAAGAAGTACTTTTCCCATCCCACCATATGAGGTGTTTAATGTTTAATATTAATCATATTTTGATAGAATCTCTAACCCATTAGTTCATAGATCAAATGTACGCTTGGAGTTATTTGTTTTTCTGTTTGTGAATGCAGGTCAACTTTGGGAGGAGATTTGCAGTCAAGGAGAAACCGAAAGTGAAAGGATCTACATCAAACGTGGAAGTCAAGGTATAGTGAATTGATCCTTTTATCTTTGTATTTACAGATGAATAATGGGGTTTAGGATTTGGATGTTGGTAAAAAGCAGGAGACTTTAGGTCATTTCTGCATGCATTATAGAACCCTTAATGCTAGTCCGTAGGGGGATTTCCCACCCACAATAGAATTGGCGACCATACTGGGGATTCTGTAGGGTTTTCTGGGGATACTTTTGGGGTATTTTAGAATTGGTTTCACTACCTTTTTTCTGAGTTTTTTGCAAGAGTATGAGTTTGTAGGGATTTTGTTCTTCCATACCAATATTCCCTACATAATTTCTTGACTGTTTGATTTTATTTCCATAAATTTACATAGGTATACGCGGCCTGCAGAAGCCCTGCCCATGTATACACACGCCTTACCTTTAGACAACCCACATATATCTGCTAGGTTGTTGAAGTGGCAGTTGCATGCTTAAGTCCAGAATTTGTTTTTAAAGAGAGGTAGTCATTATCTTTCCTTGTCAGAAGTGATCCTTCTCAAGGGTTTACTGGATTTTTTCATGGTCTTTTTGTTGCAGTCTATAGCCTAGGATAACCTCAAATTAGCTTTGTTCTATAAAATTTTTCTTTTATTTTTATTTGTCAAAGTATTTTTCTTTGTCTCTAGGGATTCTAGTTTTCCAATACCAACACAACCTGCCTATGTTGGACTGTGTTTTTTACTTTTTTGATCATTTACAGAGCCATACGCTCCCTGCAGTAGCTCTGCACGTGTGCATACATGCTCTTCCTTTGGATAACCCACGTATATGCTACTGAGGTAACAGTCGCATATCTGAGTTGGGGAAATCTTTTGACAGAGAGAGACAATCATCCTCTTACCTGTTATAAGCTAGTCTTTTTAGGGGTATTTTTGGTCTCTTCCCTGTTCTTTGTGATCACATTCTATAGCCTAGGTTTGACTGTAGCATAGTTTTATTTTCATCAAAAAGATTACTTGAGTTTTCTATAATAGAGTTTTAGACAAATTTGTGAGTCTTTTCTGACCAGCTTTTTGAAGTTTGGTTAAGTGACTCCATGCGATCCGTAGGAGGGCCATAAGTTATTTTGGTTGTTGTTTTTTCTTCACTTTATCTTTTTGCTTGCTTTAGAAGAAAGAAAAGGAATCCATTTTTCAATTCTCTTATTTTAAGTCATGTTGAAAGTTTTCATTTCTTTGTTTGATTGAGTAGTTGGTTGTTTGCATTAATAATGAAGGAAAAGTTTTTCTTTCATAAGTTATTAGCTATTTACCTAGGAAAATAAGTAGCTCGTAGTTGAGCGAAATCCTGTGTTGAGTTTTTTGTTCAAAGATCTTAGAAAAAATAGTTTGAAAAGTTGGTTAAAGAATTTAAAAGAGCAAATTTGAATTTGTCAAGAAGAAGTTATTTTGTTTCCATCTTTCTGTTTATCTTCTCTTTCATCTTTGAAAACATCACTAGTTTCACTTTCATAATCTTTGAATTAAGACAAGACAAAAAATTAACGATTAATTAAAATCAACTAGACTTTATGTTTTGTAGGGTCCATCAACTAGTCTAGGCTAGAGCCTTGATTTAAGTTGGAGAGGAAACTCTTCAAGGATACAAAACATAGATAAGAGTAATAGTCTGTGCTAGGGAGTGTTAAAAGTCTAGTATCGTGAAATTTATCTGGGACCCCCCTCTAATACTGGGGCTAAACATGAGGTCATGTGTGGAAAGGTAGTAGAAATAACCCCTCCAAAGCCAGACCAAGCGTAGTGGAGAACGCATATAGGGGGATTGTCTTGGGATTCCGTCGATAGCATTTTCCACAGACCTTCATGGGTCTTGAATCCATTCAAGGTCCTCATTTGTCTTCCAGACCACTTGATTTCGATACCCTTGAAAGGTTTCAGGCTTGATACCCTTCTCATTGTGGTCCACCCGGCTGTCAACTATACCTACCTGGTGAATGTTTGCGTGCTGGCAACCTAGTTGCCTTTATTTTAGGGACTTACATAGGTGACTACGGGGGTAGAACGCAATACCTAAAACAGACATCAGGCCACACTTTGCAGAGTATACCCGAAGGGTGCTTCCATATTTGAGTTTCACTTGCACCAGGTAGTTTCTCTAGTGTTGGTTGTTGTAACTATTCTTCCAACTAGTTAGTGATTGCTTGTCTTATCTCATAGGGAATTTTTCTAGTGTGTGTTGTTCTTGAATGAATGGAAAGCCCTAGTGTTTCATTGATATTCTCACACAGTGGAGGATCAGGAGCTTCGTCGGTCATGAAGGCTTCTTGGCCTTCCACGGAGTACACTAGAGCCACCCCTGCCACTGCTTAGGAGAAAACTAGACCAACAAGGGTCTTTTGAGGTGACTGGGTCACAGGAAACTGTGCCCGAACAACCTCTGAGAGAAGAAATTTCAATTCTGGAGGAACCAACCATTTCAGAACTTAGAGAGAAATCTCTTGGTCCATCCAAAACTCTGACCACTGATATTTTGACGCCAATCATCCTATAGATTTATCCTTATGAGTGCTAGATAGTGTTAAAAGAAGCAATGGAAACAAATGTTACCACTTATTCTAGGAATTCTCCTATTCCCGCTATGGCTGTCACCATAGGGGGTGTTCCACCTCCTAACCCACCATTTTTGGTCCGGGACACCATGGTCTCAACTGCCTCTACTTCGAGCAATGGTCTGATCCTGTCTATTGTGGAAACCACTGTTCCTTTCACACAGAGTTTGACAGGCCCTCCGTTCTCATACGTGATGCCTAGCTTAGGTACAAGACTCGTACTTTCCTACTCCACTCTATAGACTTTAGGTCTCGGGGTAGGGAGCTCTAACTCTCCTCTACAAGGATCCATGGGGGGAACTTCAACTTCCATTAACACTTTCCATTATGGAGGAGGTCTTATACCTCCTTCGTCCCCTTCACTCGGCGGTGCTCACCAACATTTCGCTAGACTGAACACACACCATAGTTCATTTGGTGTAGGGAGTCAAGGACTACCTTCTCATGGCATGCCAGTAGGTTCGACACCATTCTCTTTGTTCGACGCATTTAGTAACAACTCTTTCTCATCAGTTTCTTTCCCGACCAAGGGCAATCCTGTTTATGGACAACCAAATCCTATGCAAGGTACTATTCCTGCACACAGGGCAAACCCAGGAATTCCTTCTACACATGGACCTTGGAATTATTAATAGGGATAATTCCCTCATTAGGGATCCCGATTGGGGGAAACCCCTTTCACAACCAATGGAACCCCAAGAAAGGAGCATGACCTATGCCCATGGGATTGACATGGGGAAACCCTTCCCAAATTCCTTCAAATGCAATGCACGCCTAACTGTCTACATCCTATTTCAGGAATCATTCGATGATGTCTCCACAAATATAGAATCCGTACACTGATCATTACCATGGTTTTTACCAGAACCCTCGCCAGCAACCCAACTTTTCTTGGCAACTTGGTGCCTATCAAACTCTAGTCCCCTTTTTCCATTAACCAACAACCCAAACTATCGTTTCTGGAAACATTGCATTTGCTAGACTTGAAAAGGTTTTTGAATGACCCTATCTGTCACGATCTGCACTGGCCTCCTATGCCGACCAAGTTGCCTTCGGACATACCAAAGTTCGAAGACAATCCTAATGAAGATCTAGGAGATCATGTGATGACTTTTCACCTTTGTTTCTCGTCTAATTTGTTGAAGGACGACTCCGTATAGTTGCGTTTGTTTCAGTGTACTCTCATTGGGAGTGCTGCAAAATGGTACATTGAGCTCAACCGCTCAAGATACTCTTCCTTCGGAGAATTGGCAATGGTTTTCTTAAACCATTTCCAATTACCTGTGAGATACGACGCCGACACAGAATTGTTGGCCAATTTCGAACAGACAAAAGAGAACGATATATTTGATCACATTCAAGAATGGAGACATCGGAAGAGTTTGATTAAAGTGTCATTCCCACCAGAATTCCTACTTGAGTGGTTTCTGTTATTGGGAAAAACACCCTACAGACTAGCAAACTAGGGTCAGACTTGCATGCAGATTTTGAACGAAAAGAAAATACTTTTTTACCTACAACCCAATATTTAAACCCCTCTTTCACAGTAAATGCATGGAAAAGGACCACCAACCTTATTACCGACGTTCGATGTAGATCCTCCGTTGCTCTTCGATTACTTGCTTGCGCTGCTCCTTCCATAGATGACTTGCACTCAAGACAAACAACAACTATGCATGCATGCTACTTCTATACTCAAGGGTTAGAAATCAATCATAAATTAAGCAAACCATAGACAATTCATGCATTGGGATGGGAAAAGTATTCTTTTTATTACTGAAATTGAATCAACTTACAAAAAGCTGAGACTGGACACCGCTCCTTGGACTTGATCCTTGGCTCCTCTTCTTTTGTCCTTCAACTTCTTTGCATTAAATCTCCTTTGGCATGAGGAAAGGCTAAAGGGTTGGGACAATGGATTACATAAATGGGCAGAGTTTGTTTGCTATATTTTTTCCTCCTCCAAATGGTACCCCTACCCCTTCTTTTATAGGCTAGAAGGAGCTATGGTTTTGGATGAACCCTCGGCCATGCATTGCCGGGAGTTTCAGTTAACTGAACCATACCTTTTTGTTTCGTCATCAACTTTCCTTTTTTCATGCTTTGTTAGGTACACATGGGCTGTAGTGATTCATCCAGCATGCACATGCGTGCAGTAATGGGTTAGGGTGCGTGGGCCTTGACACAAGAGGATTTTCAAAGAGTTTTTCAGTAGATTTTTGGCAAAGAAGGGATATGAGTTGGCCAGATGCTAGGTAAGCATGTGTGGTGCAATTTAGGTTTATAATAGATGCCCCCTAATGTATGAGATTAGAAGAGCATTTGATGGCTGAAATACATTACCAATCTTTACTGATGTGCCGAACGATTGAGCCCAAGGATCAGGAACCAGGAGGTGTCATCTGCAAAATAACAAATGTCTCACCGAGGCGGGCATACCCATGCTCAGGATAAAATAGAACCATGGATACCAATCAAATACACTGTAGATCTATGTCAAATAACTATAAAGAGTAGCCGCAAATAATACACAACAGAGCTACATCTCGAAATCAGAAAGATATACATATAGAGTACCCATATTCCAGAAGCTGATTTTCCCTGATGGTTGTACTTCAGAGCTCGAGCAACAACTTCAAAATATTCTAAAAATCAGGTAGGAGTGTAATATGAGTGTACGACTGAACTACCCAGAGGTCTTTGACGACTCGTCAGTTATGGAATTGATAATCTTGATGATCAGACTGAAGGCTTCAGTGACTTCGAACAAGGACTTGATTGGACGTTCAGGAAGGATGGGTATGCAGACAAGAGACATATTGTAGAGGGGCCGACTCAGGCTTAGTGACAAACTTCCCTTGGACAATAGCACGACAAGTGATAAGACTCAGGCAACATATATGTTAATCATAAGTCTACGAAGTAGGAGGCAACGCAAACTCTCCATATGTTTGGAAGAGTAACCA
>ML797576.1:170931-189009 GCA_009831015.1 Picea engelmannii
GGGGCCGACTCAGGCTTAGTGACAAACTTCCCTTGGACAATAGCACGACAAGTGATAAGACTCAGGCAACATATATGTTAATCATAAGTCTACGAAGTAGGAGGCAACGCAAACTCTCCATATGTTTGGAAGAGTAACCAAACAGTGGAGGACACAACTCTATATAGTGATAAAATCTTCCAAAGGTCGTACTACATCCCATAGTCTAATGATCAAACAGATAGATGTGCTTTATCCAAGGGCGACTCATCATGCTGCCAATAAAGAAAATTCTTTTCCCATCCTCTTTTTGGGACATATTTGATTTTTTTGTTCTTTTCGATAATTTTGAAAAAAGAATAAAGGAATATTATGTTACAATGGAGGAATGAGTACTACAAACATACGAGCTCAAGGCAAAAGGAAAAGACTGATGTTCTGGTAAAATGATACTTGGGAAAAATCCTCCGGTGGCCAAAGGTGTTAAGACACAGAAGCAAACTGTCACAAGGCTGGTGGATAAGGTATGCAAATGCGGTTGATAGAACACACAATGGTAACGTTCTTTGATGTAAGTTTAATGAGCCCAGAGAAGGTAAGATCGGTGGTTTTTTATGTTTAGAGAGTCTGAAAAATAATAAAAGGAGACTCTGTCGGAGTACCTTTTTCGACAATAGTCTAGTCGGTTCGAAAAAGGGATAAACTAGCATCGATTAGACGTCAATTCAAAACCATTTTAACGAGTGTGACAAGGAAAATATCACTTGGCTATTTTTTCACTTTTAAGGAGTCTGAAAAAATCTTAACTATGGACTCCGTCAGGAATATTCTTCTGTACCAATTTAATGAGTGTGAAAGAATAAGGTCACTCGACGATATTTTCAATTTTAAGGAGTCTAAAAAGAGCTTAACTATGGACTCCGTGGGGGTTTCTTTTTCGTAAATTTAGTCCCTTAGGTCGGAAAAAGGAATAAAATTATACCCAAAGATACTCTTCTAAAGAATGAGAATTCGATAGAGTATACCTTTGTTCGTACAGTTGATCGTCTGGACCGAAAAAGGGGTAAACTACTGCCGGACAGACGTGACTTCAAATTTCAGTTTAATGAGAGTGAAAGGCCACAAGATCGCTTGACAATCTTTTCACTTTTAGAGGGTTTGAAAAGGGCTTAAAAGGAGACCCGTTATTTTTTCGGAGTCTTGAGGGTAAGACAAAGAGCGAAAAATACTCTTGCAAATGAGGATCAAACTCATATTTAGGAAAGACTATATGGACTCCTGAGCCTACTATGGTTTTAGAAACGGCATGGACACCATAATGCAACCAGGACCTACTTAGGGTATCCATGTTCTGGTAAGCTCTATCACCAAGTTGCGACACTTCTAGAGCAGATATGATGGTTCTGTGTCACAACCTAATGGGATCGATCCTATAGCGGAAGAAAAAGACAACAAGATGCAAAAGTTGGGGTGATAACCTAACATATATGCTCAAGTTGATTTTTGAAATTTTTTATGGACTGCCAATATTTTATCAAAACTCAAAAACAATTGTCCCCATGCCCGATCAAATGCCTCCCATATAACTCCTGAATCACTCTAAATGGTTTTTGGTATAAAGAAACTAATAAGGGAGGCCAAAAAAGTGACAAAAAGAGGCCAAAAAGTCTATAAATAGAAGCTGGCAGCTCATTATTACCATTGTTGATTTGGAAATTGACTCTAGAGCCAAAAGACCCCCTTTGCCAAAGATAGTGATTCCGAGAGCTACAGTGGACGAAATGAACTTTTTCTTGGACCAAGTAAGTACAAACTCCCTTATCTAGCTATTCAATACTTCAATTTAGTTATTTAGTTGGTTTTTTCGGTGGGCGTCGACCTTAAAAAGGTTGGTCTTAGGTACACACAGGCCGTGTCTGGACAGGTTGCATGTACACTCAGCAAGAGTAAAGTCTGCCCAAGTGTACATGTGACTGTCACCTCTACAGCCCGCGTGTACCCCCCTTTTATGATGAAAAAACAAACTAAAAGGAAGTACTGACTCTCCTTTACCTTGTTGTGTTGGCAATATGTATGTCCAGTGGAGGGAAAGAGAGCATGAGGCAATCAGTGAGTTGGTTATTGTAGATCCAAATGTTGTGGCGGTGTCAATGAAATGCGGTTTACTCAAATTCTTTCTATGTCCATTTATGCGTGCGCAACCAAGGCTACTGAATGCCTTGATTGACTATAGCATCCTAATGTAGAGGCATTTATGTGAGAGGGGCAATTATTGGTGCCCACCACTGAGGATATTTACTTTCTGACTAGCCTCTCAAGGAGAGGGGAACCAGTCAACTTCCAGACTTTTCCTGCGAGGCCGAGTAAGATATCGGAATTGATAGCTGAGAACTGTGAGGCTGGGATTGACCGTGTGGGCTCCCAGGTACCCATCAAAAAGATTACTAACTTAGCGCTATTACAAGATTACTATCTTGTTATTGATTGGACGGATTACCGGCTCAACATCCGTGCATCAGGCTTCGCATGCACGGATGAACTGTGCCATCCAATGCATGAATGCACAAATTTTTGACTGGAGTATCACACTGCTTGAGTGCATGAAGAGGCAATTGACAGATTGCTGACAGTGGACAGAGAGGAACTTTGGGTTCGAGACCATCTTATGTTTGTTCTTTTTTGAGAGAGTTTCGAGTTTCATTTCTTGGGTTGTAGTACGAGGACATCAGGCCTCTTTCCCTGCAGTGTGTAGATGGGTAGTGTTACTGCCGTGAAAGGGTGGTGGAAGGACTGTTGAGTCCTTCGACAATGATTTCTTTGCTTGGCTGTCACGATAGATCCCTATTATCAAGGACTACCCGTATGCAGGGATATATTTCTCTAGAGATCCTGAGATACCCGTGCCTCCTGGTGAGGAGCAAGGGGAGATGGGTAAGTCTCCACCTTTGTAGTTTTTTTGTTTGCATATGTAATTTTTATGTCTTTTTGTTATATATATCATTTTTTTTGTATGCCAAAGTATTAGACGGGTAAATGTTTGTTGCATGTAGATGTGGGACCCGTGTGACCTGCCGATTATGTACAGAACAGGTGTCATCCATGGACAGAAGCCGTGGCTACCGCTGCTGGGGGAGCAGCAGTGGCAGGGAACCTCCCAGCCAAAGAGGCCAATAGGGTCCTTAGGAGAATTGAGCGGAACTTCACTGCGCTCACTCGTACAGTCCCGATGGTAGAGATAGAGGACCTACCACCATCCATGCAGCCTCAAGTTGTGGGGGAACCTCGCACATGGGTCCGATTGTTTAGGCATTTACCCTGTGCTATGGATGATTATAATAGGGACCATAGGCCCTGAACAGACTTAGACATTTTTATGTGCCATGAGCACCTACTTGTATATATTTTTTGAGGGCATAAGCCTAGTGACTCGTTACTATTCCCATTTTTTGAGGCGCTTGCATCCATCTATGTACTCTGGTTATTTTGTGATGTTTATATATGATTTTTATCTTTTTGTGTCTTATGGATTTTGTGTGCAAAAATGTATTTACATGTTTATGTCCATGTTCTGTTATATGTGGGCAAGATTCCAATCTAAAATTTGATTAGCTAGAATATCTGTAATTTGGTTTAATCTCCGAGGAACATGAAAATATGTAATATAATCAAAGTTTCATTCTAAGAGACGTACCCTAAGGAATCGTCTGTGTAAAGTTGGATCATGAACCTGGTATACTCTATTTAGCTGCGACACAACCAGTTGAGCGTCGAGATAGACCCGGTGATGAGAGATACCCAATGACAAGGCATCATGAAGAAACTCAATAACTGCACTATACTCGATGTCATTATTCGTGGTGTCACCTAAGCATATACCTTCAGAAGATAACAACTGACCCTATGGTGTAAAGATTACCCAAGCTGCGGAGGCAAGCCTTTGCGTGTGTCAACTAGTACCATCTGCATACCCAACAAACACCTCAGACTCATTTGACATCTACCATATTGACGAAAGATAAAATCAATGACACGTCCATAACACTTTAAAAGAAACTTAAAAAGCAATAGTACAAAGACTATACATATGTTAAAAAAAGTTACCCACAGTGAGCTATCTATGAGTAATACTTCTTGAGGTAGAGCCCATTTCTAGGCTCCACCAAAGAATTCCCTTCAAAATCACCCAAACGATAAGCGTCCTTTTTTAATACCTCTTTGACAATGAAGGGTCCGAACCACATGGGTTTAAACTTTCCTGCCCCTAGGGGGTCCTTGTCTTGGTCATAGACCAGGACAAGGTCGCCTTCAGAGAAAATCTAAGATGAATGGACCTATCATATTGACACTTGAACCTATGTTTGTGAGCCTCGTCGGCCAGGGCCGCATCACGACGCTGCTCATCAAGTTGCTCAAGGTGTACTAACCGTTCTTCAAGTGAAGAAGTGGTTGGCAATAACTAACTGCTAATTTCAGAGATAGGATTTGACATTCGATGGGCAAGACTACCTCCAGCCCGTAAACGAGTTGAAAAGGTGAGAAACCGGTTGTAGTCTTAACAGATGTTCGGTAAGCCCATAATGTCGAGTATAACATGAAATGCCAATTTGACTTGGCTGAGTTGATAGTTCACTGTAGAATAGTCTTAAGAGTTTTGCTTATAGCTTCCACCTGCCCATTGGCTTGGGGGTAGTAAGGTGATGAATGTTCTTGCCGTAACCCAAGCTTTGATGTTAATTTGGTCATCATTTGGTTCTAAAATTGATTGCCATGGTTAGTGATAATCTCTCTTGGGACGTCGTACCTTGCTATGATCTGGTTGAATAAGAACAGAGCTGCAGTCTCTCCATCATCTTTAAATGTTGGCATAACTTCAACCCATTTAGTGAAGTAGTCAACAACTACGATGATATAGGGATGCCCCCTTGCTGACGAGGGGTTGCATGTAGTGTAATCAATCCCCCACTTAGTGAAGGGACCAACTGTGATGACAGGAAACATAGGAGCGGTATGTTCCCTCATCTTCTGAGAGAAGATTTGGCATGGATGGAACTTCTTGACCGATTCGATACAATCTTTGATAAGTGTGGGCCAGAAGTAACCTGCTTGTAGAATTTTTTGGGCTATTGCCAACCTAGATAAATGACCACCAAAAGCTCCAGTATGACAATCGTTGAGCACTATGATGGCCTCCTCATGAGTGAGACATCGACGCAATATCCAGTTTACACCTCTCTGATACAACCTATCATCGAGTATGAGATAATTCTTATCCTGATGGCGTATCCACTGACGCTTGTCACGAGAAGCAGAGGTGGGGCACTTCAAAGTCTAGATATAGATAAGTATATCTTCGTACCAGGGGTCTGAAGATGCAATCAAGAATATATCCCCCCGGATAGGCGATTCCTCAGGCACAACATCACCTTACTCAACCGGAAGTTCTGAAATAAGCTCTACAAAGACCAATGACTTCTTGGAATTTGCTGAAACGAAGTCTAAGTCAAATTCTTCGAGGATGACTATCCATCTACTAATTTTTCCGTCTATAAATCATCGTGTCAACATGTACTGGAATGGATTCACGACAACAATGACGGTGGTCTTGCGAAACAAAACACAGTGACAAAACTGTTGAACAGCATGAACTGCTTCCAACGCAAGTTTTTCGATATGGGAATAATTGAGTTTCGGTCCTATGAGCCCTCAGCTCAGGTAATAGATCACATATTCTAAAAATGAATAGTCTTCCTGAACTAAAACCATGCCTATGGTTGACTCTGCGACAACCAAATATAATAAGAAATCTGTGTTATAGTTAGGTGGTCGTAGATGAGGTGCGGTTGTGAGGGTGTGTTTTAATGCATCGAAAGAGCGTTGAGCATCTTCGTCCCAGAAAAAAGGAACGTCTTTCTTTAGTAAATGCATAAAGACCTTGGTGATTTTAGCATAGTTGGCGATGAAGCGTCGTAATAAGTTCACCTTGCCTTGTATACTATGAATATGTAAGATTGTGCGTGGGGGGGGCAACTGGATTATTGCCTCCACCTTAAGAGGATCGACCATGATCCCTATTGTTGATACAATGAAACCTAACAAACATCTTGACATTACGCAGAGGTTGCACTTGTTTGGATTCAAGTGAATCCTAAAGTAGCGATAGCGTTCAAAGATTAGTCTAAGGTGCATGGGATGATCCGTTCTCTTGTGAGAGTGTGATGCTAAATCATCTAGATAGGCCTCGACTATATGTTTGAGGTCATGAAAAGTAAAAGACATGGCCCGCTTGAATGTGGCTCCAACATTTTTAAGGCCAAAAGGAATCTTACGATATGCGAATGCACCCCACGAACAAATGAATGCCATTTTGTGTTGGTCTTCAGGTTTGATTTGGATATTATTATATCCTGAAAAACCATCCATGAACGAAAAGGCTTCACAACCGGCACATTCATCAATGATCTGGTCAATGAATGGTGTTGGAAAATTATCTTTGGGACATGCCTTGTTTAAATCATGAAAATCGGTACATACACAAATCGTGCCTTGTTTTTTATTGACCAGCACAGGGTTTGACACCCATTGAGTCAAATGAATAGCATAAATGAAACCTGCCTTTAGCAATTTCTCAACCTCAATCTTGATGGCTGCTGCTTTCTTAGGATTGATTGGACAAAGCTTTTGTCAAACATGATTGGCATTAGGATACGTTGTGATTTCATGTTCAACTATTTTCGAATCGATACCTGGCATTTCCTCATAAGACCAGGAAAACATGTGGCGGAATTATTTGAAAAGATCTGTGTAAACTTGAATCTCTTTGGGGGAACAATCCGCTTCGACGAAGACATTCTCCATGATGCCAGGGTTTCAGGAGATGTTGATGGGTATAGTTGTAGCGATAGTCTCCATATTTCCCTCATCATAAATTTTTTGTGTAGCTAAGAGGTTAATAGGACATGGCTGATCTCTCATCATGATAACAGTGAATTCTCCTGCTTCGATTCAGCTTAACTCTAGGAGAAAGTATGATCTGTGATGAAGATCTTCCCAAGGTTTTTCTAGACTAGTCATTGCTTCGATTACTGCTTCGTCAGAAGGCAAGAATAATTCTAATGAATCGACGTTAGCAAGAGAACCCTAAGCCCAAATAGGCTCTAGAAGTGGATCTAAATCTTGTGCCGGAGTCGGATCAGGGTTAGCTGAAGCTTGATAGACTAAAGAGTATGCTACTTCAACGACCGACAAGGGCATGGACATGCCTGAGTGCCCTGTCTCATCCATCGTGGTTGATGGGGAAGGAAGAATCCAAGGATCCTCAAAGTAAGTCGTGTGAAACGATGAAACTTGAAAAATCTCAACCTTATGGTGATTAGATATAAATTTGACATCATCGTGAGGAGGTAGGTAATCGAAGGTACCCATCAAGGACGGGCACAAACCAAATCCTACGTTAACGACACCTGGTTGAGGATTATCTATCATTGGGACCGTGGATGCCCCTAAAGCTAGGTCAGGTCTGGAGAAGGACAGTTGATCGATGGTCAGTATCCGACCCTCGTGTGGAAACAACAAGACTCAGAAAATGGTAGAAACCAAAACTTGCACAACATAAGTCCAACTCCATCCTAACAAGAGGTTATAGTTGAGGGGAGCATCGACTACCTCTACTTCGACACACACAATTTTCCCTCCTAATTGCACAGGGAAAGAAGGAACGATGCTATGTGGTCAGAAAGAACGACCGTCGAACGCAATGAGGAGAGTAGGTGATGGAGACAAAGTGCACTGGCCAATGGCCTTCCAACATGCTAACGACATAACGCATGTTGAGGCACCCTCATCGACCACCGTGCGAAAGATATTCCATGTAAAAGTTTTCATGAGATGAGCCACTACTATCTAAAACTCTACGTGGTAAGGGAGACGAGGTTTTAAGTCGGTTGTATCTAACATGATGGTACTCGGATTACAAGTCTCAGTAGATCCCAAAGCGGTTAACAAGGATTTCCTCTGAGTAGGGCAGCTTTGGAGGACCTCCAAAGTAGACATCGCACAAGGGGTTTGTGATAAATCCTCAACCACAGAGTAATTCTGGGCGGCCCTTGCGTTTGGGTTGTGAGAATATTTTTTAAATGCACCTTTTGGAATGTGTGTCATAGTTTCTCCCAACATCTTCTCAATCTGTAGAGGAAGAGATGGGAGGTCAGCTTCTTTACCCTTCTCAGAAGCACTTGGTTTACTATAGTTGTGCTCTCTAGTCATTATGAAAGCATCACTCCTAACCATATATACGTTCGCGCATGAGGGATTGTTTGGAGGAGGGAAGTTTTCTTGGCTACCCCCTTCAGTGCTTGTAGAGGCTTGAGTTAAATTTTTCCCATGTTGAAAGGGATTAGTCAACATTGCCTACTATTATTGTGTGACAAACTTTTGGGCCTCTGCAAGTTGAGGAAAAAGATGGGTTGGGTGGTCTTCCGTGCAGAAGTTGCACAGATTCCTTGCCTTCCGTTTTTCCGTGTTGTCCCTGCCAGCATTATCAGTGGGTTTTTTATCCCCCTTACCCTTCTTTCATTGTTTTTTCTTCCCTTCAGGCTGCTGGGGGGCCTTTGGGTTAGTCAACTACATGGAGTGTACTTCCGACATTTGGGTAGGGGGAGCAGCCAAAGAAGTAGTTTGGGTGGCCGTTGTGTGTTGTATGGATAACTGTTGCAACTGTTTTTTCAATTGCTCAGCGGGCTTGGTTTGTGCTGAACCAACAATACCATTGGCATGTGGTCCAACTCTTTATCTAGTTTTATCTAGTATCGAATGTGGTGCATATGGAAAGATGTTGTATAATAAACTAGACTGAGAATAGATGAACTCAAACTGTTGAGCCCTCATGATGGCATCTTCTTCGGAGAAAACTCCGGAAGTCATGACGTCTTTGGATAACTGTGGGACCAAAGACTTAAGGAACCACTCAAGAAGGAATGATGGTGGGATGGGTACTTTGATTAGACTCTTTCGACGTCTCCATTCTCAGATATGATCAGAGATATGGTCCGCGGTTGTTTGTTCGAAATTGGTGAGCAGCTTTGTGCCAGCTTCGTATCTCACAGGTAACTGGAAATGGGTAAGGAAGGCCATCGCCAGTTCGCCAAAGGAAGAGTATCTTGAGAGATCGAGCTCGATGTACCATTTCATGACACTCCCGATAAGAGTATGTTGAAACAATAGCAATTGTACAGAGTCATCTTTCAATGAGTTAGATGAACACCAAAGATGGAAGGTAGTCACATGATTACCTGGATCTTCATTAGGCTTGGCCTCGAACTTTGGAATGTTCGAAGGAAACTTCATTGGCATAGGAGGCCAATGTGGATCGTGACAAATAGGATCATTTAACAACCTTGTCAAATCTGGCAAGTGTAACATCGCCAGGAATGGTAGTTTGGGTTGTTGCTGATAACCTGGGAGAAAGGGTCCTGGAGTTTGACTGGCACCAGGTTGCCCGGAAAAGTTTGGCTGCTGGCCTGGATTCTGGTAGAAACCATGGCTCTAACCAACATAAGTATTTTTCATCTGTGGAGACATCATTGGTTGATTTCCCATAAAGGACATAGAGTGTTGGGCATGCATAGTGTTCAAAGGACTTTGGGAAGGATTACCCCATGTCGGTCCTGATCGGAGAGGCATAGTAGACTGTCCTGGGTTCCATTGACTATGGAAAGAATTACCCCATAATGAAATTCCATAGGAGGGAACAGATCCTTGTTATGAGTTCCAAGGTCCTGCTATATGTGCCCCTTGCATAGGAATAGTACCCTGCGCAGGAGTAGATTGTCCAAAAATGGGATTGCCCCTAGACGGAAAATCGATTGATGAGAAAGTGTTGTTACCAAACATCCCGTTCTAAGAAAATGGTGTCAAACCTACCGACATACTGTGCGCAGGTGTTCCTTGAATCCCTGCTGCAAATAAACTAGTGTGTGTAGGCTACCCGGTGGACTGCTGATGCGGACCACCAAGCGAAGGGGACAAAGGAGGGATATGACCTCCTACGTAAGGAAAAGCATTAAAAGGGACAGGAGTGCCCCCAAGTTGACCTTGCAGAGGAGAGTTAGAGCTCCCTGCTCCTAGACCCAAAGTTTGTAAAGTGGAGTAGGTTAGTGTAGGACTTGTACCCAAACTAGGCATACCGTATGAGAATGGAGGGCCTGTCACACTAGGTGTGAAGGGGTTTGTGGCCACCACCATAGACAGGTTCGATCGACTATGCGACGTAGTTGTGGTTGAGACCATAGTGGCTCAGATCGACAACAGTAAGTTAGGAGATGATTCTCGTGTGGTAGCAACCATGGTGGGAATGGAAGAATTCCCAGAAGAAGTAATAACGTTTGTTTCCAAAGCTGTGTGAGGCACTGACTGCCATTCCTGAAATTGGATCAGTACAATAAACGGTGCCAAGAAATCAGTGGTTGGGGTTTCAACCGAGCCAATATTGGTGGTTGATTCCTCTGGGAGTTGTTTGGGCACAAAGGTTTGTAACCCAGTCACTTCAAAAGACCCTTGTTGGTCTAGCTTTCGCCTTAATGGTGGCGGGGGTGGCTCAAGTGTAACCGATGGTAGGCCAAGAAGCCTTCGTGACTGGTGGAGCTCGATATCCTCCACTATGTGAGAATATCCAAGACATGCTAAGCTATTTTACACGTTCAAAAGTAACACACACTAAAAAGAATCCCCTAAGAGATAAGAGAAGCAATCACTAAACTATTTGGAAGAACAATTACAACAACCAACACTAGAGCAACTTACCGGTGCAAGTGCAACTCGAATACAGAAGCACCATCTAGGTATACTCTGCAAATAATGGCCCGATGTATGTCCTAGGTACCGTGGTATACCCCCGAAGTCACCCATGTATGTCCCTAAAAATATTGACAACTAGGTTGCCAGCACGCGAACAATCACCAGGCGGGTACAGTCGAAATTCAGGTAGACCACAATGAGTAGGGTATCAAGCCCGAAACCTGTCAAGGGTATCGAGAGAAAATGGTCCAAAAGACAACTGAGGACCTCAAATGGATTCGATACCCATGAAGCCCCGTGTCAAATGAAAACGATGAAATCCCAAAACAAGCCCTCGATATGTGTTCTCCACTACGATTGGTCTGGCTTTGGAGGGGTTATCTCTGCTACCTTTCCGCACGCGAACTCATGTTTATCCCCTGTGTTAGAGGGAGGTCCCAGATAACTTCCACAAAACTGGACTTAGACACTCCCTATCGCAGACTCTAATGTTTTGTTTTGAATGACCTTGGAGAGTTTCCTCTCCAACATAATCCAAGGCCCTAGTCCTGAACTAGTTTGTGAACCCTACAAACAAAAAGTATAGTAGATTTTAAATTAGCGTTTCTTTTATGGATTTTTCTTATGTCAAGGGGTATGAGGGTGAAACTGATGATGTGTAAAGATGAAAGAGAAAATGAATGAAAAAAGCTGGAAACAAAAGACTTTTACTAAATGCAAAATTTCAACAACTCTTCACAAAGAAAGATTTCTTTTTCTTTTCAATTTTTCTAAGATTTTATACAGCAAACTTAAAGAATTTCGCTCGACTACGAGCTACTTATGCTCTAAATGCACTACAAAAACTTACGAAATAAAAGACTTCTCCCTAGCTAATGATGCATAAACACACTCTTCAACCAAAGAAGAAAATGAAAAGAGATTTTTTATTTATTTAAGTGCTAGTAAAGCAACAAAGGGAAAATACCGACAACCACAAAACCAAGAAAAAAAAACTCTGTCTTAAAGCCCAGATCGCAAAGAATCAGAGTAAATAATCACACAATGGTAATAAAAAACAAAAAACAAAAAAAAAAGACTCTCACGCTTGTCTAAAAACCATAATTTTTTTTTTTCTGTCAACTATTAACTGAGAAAAAGCAGGCTAAGGGTAAGATGACCTAACCTACTAACTATTCAAACGTAGACTCAAACACCTGAGAGGAATACTTCTCATCAAAGGAGGGGATGATTTCCCCACCCTGAACAAAAGGTAGCCTGTCCAAGCATGCGATTGTCACTAAAACAGCATGTGTGCAAACGCGTGCTGAACAGAGACAGAAAGCATGTACACGCGGGTTGACCTTGTACATGTCGCGTGTATATCTAAATTCTAAGAAAAAAATTATGAAAACAGGCAGTCCGGACTAGGAAGAGGCCTTTGGTATTGATAACCAGGGTCCCTTGAAGGCCTGGATTCTTTTTTCTAGTAGAAAAGACAAATAACGAAAGGAATAATAAGGCGAAAATAGAAATTTGAGATAGGACTATGAACCAACAATACTCAGACAGGATTCCAGAAAACCCCTTGAGAATGAATAATTTTGACAAGGAAGAAGAGGACTGCCTCTAAGATTATCTGAAGTCCTACACGCTACTGCTATCTCTACATCTAGCATTCACATGCGGGCTGTAAGAGAATAGGGTGCGGGTACACACGTGCAGGTCTTCTGCAGGCCGCGTGTACCTCTGTGTGTCCCAAAAACTACAGTCAAACAAAAGTCAGGGAAAGATGGTATGGAAAACCAGACTCCCTGCTAGCTCAGACCTTACAGAAAAAGATAGGCAAAGAAAAATAGAAAACCTGATCTTTAAACTACCCAAAAAACTTAAATAAATCTAGGAACCCTACAGAGTATTCTCCCTAGTATGGTCGCCAATTTTTTTGTTGGGAAAAACACCCTACGGACTAGCAAACTAGGGTAAGACTTTCATGCAGATTTTGACCCAAAAGAAACTACTTTTTTACCTACAACCCAATATTTAAAACCCTCTTTCATAGTAAATGCATGGAAAAGGACCACCAACCTTATTATCGGCGTTCGATGTAGATCCTCCGTTGCTCTTCGATTACTTGCTTATGCTGCTCCTTCCACAGATGACCTGCACTCAAGACAAACAACAACTATGCATGCATGCTACTTCTATACTCAAGGGTTAGAAATCAAGCATAAATTAAGCAAACCATAGACAATTTATGCATTGGGACGGGAAAAGTATTCTTTGTATTACTAAAATTGAATCAACTTACAAAAATCTGAGACCGACCACCACTCCTTGAGCCTGATCTTGGGCTCCTCTTCTTTTGTCCTTCAACTGATTTGCGTTAAATCTCCTTTGGCATGAGGAAAGGATAAAGGGATGGGACAATGGATTACATAAATGGGCAGAGTTTGTTTGCTATATTTTTCCTCCTCCAAATGGTACCCCTACCCCTTCTTTTATAGGCTAGAAGGAGCTAGGGTTTTGGATGAACCCTCGACCATGCATGGCTGGGAGTTTAAGTTAACTGACCCATAGATTTTTGTTTCGTCGGCAACTTTCCTTTTTTTGTGCTTTGTTAGGTACACGCGGCCTTTAGTGAGTCAGCCAGCATGCACACACATGCAGTAATGGGTTAGGGTGCGTGGAGCTTGACATAAGAGGATTTTCAAAGAGTTGTTCAACAGAGTTTTGGCAAAGAAGGGATGTGAGTTGGCCTGATGCTAGGTAAGCATGTGTGGTGCAATTTAGGGTTATAACAGTTCCTTAATTCTTTGGTCCCACAGTTATCCAAAGATGTCGCAACATAGGGAGTGTTTTCTAAAGAAGATGAAATCATGAGAGCTCAACAACTAGAGCTGATTTACTCTTAGTCTGGTTTACTGTATGAAATTTTTCCAGATGCGCCATGGTCAATACTTGATAAAACCAGATAGAGAGATGGACCACATGCCGATGGTATTGTTGGTTCATCACAAACAAAGCTCACTAATCAGTTGACAAAACAATTGTAGCAATTTTCGATATGACACACAGCGGCTAGTCCGACCACTAGTCTAGATGCTCCCCCTACCCAAACATCAGATGTACATAGTGTGCAATTGAAAAATCCGAAGGCCACCCAACAGCCTGATGAAAAGAAGAAACAATGAAAGAAGGGTAATGGGGATACATAACCCACTAATAATGTTGGTGGGGGCAAGACCGAAAAGAGGAAGTCGAAGTATCCATGTAGATTGTGCACGGAAGACCACTTGACTCACAAATGCCCTCGACTTGCGGAGTCCCAAAATTTATTTTCACAGCAGCAGCTTTCTCTGTTAAGGAACCCATTTCAACATGGTAAAAATCTGACTCAAGCCTCTACCAGCATAGAAGGGGGTAGTCAAGGACCCCCTCCATCTTGAAGTAATCTTTCATCCGTGAATGTGTATATGGTGAAAGTTGATGCCTATATATCAACTAGAGCACATGACTACGGAAAGACAAGTACCTCTAAGAAAGGTAAAGAAGCCAAAATCCCACCTCTTCCTCTCCAGATTGAGAAGATGTTGGATGAAACAATGACACGCATCCCAAAAAGTGCGTTCAAGAAATCTTCTCACAATCCAAACGTAAGGGCCACCTAGAACTACTCTGTGGTGGAGGATTTGTCTCAAACCCTTTGTGCGATGTCTGCTTTAGAGGTCCTCCAGAGCTGCCCTTCCCAAAAAAAGGATCTATTAGTCACGTTAGGATCTGTTCAGACTTGTAATCTGGGTATAATCATGCTTGATATGACTAACTTAAAACCTCATCTCCCTTACCACGTAGCATTTCAGATAGTAGTGGCTTACACCATGAAAACATTTACTTGGAACATTTTTCGCACGGTGGTTGATGAGGGCGCCTCAACATGCATAATTTCTTTAGCATGTTGGAAGGCCATTATCCAGTCTGCTTTGTCTCCATCACCTACTCTTCTTACCACTTTCTATGGTCGTTCGTTTTGACCACATGGCATCATCCCCTCTTTCCCCGTGCAGTTAGGATGGAAGATTGTGTGTGTTGAGGTTGAAGTGGTCGATGCATCTCTCGAATACAATATCTTGTTAGGAAGGAGTTGGACCTATTCCATGCAAGCAGTGGTCGCTACAATTTTCCAGGTTCTATTGTTTCCACACGAGGGTCAGATCGTGACCATTGATCAATTGTCTTTCTTCTGTCCTGACCCTTCATTGGGGGCATCCACGGTCCCGATGATTGATAACCCTCAACCTGACATCATCAACATAGGGGTTGGTTTGTGCCCACCTTTGATGGGTACTTTCAATTACCCGCCTCCTCAAGGCGATGTTAAGTTCATATCAGACCACCATAAGCTTGATATTTTTCAGGTCTCGTCATTTCGTACGAAATACTTCAATGATCTATGGATTATTCCTTTCCCATTAGCTACAATTGAAGGGACAGGGCACCATGGTATGTCCAATCCCTTATTTGTGGCAGAAGTTCCATACTCTATAGTCCAGCAAGCTTCCGCCAACCCCAATTCGACTCCCGCAGAAGTGTTAGATCCGATTCGAGAGCCTATTTGGGCTCAGGGCTCCCTTGCTGATATTGATTCTTTAGACTTAGTCTTTCCCTCAGACGAAGTGATTATTGAAGCAATGACTAGTCCAGAAAAACCCTGGGACGATCTCCATCACAGATCTTATTTCCTCCCAGAGTTAAGAAGAATTGAAGCAGGGGAATTCATTTTGACTATGACTGGAGATAGTTCTTGTCCTATCAATCCCTTAGTGATGCATGATGTTTATGCCGAGGGTAATATGGAAACTATTTTTGAAACTATACCTATTAATATCTCCAGGACCCCTGTCATCGTGGAGAATGTTTTCGTCGGATATGACTATTCCCCCGAGGAGATTTGAATCTACACTAATTTATTTAAATAATTCCTTGACGTTTTTGCCTGGTCTTACGAGGAAATGCCAAGCATTGATCCAAAAATTGTTGAACACGAAATCATGACTTATCCTGACGCTAAGCCGGTCCGACAGAAGATTCATCTGGTTAATCCTAAGAAGGAAACAACTATTAAAGTTGAAGTAGAGAAATTGTTTAAAGCGGGTTTTATCAACCCCGTCCATTTAACCCAATGGGTGTCAAATCCCATCCTGGTCGACAAAAAACATGGTATGTTTCACGTATGTATGGACTTCCATGATTTGAACAAAGTCTATCCAAAAGATAGTTTCCTCACATCATTTATTGACTAGATTTTCGATGAATGCATAGGTTGCGAGGACATTTCTTTCATGGATGGTTTTTCAGGATACAATTAGATACAAATCAAACCTGAAGACCAACAAAAAACCTCGTTCATTTGTCCATGGGGTACATTCTCTTATCGTAATATGCCTTTTGGTTTGAAAAATATTAGAGCTACCTTTCAGCGGGCCATGTCTTTTGCTTTCCATGACCTCAAATATATAGTCAAGGCCTACCTAGATGATTTAGCATCACGATATTGTAAGAGAATTGAACATCCCACAAACCTCCGGCTTATCTTTGAGCGATGTTTCTACTTCTGGATTCGCATGAATAAAAAAAAATGCAACTTTTGCGTGACGTCGGGTCGTTTGCTAGGTTTCATAGTTTTGACAACAGGGATCATGGCCGATCCTATCAAGGTTGAGGCAATAGTTCAGTTTCCTCCCCCACGTACAATCCTTCATATTTAGAGTTTACAGGGAAAAACAAAATTTTTACGGTGTTTCATTGCAAATTATGCCAAGATCAGAAAGGGATTTATGTGTTTACTGAAGAAGGATGTTCCTTTTCATTGGGACAAAGCCACTCAACACTCATTCGATGCATTGAAATGCGCCCTCACGATTTCCCCTCTGTTGTGGCCACCCAATTATAATAAATATTTCTTATTATACTTGGTTGCAGTAGAGTCGACCATCAGTATGGTCTTAGTTCAGGAAGATGATTTTCTCTCAGAATATGTGATTTATTACCTGAGTTGAGGACTGGTTGGACCGGAACTCAATTATTCCCGTTGTTGGCGGCAGTTCATGTTGTCCAACGGTTCCGTCATTATATATTGTTTCAGAGGACCACCGCCATTTCCATTGTGAATCTGTTTCAATATGTTTTGACATGATGGGTAATTGGCAAAAATATTAATAGATGGATAGTTGTCCTCCAGGAATTTGACTTAGATTTTGTTTCAGCGAAATCCAAAAAGTGATTGGTCTTTGCAGAAATCATCTCGAAACTTTCGGTTGAGTCAGGTGATGTTATGCCCAAAGAGTTGCCTATTTAAGGATAGATGTTTTTTATTGCATATTTGGATCCATGGTATGGAGATATACTAGTCTATCTCTAGACTTTGAAGTGCCCCATCTCTGCTTGTCATGACGAGCATTTCCACATACGCCATCAGGCTAAGAACTATCTCATACTCGAAGATACTTTGTATTGTCGAGGTGTAGATTGCATCCTTCGTCGGTGTCTCACTCATGAAGAAGAAAAAATCATGCTTAACGATTTCCATACTGGAGCATGTGGCGGTCATTTGCTTGGGTTGGAAACAACCCAAAATATTCTATGAGTCGATTACTTTTGGCCAACATTAATCAAAGATTGTATTGAATCAGTCATGAGGTGCCACCTGTGTCAGATCTTCTCTCGGAAGATGAGGGCGCACCCTGCTCCCATGTTTCCCGTCATCACCGTGGGTCCCTTCACCAAGTGGGGGATTGATTACACTACATGCAACCCTCCTTCAACAAGGGGGAACCATTATATCATCGTAGCCATAGACTACTTCACGAAGTGGGTTGAAGCTATGCCAACGTTCAAGGATGATGGAGAGACTACATCTCTCTTTTTGTTTGACCAGATAATAGCAAGGTTCGGTGTCCCAAGAGAGATTGTCACTGACCATGGAAGTCACTTTCAGAACACAATGATGTATGAGTTAACATCAAAGCTTGGGTTGAACCAAGAACATTTGTCACCCTACTACCCACAAGAGAATGGTTAGGTGGAAGCTGTAAATAAATCTCTTAAAAACATCCTACATCAAACGATCAATTCGGCCAAGTCAAATTGGAATTTGATGTTATACTCAACATTATGGCCCTGTCGAATGTTAAGGTCCTAAACTGCACATAGGTAGATCAATGTATTCGGATGTAATAAAGGTCAATATTAATAAGACCTTTCAATAAAATAGAATAAGGCGGATGTAAGAAGACCTAATAGAAGCTTCCGCTTCTAGAAGGATCTTCC
>ML797576.1:233623-255652 GCA_009831015.1 Picea engelmannii
GAGACAGATGGGGGATATATAGTATTTCATGTTAATAGGAATGTGTGTGTGTTCTTGTTCCTAAAAATGCATTTGCACTTTCATAACATTTGTGCATTCCTAAAGGACACACACGTTATTTTTATTTCAATTTTTTTAAGAACGCTCACATATTCTTCTACACGTGTTTCTTAGGAACATGTGCATGTTCTTGAGAACGAACATGCCTATGTGGATTTCTGAGTGGAGGTTCATGGTTTTTAAAACATGTCACATCATAAACACATGCACATTCTTAGAAATGCTCACACGTTCTTTCGATTGCATGTTCCTGCTCACCCCGTTTCCACTTTATCATCCACCAACTTCGTGCACTCACCCTTGAACTAGAAATAAATGGTCATTGATTGGGGATCATAGATAAAATTCCCATGAAGAGGTTATTGATTTATTTTCATCTCTTTGAATTATAGAGGATTGGCCAAATCCTCAGAAAAAATGGCCATAAAAAATTCGGTGGACACTCATAATTCCTCAATCTTACAATTACAAGAAACAATGAATGATAGAGACGAAGTTGTGAAAGATATGTCCTCTATTTTTAAATGTTGAGACTTCTCCTCAATTGATTCCCAAGGTAGATTAGGTGGGTTTATATATGGTTGGAGGAAGGGTTCCTTGTTCTAATGTGTTCCCTTCTATATTAGGAATTACTCTATATTCAATAGCCCTAGAAAATGAGATCGCATGCATAAGTATCTACGACCCTTACTCAAACAATGATTTTTTCCACGAATCCCTATTTCAAAAATCTTAGAATCAAAATGGACTGGTGGTGCTAGGGGTATTTAAATTTATCCTTAAGAACCTAAAAATTTTGGGGTCTATCATCCTAGGTGGATCCTCTAGAAAATCACCAAACTAGAGTTTGATATCCTGCAAGAAATTCATCCTAAAAAAATCTCACCCACTTGGAGAAATATGAGAACGGGGGAGGCTCGAGTTGAAAAATGACTAGATCTCTTATTGATATCTTAATCCTTTCTTGAAGAAAATATCCATGCCCAACAATGGATTTCTATGGGTGTATATTCATACCACATTCCTTGCAATGATCCCAATACGTTACAACTACAAGCGAAGCAAAGAGTGCAATTTTTTTTTGTTTTTAGGAGGAAGGTAACTACGACAACAATTGAACCACAAAAATGATGATGAACACCATGCCAACAGATCAGGAAATAGATAAAAACAACTTAACAATAGCACATCAAGCAACTGGGTGAAACAAATAGAAATCCAGGACAGACATAAATGACTACCCACCTGACACAACACGATGATGCCTACAGGCTAAGGGACACATCCACATGGGAAGCACCGAATTCGGCCAAGTTATCATTCGCCTCCATCCAATAGGGCGCACCATGATCCCCTCATTAGGAATCATGTTGTCCCCAAGTGATGGGTGCGACAATAACCCTGACACAACACAACCTATCTAGACCAAGGGCTCAAGATAAAACCAACGCGCTAGGATCCCAAATGACAGGCCAATGGATGCAAGGTGACAATCAACCATTAAATAAATTGTGCAACTACCAGACGAGTTCTTGCTTCTTAAGAGACACTATTTGTCAATGAACTCTCTCGGACGACAAAACGTAGATGATTGAGTAATAATTATAAACTGTGTGTGCAGGGATTTTCAAAATTTAAATCTCTATATAATGAACGCAATAATCGGGTATTTTTTTAACCATACATATATATATAGAGAGAGAAAGGGTTTAAATAAAGAGAACAGAGTTAGACACTAGTGAAGGGTCAAAGGAAAACTTGTATCTCGTGAACTCTAGAAATAAATGAAGAATTCAAGGTCATATCTCACAATAGGCTCATCTACTTGTGTGCACACTTATCAACATCTATCCAAGATTTTTTTTGTTTTATAAATAAGGTTAAACATTTTAAAAGTGAAAAGAAAAGAAGGCAAAGAATTATCACATTACGCTATTTAAGGGCTGGTCCAAAAGAGGATACTTGGGCAGATATGACACTACACAAAATTAAATGTTTATATAAGAAGGATATAAATGCACGACTGATCCAAAAACTTCAATTTACTTCCAAAACTTACGACACTAATGTAATGGTTGAAATAAAAAGTTGATATATTTAAGTGGTAGACTAAAAACATGGATAGAGTTAACATGACATGATTAAACTTTGACATAGATACCAAATGATATAATAGAAAAATTGCTTTCTACAGAATAATATAATAACAAAATTGCTATCAAGTTGGCAGCCAATAAAACCATTGATGTACAGGAACACTGCACGCGAATACCCAAAAGTTATTCACCTACAAAACATTGTCGATGCATGCCAAGCTATCTGTCCTTAATGCTGTCAACAATGATGTAAATTAAGCTATCTATTATTGAATGCTACAGTATCCCTGCAGTTGCTGCCAACCAACCCTATTGCTATACATGGAAGGAAATACAAAATCCGAGTAGTTCACTGTCAACAATGCATAAGGCAGTCTACATAAAGTGACAGTATTTATGGTGTGTAATCTTGGTGAAAGGACGGGTAAAATAAATGTAAAACACTACCACTTTAACACGCTACGCTATTTATCTGTTAGGTAACAATATAATCGTGATTCATGTACTGGCTATTCACAACCTGGAATCGTTATCCACATAAACTGAATTCGGTAATCCATAATATGGAACACATAATCGCTAATCTCATACACTAAGATTGTCATCTGATTGTTACGCAAAGAACCCCTAACAAGGTGCAGTCAAACACTGTCATCAACCATATATTTGTTGTCAAGTTTAATTGCAATAACACAACAACAATAACCATAGTACCACAGTAAAATGTAATACATATTTCGGTCCATTATGTTCGTTGTCATAACAAGTAAAATTGTTTTCAAGTTTATATAGAATAACACAAAAACAATAACCATAATACCACAATAAAATGTTATAAATATTTCGGTCCATTATGTCCGCGGTCATAACAATTAAAATTGTTGTCAATTTTAAATAGAATAACACAAGAGAATGAAAATATATAAGGTCGTTGTCGTGCACAACGTTCCACCCAACCGCAGTAAATATATATCACCGTCATCAAAGGGTATGCAAATTCACCATAATACATTCGCAACAATTTAAAATTATTTAATTTAAATTCGCAGTAATACAGATCATTTAAATTCACAATAATGTATATCATTGCCATCACAGGGTGTGTAAATTCGCAGTAATACATTCGTAGTAATGTAAAATTATCTAATTTAAATTTGCAGTAATTAGCTGATAAAGCTGTTATTTAAATCTAAGAGATCACAGAGGCCATTTCATTAAAACAAACGCAGAGGTCCTTTCATAAAAATGCATAGGACAATTCATTAAAAACACAATGGATAATTTATCAAATGCAGAGGGAATTTCATTAAACGCAGAGGGTAATAAGAAGATCAAGAAAGGAAAGGATAAAAATCACAGAAGTACTCAATCACAAAAGGCGCAAGGCAATCCATCAACCAGGAAAAATCAATAGGGGTAGACGGATGGGAAAAAACATCCTTCGCTCATCATCCACACATAGGAAAGAAGGGTATTATAATCTATAAGTCGCTATGCACTGAAGTGACTATCGTCGATTCGTCTCCTGGCCGACTACTCAGGTGTGGACTAGCGAACTAGGGATGAGGACGAAGTAAAAATCACAACTCTTAGCAATAAATTAATACAACCAATAGGACGGTCAAAATATTCAGGGATCAAATGGCAAGGGAACCAAATCAAGTAGCGAACTTAAGGCTATGGGGAAATTTAAATTCTCAATTAAAATGCTAAGTTAACATATTCCTTACATAGTCTAATCTACATAAATGAAAGAGTAAGGTAAATAATAATCTACTATGTAGAATAAAGGCAACATACCGTAGACCAAGTCGCCCACTCCAAGTCGTTGTCCCGCGCTCCGTGCAGCTCCCGCTTGCCGACCGATGTGACTTCACCGGTGCCTCCTAGCCAACACTAGGGGTACTCTTCTTCCCCATTAGCCCCCTTAGCTGCAAAGGGGCTACACACACTAAACGAAAGAACAACTAGCTCCCAACTCACCTCGCAAGGCCAAGCTACCACTCCTCATTGAGATGAGTATCCCAACTCCCACAAGCTAAGTCATTCAAGTCTAAAATTCTGCAGCGTAACGTTACGCATAACAAAAGAGATCCATCATCCTCCTCCTCACTCCTTTATATAGAGTTTCTAAGTCCTCTCTTTCCCATTTTCCCATTTAATTTATTGTTCAAAAATTGAATTCAGATAAATCCTCCCCAGACATGTCTCACCCATCCCCTTCAATGCACCGGAAATTAATTCCATTCATTACTTAATTACTCCTATTTCCCTCACCCACCTAAAAGCATTCCTAGAATCGCTCCTAGGTGTCCCCATATTCCCACACACAATTTAATGACTTGCCCCCTTACTAATTTACTAGTTGAGTTTAATTTAGAAAGTTCTTAAAGGCAAGATTCCTTGCAAAGTTAGTCATTCTTCTTTTTCCTTATATTTCCCTTTTCTCTTTATGTTTCTCCCTTTTTCCCTTAGTTTCCTAAATCTTTTAAATTTCCCTCTTTCCCTTTTTATCTAAAACTCAAATTAGTAAGTGTAGACTTTACCTTTTTCCCCTTTTTCTTTTTTATTAATAAATTTTTAATTAGCATATGTAACAAAACAATTATTTCCCCTTTCCCCCCTCTTTTAATTTTATCCCGCAAAATATTTTTTTATAAATTAATTGAATTGCTTACCCCCTTCTCATCACATGTTTAATGATTATTTTTATTATTATTTGTTTCTTTTTATCTTTATTATATATATATATATATATATATATATATATATATATATATATATATATATCACAAGTATCACTTAGACCTAGATTATATTTTCCTAAGTTGGGTGACATTTTATTAGGGAAATTGTTTTAAATATTTGTTATCACGTTATTCATTTTAAGGCCATGTAGTTTTATTCATTTATTATTTAACAATGCGACGTGCCCTTCAGAACGCACTAGGTGCTCCAAGGTTGCCACTTGCCTCATTCAGTTTCCCTTGCGCAACGTGCCCTTTAGGATGCACTACGTGCTCCAAGGGTGCCACTCGCCTCTTTCCATTTTTCTTGCGCGGTGTGCCCTTTAGAACGCACTACGTGCTCCAAGGGTGCCACTCACCTCTTGACTGACTTGGTAGACATCAAAAACCCCGAGAGTCAATACTTTGTAAGGTGACCTTGTGGAAGACTAAGGGCCTCTAAGGAATAAGGCCCCTGCCTTATTGCGTACCACTTAGAAACATCATGAACAACTATCGCAATCAACCCTGACGACATCGTGGGTCCTCTCGAGCTAGGTAATCGTTAACCTATAGTTCGAGACATGAAAGTAGTGCAAGTAGGTTGTGGTAGGGATGTTTTCCACACCTCTCCCTCAACGTCTCTAGTGTGCGTGACCCCTCTACTCCACATGTGAGACTGGTCGGCAAGCTATTGTCTGCCTACATCATCAATGAATCATGTCAGAAATAATATCCATAATCATATCATCTAATCATATGCACAAATGTCATATATACAACAATCAAACCCCCAATCGTCCACTCCCCGAAGCGATCCAGAGTCCAAGGGGTTTCATCGATGCCTCTGCATCCTCGATGTCCAAAATCCCACACACTCAGGAAAACTGAGTCAATTGCACATGTCTATGTCAATACATCAAAATAACATGTCATCAATCCATAACGCCTCATAATCATAATCAAATGCCCAATAGTATAATAATCTGGATCACTTGCAAGCAAGTGTCCTTAAAGAATAAGTTTACTTAGTGTGCGCAAGAGCAGGATGTTACATACACCCCCCCCCTCTTGGTCTAAACTTCGTCCCGAAGTTTCACAGTAGATAAGTTCTGAAATAATGTGTATCATAGTATCATAAGTCTATCTATCAAACAAAAATGGAAATTGTTGGTGCATATCATGCGCATCCTCCCAGGTTACCGAGTGCAGAATATAGTTGTCCCACTTGACCTTGACCTGATCTATTGTTCGACACCGTAGCTTTCGAATGCGATTATCCAATATGTGGATTAGCTCAGCCATGAACGCCCCCTCGTCTGATACCTACAAGGAACTCATGTCAATAACATGTGTAGGATCACTAATATAATGCCTCAAAATGGATACGTGAAAAACATCATGCATACGCTTCAAAGAATTAGGCAAGGCTATTCGATAGTCCACAGGCCCCTTCTTCTCTGTAATCTCGAAAGGTCCCATGAACCTAGGAGAGTGTTTATCTCCCTTTCCAAACTTGATCAAAATATTATTCAGTTTTACCCACAAGATGACTTGATCTCCAACTTGGTAACTACGGTAGACGCGGTGCGCATCAGCATAACTCTTTTGCCGATACTTCTCTTCTTTGATCCTTTGTCTTATTGTTTTCATTTTCTCTTCCATTTCTTGGATCACTTCTGGTCCCACCAGGACCCTATTCTCAAGCCGATCCCAGCTCAAAGGTGTCCAACATGGCCACCCATAAAGGAACTCGAAAGGTGCCATCTTAATGGTGCTTTGGTAGCTATTGTTATATGTGTATTCTAACAGTGGAAAGAATTATTCCCAATTCTTTTGTTGGTCCATAACATACATGCACAACATGTCTTTCAATATTTGGTTCATTCGTTCAGTCTTCTCGCCATTATGCGGGTTATACACTGTACTAAAGTTAATTTGGGTTCCCAAGGCCTCTTGGAAACTATTCCAAAATCGTCCAGTAAACACTGACCCTCGATCGGATATAACCCTCTTAGGAATGCCATGCAACCTCAAAATCTCACTCATGAAAACTCTAGCTATGTCAGGTTCCTGATATGTCATACACATAGGAATAAAATGAGCACTCTTTGTCAGAGTGTCAACTACCACAAAAATTGAGTCGTGTCTCCTTGCCGTCAGCGGAAATCCAACAATGAAATCCATCGAAATGACCTCCCATTTCGATTTCGGAATAGCGTGTGGATATAGTAATCTTGTTGGATGTCTATGTTCAACCTTTACCTGATGACATTCTAGACATATGGACACATAGTTAACTATGTCTGCCTTCATTCCTTTCCATAAGAATAAGGGTTTAAGGTCCGCCCTCATCTTCGTAACTTCCGCGTGAGCCATGTACACTACTCAGTGAGCCTCATTTAGGAGAAAAATCCTCAACTCGTCATTCGGTGGTACGTAAATCCAATTTTTAAACCACAATAATCCATCGTCGTCAAACGTAAATCCTTCAAATCTTGGTACCATCATTGTGTTTTGCCTGATAAACTCCTTGATCTCTTTGTACCAGTAATCATCGCACTATAAAGTTAGAATCTTTCCATGTAGATTCATCTGAAGAGGCAACACCGAAAACATGTGTGGTATCTAACTTAATGCATCTACCACTCGACTCACTATTCCCTTTATGTAAGTAATCTCGAAATCATACTCGCTAAGCAATTCTAACCAACGTCGTTGTCGCGCGTTCATGTCGCTTTGCGTAAAGATGTGTTGTAGTCCAGAGTGGTCCATATTTAGTTCAAATTTTCATCCAACAAGGTAGTGTCTCCACATCTTCAAGGAATATACAATGGTTAACAACTCCATATCATGCATCACATAATTCTGCTCATGCCTTCTCAGTTTCCTCGAGATGTAAGCGATCACTCGAACACCTTGCACAAAGACTCTGCCTAAGCCTTCCTTGGATGCGTCAGTGCATACCAGGAAGTCCACGTCCATTTCAGGGACATTTAGTATCGGTTTCTTCGACATCGGATCCTTGAGCCTCTGAAATTCTTCCACCCATTTCATGCTCCAAAAAAAATTCTTGTTCTTCTTCTGCAATTTCCTGATCGGATTTACTATCTTCGAAAATTCCTCGACGAACTGTTGATAGTATCTTGATAAACCCATGAAGGTACGCACTTCTGGGACACTCATCGGCATAGGCCATTCCATAATATCCTTGACCTTTTCTAGATCCATGATGATACCTTTGTCGAAGATGACATGCCCTAAGAAGTGAATTCTCAATTGATAAAATGAGAATTTGGACAACTTCCCATACAATTTATGCTCTTGAAGACACTGTATTACCAAGCATAAGTGCTCTTCATGCTCCTCCTTTGTCTGAGAGTAAATCAAAATATCATCAATGAATACTTGGATGAACTTGTCCAATTACTCGCAGAACACCTCGTTCATCAAAATCATAAATATCCCTGGGGAATTTGTCAGTCCAAACGGTAAAATAGTAAACTCGTAATGCCCAAACCTTGTCATAAAGGTGGTATTAGGGATGTCATCCTCCTTGATTTGTAACTGGTGATACCCTGATCACAAATTGATCTTTCAAAACACTGTCACACCCTTCATTTGATCAAACAGATCATCAATCCTTGACAATGGATATCGATTCTTGATCGTTTCCTTGTTCAATTGACAATAGTCAATGTAGAGCCTCCATGACCCATCCTTATTTCTTATGAAGAAAAAAGGTGCACCCCATGGTAACACACTTGGACGTATCAGTCCCAGGTCCAACAATTCCTCAAGTTGCATTCTCAACTCCTGTAACTCTGAGGTTGACATTCAATAAGGAATTCTAGCTATCGATTCAGTCCCCGATTTTAGGTCTATGGTAAACTCCAATTCCCTCTCTGGTGGCATCCCAGGTAACTCCTCTGAGAAGAAGTTTGCAAACTCTCTCACCACAAGAAGGTTTTCTAGACCTTCCGCTAATCCCTTCTCGTTTAACGCAAGGATCACATAAATCTTACATCCCTTGCGCATGCTCTTCCATAGTTGCAAGGAAGAGATGAACCTCATGGAAACTCCCTAGATTCATCCTAGAATCACGCATCTTTGTCCCTCATCATCGACCATGCTCAACCATTTTGTCTTACAGTTGAATATTTCCTCATGTGATTCCAACTAGTCCATATTGATTATGACGTCATAAGATCCTAAGATCATGACGTACAGGTTGGCCCTGGTGACAAAATGTACCAGGTTAAGGGTACAGCTCATAACCTTTCCTCCAACCTTCTGTTTGGCTCTCGAATCCATATCTACAAGGATAAACTCATCTTGTTCGACTTCCTTTACCTTAATCCTTTTTAGCACTGCACCAGAAATGAAACTCTTAGTAGCACCGAGATATATCCAAATACTAAGGTTTTTCTCAACGATGGTACCTGATGTCTCGAGCACAGTTGAATGGTGATCTGCTTGGAGATTATTCACTGTTGCATGAATTTGATGGGACTTGTCCAAATCTGCTATGGTAGTGGATTCAACTAATCCAGATTCTCTAGTCCTCTCCACTAGACAGTCACGCCGGTAGTGTGGCTCCCCACATGTACAACAACCCTTCTTCAGTCCAATACTCCTGGTACCCTAAGTAGAAGCTGATGGCCCATAAGCCTGGATTTTTGGTCTTTTCTGCTGAATAGGCCTAAAATGCTATTGTTGTAGTCGACGTTGTTGCTGAATAGATGGTCATTAGTAAGGAGTTTTCTACTAAGGCATTGGTCACCAAGGTGTAGTGAAAGTGGATCCCCTTTGGAAGCCACGATATCCTGGCCTATGTCTGACTGGTGTCTGATGCTGCGACACACCAGATGATACCTGCCCTGCTGGTCTCATTGGAGTCCTTCTCTGACCCCCACTGATAAGCTCCACCTTTGCTATGAGGGCCTTATGGATAACATCATGGAAGGTCTAAGGAATCATAATCCTAATCTTTGCACGTATGTTTCCATTAAGGAGAAACATGAACTTGTTGACCTTAAGTTTCTCAGTATTAAGATGTTGAGCATATCAAAGAAACTCCATAAAATGTGCCTCATACTCGGGCACCATATGATCGCCCTGTCGTAAGGTGTTGAAATCATTGAGTTGATGCTCAATTAATTTCTTTTGATAGGTACCTCTCTCGGAACCGTTCCTCGAACAGTTCCCATGACACGCCCTCGATGGTCATGTTCAATTGTGGCAAGAGAGTCTTCCACCATAGAAGAGAGCTCCCCTTTAGTTGAAAGACCGCCATGAAGACCTTCATGTTGGAGGTATAGTCACGAAGTGCAAATCACATCTCCATATTCTCCAACCATGCCTCAGTGGCTTTGTTGTCAGAGGCACCAAAGAAATTGAGAAATTTGACCTTCTCGAGTTCATGATGAATGCTACCAGTACCAACTCGACTGCACGGTGGACCCTTAGGGGGTGTCGATGCCCTGGCCTCATCTCTATCCAAATGGTTGATCAGTGCCTCAGACATCCACTGAAAAGATCTCATCAGCCCAACAAAATCACCCACTACTATCGTCTCCTAGTCGACAACTTGTTTGTCTCCCTGGGGGTTAGACCCCTCAGGCATGGATGTTGATGGACACGTCACAACTCCTCCCCTAACACCTCGTCAACTGCCTTTGTGACGTCCTCTAACCATTATTACTTGCATGAATACGAGTAAACTGAATTAGCAACATTATAATCAAATACCATATCAAAGAAATCCATAGTGATCCCAAGTCGCAGTTTGAACCTGCTCTCGTACCATATGTAATGACCCCAGTTCGTTACAACTACAAGTGAAGCAAAGAGTGATTTTTTTTTGTTTTTAGGAGGAAGGTAAGTATGAAAATAGTTGAACCACAAAACTAACGATGAACACCATGCCAGTAGATCAGGAAACAGATAACAACAACTTAACAATAACACATCAAGTAACTGGGTGAAACAAACAGAAATCCAAGACAGATAGAAACGACTACCCGCCCGACACAACACATTGATGCCTACATGCTAAGGGACACATCCACATGGGAAGCATTGAATTTGTCTAAGTTATCTTTCACCTCCATCAAGTAGGGTGCGCCATGATCCCCTCATCATGAATCATGTAGTCCCCTGGTGATGGGTGCAACAATAACCCTGACACAACACAACCTATCTAGACTAATGACTCAAGATAAAACCAACATGCTAGGATACCAACAACTGAGAAGAAGAATACACCCACACCCAAATGACAGGCCAACGGACGGAAGGTGGAAATCAACCATTAAATAAATTGCGCAACTAACCGATGAGCTCTTGCTTCTTAAGAGACAATATTTTTCAACGAAGTCTCTCAGATGGTGAAACATAGATGATTGAGTAATAATTATAAACTTTGTGTGCAGGAATTTTCAAAATTTAAATCTCTATATAATGAATGCAATAATCGGGCAGTTTCTTAACCATACATATATAGAGAGAGATAGAGAGAGAGAGAAAGGGTTTAAATAAAGAGAATAGAGTTAGACACTAGTGAAGGGTCAAAGGAAAACTTGTATCTTGCGAACTCTAGAAATAAATGAAGAATTGCAGGTCATATCTCATAATAGGTTCATCTACTTGTGCGCACACTTATCAACATCTATCCCAATAAATGTTTAGTTTTATAAATAAGGTTAAACCCTTTAAAAGTGAAAAGAAAATAAGGCAAGTAATGATCACATTACACTATTTAAGGGTTGGTCCAAAAGAGGATACTTGGGCAGATAAGACACTAAACGAAATTAAATGTTTATATAAGAAGGATATAAATGCACTACTAATCCAAAAACTTCAATTTACTTCCAGAACTTACGATGCTGATGTAATGGTTGAAATAAAACGTTGATATATTTAAGTGGTAGAATAAAAACATGGATAGAGTTAGCGTGACATGATTAAACTTTGACATAGATACTGAATGATATAATAGCAAAACTTCTTTCTACAGAATAATATAATAGAATAATTTCTATCAAGTTAGCAACCGATAAAACTATTGATGTACAAGAACACTGCATGCAAATACCCAACGGTTATTCACCTACAAAATGTTGTCGATGCATGCCAAGTATATGTCCTTAATGCTGTCAACAACGATGTAAATTAAGTTGTGTATTATTGAATGTTACGGTATCCTTGTAGTCACTGCCAACCAACCCTATTTCTATACATGGAAGGCATTAGGGAATCCGAGTAGTTTGCTGTCAACAATGCATAAGGCATTCTACATAAAGTTACAGTATTTATGGTGTGTAATCTGGGTGAAATGAATGGTAAAAGAAATGTAAAATGCCACCACTTTAACACGCTATGCTATTTAGCTTCTAAGTAATAAGATAATCGTGATTCATGTACTGGTTATTCATAGCCTGGAATCATTATTCACATAAAATGAATTCGCTAATCCATAATCTAGAACGCATAATCACTAATCTCATACTCTAACATTGTCGTCTGATTGTTACATAGAGAACCCCTAAGAAGGTGCAGTCAAACACTGTCATCAACCATATATTTGTTGTCAAGTTTAATTGCAATAACACAACATCAATAACCATAATACCACAATAAAATGTAATAAATATTTTGGTCCATTATGTTCGCAGTCATAACAATTAAAATTGATGTCAAGTTTAAATAGAATAACACAACAGAATGAAAAAATATAAGGTCTCTATCGTGCACAATGTTCCACCCAACTGCGGTAAATATATATCACAGTCATCACAGGGTATGCAAATTCACCGTAATACATTCGCAACAATATAACATTATTTAATTTAAATCCACATTAATACAGATCATTTAAATTCGCAGTAATGTATATCAGAGTCATCACATGGTGTGTAAATTCGCAGTAATGTAAAATTATCTTATTTAAATTCATATTAATTAGCCGATAAAGATGTCATTTAAATCTATGATATCACAGAGGCCATTTCATTAAAAAAAACTCAGATGTCCTTTCATAAAAACGCAAGGGACAATTCATTAAAAACACAAAGGACAATCACAACATTCAGGGATCAAATGCCAAGGGAACCAAATCAAGCAGCGAACTTAAGGCTATGGGGAAATTTAATTTCTCAATTAAAATGATAAGTTAACATATTCCTTACACAGTCTAATGTACAGAAATGAAAGTGTAAGGTAAACAATAATCTACTATGAAAAATAAAGCTAGCATACCATAGCCCAAGTAGCCCACTCCGAGACGTTGTCTTGCGTGCTCCATGCAGCTCCCATATGCCGACCGATGAGACTTCACCTGTACCTCCCATCCAACGATAGGGGTACTCTTCTTCCCCCTTAAAAACCCGAGCCGCAAAGAGGCCATGCGCACTAAACCAAAGAACAACTAGCTCCCAGCTCACCTCGCAAGGCCGAGCTACCACTCCTCACCGATATGGGTGTCCTAACTCCCACAAGCTAAGTCAATCAAGTCTAAAATTATGCAGCGTAACGTTACACATAACAAAAGAGATCCATCATCCTCCTCCTCACTCCTTTATATAGAGTTTCTAAGTCCTTTGTTTCCTAATTTACCATTTAATTTATTGTTCCAAAATTTAATTAAGATAAATCCTCCTCATACATGTGTTACCCATCCCCTTCAATGCACCAGAAATTAATTTCATTAATTAATTAATTACTCATATTTCCCTCACCCACTTAAAACCATTCCTAGAATCGCTCCTAGGTGTCCTTATATTCCCTCACACAATTTAATGACTTACCTCCTTAGTAATTTACTGGTTGAGTTCAATTTATAAAGTTCTTAAAGGCAAGATTCCTTGCCAAGTTAGTCATTCTGCTTTTTCCTTATGTTTCCCTTTTCTCTTTATGTTTCCCCCTTTTCCCCTTAGTTTCCTAAATCTTTTAAATTTCACTCCTTCCCTTTTTATCTAAAACTCAAATCAGTAAGTGTAGACTTTACCTTTTTCCCCTTTTTCTTTTTTATTAATAAAATTTTAATTAGCATATCTAACAAAACAATTATTTTCCCTTTTCCCCCTTTTTTAATTTTATCCCACAAAAGTTTTTTTATAAATTAATTGAATTGCTTACCCCCTTCTTGTCACATGCTAAATTATTATTATTATTATTATTATTTATTTATTTTTATCTTTATTATATATATATATATATATATTTATCACAAGTATCATTTAGACCTAGATTTTATTTTCCTAGGTTGGGCGACATTTTATTAGGGAAATTGTTTTAAATCTTTCTTATCACATTATTCATTCTAAGGCCATCTAGGTTTATTGATTTATTATTTAACAATGTGACGTGCCCTTTTGGATGCACTAGGTGCTCCAAGGGTGCCACTCGCCTCATTCTGTTTCCCTTGCACGACGTGCCATTTATGATGCACTACGTGCTCGAAGGGTGCCACTCACCTCTTTCCATTTTTCTTGCGCGAAGTGCCCTTCAGGATGCACTACATGCTCCAAGGGTGCCACTCACCTCTTGAATGACTTGGTAGACATAAAAAAACCCATGGATTCAATAATGCGTCAAGTGATCCTGTGGGAGACTAAAGGCCTCTAAGGAATAAGGCCCCTTCCTTATTACGCACCCCTTAGAATCATATTGAGCGACTATCGTAGTTGGCCCTCACGACATCGTGGGTGTTCTTGATCTAGGTAATCGTTAACCTATAGTTCCGGCCACAACGGGAGTGCTAGTAGGCTTTGGCAGGGATACTATTCACACCTCTTCCTCAATGTCTCTGGTTATCGTGCGTGATCCCTCTACTCCACATGTGAGTTTGGTCGGCAAGCTATTGTCAGCCTGCATCATCAATGAATCATGTCAGAAATAATATCCATAATCATATAATCTAATCAAATTCCCAAATTTCATATATACAACAATCAAACCCCCAATAGTCCACTCCTCGACTTGATCTGGAGTACAAGGGGTTTCATCAATGCCTCTGCATCCTCAATGTCCAAAATCTTGCACACTCAGGAAAAAGGAGTCAATAGCACTTGTCTATGTCAATACAATAAAATAACATGTCATCCATCCATAATGCTTCATAATCCTAATCAAATGCCCAAAAGTATAATAATCCGTATCACTTGCAAGAAAGTGTCCTCAAAGAATACGTTCGTTCGGTGCGCATAAGAGAAGAATGTTACATACACCTCCTCTTGGTCTAAACTTCGTCCTGAAGTTTCACAATATATAAGTGCCAAAATAATGTGTATCACAGTATCATAAGTCTATCTATCAAATGAAAATGGAAATTGTTGGCGCATATCATATGCGCTCTCTCAGGTCGTCGAGTGCGGACTATAGTTGTCCCACCGGACCTTAACCTGATCTACTATTCGACGCCATAGCTATCGAATGCGATGATCCAAGATGCGGATCAGCTCAACCATGAGCACCCCCTCGTTTGATAACTACAAGGAACTCATTTCAATAATATGTGTAGGATCACTAATATAATGCCTCAAAATGGATACGTGAAAAACATCGTGCATACACCTCAAAGAATCAGGAAAGGCTAGTCGATAGGCCATGGGCCCCTTCCTCTCCTCAATCTCAAAAGGTCCCATGAACCTAGGAGAGATTTTATCTCCCTTTCCAAACTTGATCAAACTCTTATGCGGTTTTACCCGCAAGAAGACTCGATAGTGATCTTCGTAACTACGATTGACACGGTGTGCAACAACATAACTCTTCTGTCGATCCTGTGCTTCTTTGATCCTTTGTATTATTTTTTGCATTTTCTCTTCCATTTATTGGATTTCTTCTGGTCCCATTAGTACCCTATCCTCAAGACGATCCCAACTCAAATGCATCCGACATGGTTTCCCATCAAGGAACTCAAAAGGTTCCATCTTAATGGTGCTTTGGTAGCTGTTGTTATATGTGAATTCTACCAATGGAAAGAATTCCTCCCAACGCTTTTGTTGGTCCATAACTTACATGAGAAACATGTCCTCCAATATTTCATTCGTTCGTTTGGTCTACCCGTTAGTTTCTGGGTGATGCGTAGTACTAAAGTTAAGTTTGGTTCCCAAGGCATATTGGAAACTAGTCCAAAATCGTCCAATAAACACGGATCCTTGATAAAATATACTCCTCTTAGGCACGCCATGCAAACTCACAATCTCACTGATGAAAAATCTAGCTATGTCAGGTGCCTGATACATCATACGCACATGAATAAAATGAGCACTCTTCACTAGAGTGTTGAATATCACAAAAATCGATTCATGTCTCCTTGCCATCAGTGGAAATCCAACAATTAAATCCATTGAAATGACCTACCATTTCGATTCCTGAACAACATGTGGCTATAATAATTTTGCTAGATGTATATGTTCAGCCTTTACCTGCTGACATTCTAGACATCTAGACACATAGTTAACTATGTCTACCTTCATTCCTTTCCAGAAGAATAAGGGTTTAAGGTCCGTACTCATCTTTGTAACTCCCAGGTGAGCCATGTACATTTCTTTGTGAGCCTCATTTAGGATTAAACTCCTCAACTTGTCGTTCAGCGGTACATAAATTCAATTTTTAAACCGCAATATTCTATCATCGTCAAACATAAATCCTTCAAATCTTGGTACCATCATTGTCTTTGGTCCGATAAAGTCCTTGACCTCTTTGTACCAGTCATCATCACACTATAAAGTTAGGATCTTTCCACGTAGATTCGTCTGAAGAGGCAACACTGAAAAGATGCATGGTCTCCGACTCAATGCATCTGCCACTCGGCTCACTGTTCCCTTTATGTAAGTAATCTCAAAATCGTACTCGCTAAGCAATTTCGACCAACGTCGTTGTCGCGTGTTCAGGTCTCTTTGTGTAAAGATGTGTTTTAGTCCATAGTGGTCCATATTTAGTTCAAATTTTCATCCAACAAGGTAGTGTCTCCACACCTTCAAGGCATATACAATTTCTAACAACTCCATATTGTGCGTTGCATAGTTCTCCTCATGCCTTATTAGTTTCCTCGAGATGTACGTGATCACTCGATCGTCTTGCATCAAGACTCCACATAATCCTTCCTTGGATGCATTGGTGCATACCAAGAAGTCTGCGTCCATGTCAGGGTCCTTTAGTATCGGCGTCGTTGTCAACAACTCCTCGAGCCTCCAAAATGCTTCTGCACATTTCTTGGTCCAAACAAACTTTTTTTTCTTCTTATGAAATTATGTGATCAGATTCGCTATCTACAAAAATCCCTCGATGAACCGTCGATAGTATCATGCTAAACCCATGAAGCTACACACTTCCAGGACATTCGTCAGTGCAGGCCATTCCATAATAGCCTCGACCTTTTCTATATCCATGACGATACCTTCATCGAAGATGACATGACCTAAGTAGTGAATCCTCGATTGATAAAACGAGCATTTGGACAACTTCCCATACAATTTATGCTCTCGCAGACACTGTAATAACAAGCACAACTTCTCTTCATGCTTCTTCATCATCTGAGAGTAAATCAAAATATCGCCAATGAGTACTTGGATGAACTTGTCCAAATACTCGCAGAACACCCCGCTCATCAAAATCATAAATACCCTTGGGGCGTTTTGCAGTCCAAATGGTAAAAGAGTAAAATCATAATGCCCAAACCTCATCTTAAAGGTAGTCTTAGGAATGTCATCCTCCTTGATTCATAACTGGTGATACCCTGATCGCAAATCAATCTTTGAGAACACCATCACACCCTTCATTTGATCGAACAGATCATCAATCCTTTGCAATGGATACTAATTATTGATTGCTGCCTTGTTCAATTGACAATAGTCAATGCAGAGCCTCCACAACCCATCCTTATTTCTTATGAAGATAACATGCATACCCCATGGTGACACACTTGGATGTATCAGTCCCAGGTCTAGAAATTCCTTCAGTTTCATTCTCAACTCCTATAATTCCCGGGTCGACATCCGATAAGGTGTTCTAGCTATCGATTTAGTCCTCAGTTTTAGGTCTATGGTAAACTCCAATTCCCTCTTTGGCGTCATCCCAGGTAGCTCCTCCGGGAAGATGTCCGCAAACTCTCTCACCACAGTAAGATTTTCTATAGCTTCTGCTACTCCCTTCTCATTTAACGCAAGGATCGCATAAATCTTACATCCCTTGCACATGCTCTTTTGTAGATGCAAGGAAGAGATGAACCTCATGAAAACTCCCTGGTTTTGTCCTACAATCATGCGTCTTTCTCCCTCATCATTGACCAAGCTCAACCATTTTCTCTTACAGTTGAGTATCACCTCATGCGATTCCAACCAGTCCATACCGATCATGACATCATAAGATCCTAAGATTGTGACATATAGTTTGGCCTTGGTGAAAAACTCTCCCAGGTTAAGGGTACAACCTGTAACCTTTCCTCCAACTCCAACCTTTTGTTTGGCTCCCCAAGCCATCTCTACAAAGATAAACTGATCCTGTTCGACTACCTTTACCTTACTCCTTTTTAGCGTTGCACCATAAATGAAACTCTCGGTAGCACCGAGATCTATCAAAATAATAAGGGTTTGGTAAGTGACGGTACCTGACGTCTCGAGCACAACCGACTGGTGCTCTTCCTGGCAGTTATTCACTGCTGCATGAATCTGATGGGCCTTGCCCGAATCTCCCATGGTAGTGGGTCTAACTGATCCAGATGCTCCAGTCCTCTCCACTGGGCAGTAGCACTGGTAGTGTGGCTCCCCACAAGTCCAAAACCCCTTCTTTTGTCCAGTACTCTCGGTACCCGAAGTAGAATCTTACGACCCACCGGCTTGGAATCCTAGTTTGTTCTGTTCGACAAGCCTAAACTACTGCTGTTGTGGTCAATTATTCTACTGAAGTGGTGGTCCTCTATAAGGAGTCCATTGCTGAGGCGCTAGTCATCGAGGTGTAGTGAAAGTGGATCCCCTCTGGAAGCAATGATATCCTGATGTATGTCTGGTTAGTGTCTGATGTTGTTGTGCACCAGATGACACCTTCCTTGCTGGTCTCGGTGGAGTCCTGCCCTCACTCCCGTTGATAAGATCCTCCTCTACTATGAGGGCCTTCTGGATGACATCATGCAAGGTTTGAGGCATCAAAATCCTAACCTTTTCACATATGCTACCATTAAGGCCGAACACGAACCTGTTGACCTTAAGTTTCTTAGTATTAAGATGCAGAGCATATTGAAGAAACTCCATAAAATGGGCCTCGTACTTGGGCACCGTACGACCGCCCTGTCATAAGGCATTGAACTCATTGAGTTGACGCTCAATGAATTCCTCTGATAGATACCTCTCTCGGAACCGTTCCTCGAACAGTTCCCATGACACATCTTCAATGGTCATGTTCAATTGTGGCAGGAGCGTCTTCCACCATATAAGAGTGCTCCCCTTTAGATGAAATACCACCATGTGGAACTTCATGTTGGAGGTATAGTCGTGAAGTGAAAAGCACATCTCCATATTATCCAACCATGCCTCGATGACTGCACCATCCTGGGTATCAAATAACTCAGGAAATTTGACCTTCTCGATTTCGCGGTGAATGCTACTAGTGTAAGTTTTAAACCTGTGAAGTAAAGCAATGCATATAGATTCTTAAGCAATACATAAATTAATCAATGGTTCATACACAAAGTACACAAAGATTTTATACCAGAAACCCTCAACCGGGAAAACCTTTCTTATTTTTATTATTTTGAATTTCACCATTAGCCATACAATATATACAATGTTTTTAGGTATTCCGTAGATACCAAAACCCTAATCCCTTAATCTAGGATTAATTTACAAATCTGCTAAAAATAGCAAAATCCGCTATAAATAGCAAAAAATGCCCCCCAAAAAAATTTCAGGGTGCTACCTCGAACACTATGCGTAACCAGAGGGGGGGCATACCTGCCCCCCCCTGGGACCCCCCTAGGAAAGTTCCTGGCACACACAGTAAATCTCTAGGTGAAGGTATCATCAGATGCAGTTGTCGTATATGATGCACCCACACACACACACATGCAAAGAATATAACACATACCCAACATTCTCCCACTTGTTGTTTTCTTTGCATCCAAGGGTCCAGGGGATTATATAGTCAACAATCTAGGGCAACAATGTCCATCGTTACTCTACGCCAAGAGAACTTTTCTATGCTCGCAGACTTTGTCAATGAATCTGCAACATTCTTCAAAGTGTCAACCTTTTTCAGCAACACCTTCTTTTCCTCAACCATGTCTCTCACAAAGTGATATTGAACATCAATATGCTTTGTCTTTGAATGATAAGCTGGGTTCTTTGCCAAGATTATTGCACTCTGACTGTCACAATCTAATCTCACTACTTGTTGTACCAACCGAATACCTGAACACAATCTTTGTAACCATATTGCTTCCTTGCTTGCATGAGTGGATACCATGTATTCAAGTTCTGTAGTTGAGAGTGCCACTACAGCCTGTCCTTTTCTCATCCAACTGATTTCTCCTCCAAATAGGTTAAACACATACCCACTTGTAGATCTTCTGCGATCCAAATCTCCAGCCCAGTCTGCATAAAAAAATCCATGTATGTCCACCACTTTGTCCAATCTCGGTCTTCCTTGGTAGCACAATCCATAATTGGTGGTGCCACGAAGATACCTGAAGACCCTCTTTACTGCTGTCCAATGATCCTTCCCTGGTTTTGACGTATACCTGCTAAAAACTCCCACTGCATGTGCAATGTACGGTCTAGTAAAAACCATTGCATACATCAAACTTCCAACTACATTGGCATATCGAACATGGGACATGTCCTCTTCTTCTTCCTGTGTCTTGGGACACTGATCTGCAGATAACTTTACACCTATAGGAATAGGAACCTTGACTGGTTTACTTCCATGCATATTAAACCTCTTCAATATCATCTCAACATATTTTCTTTGATTCAACCAGAGTTTCATGTTTGCATGATCTGTTTTAATCTCCATTCCCAGAATGAAGTTAGCATCACCGAGATCCTTCACGTCAAATTTGGAGGATAGCTAGGATTTCACCTCCTTTATAATATCCATGTTATTTCCTACCAACAACATGTCATCAACATACAACACTACATAAATGAAGTGATTACCAACCTGCTTAGAATATACATAGTGATTATCCCTTCTTCTTACAAATCCCAATCCAAGGATGTATGTGTCAAAATTTTGGTACCACATCCTAGGTGATTGCTTCAGACCGTATAGTGACTTCTTTAGCTTACAGACTAGCTCTTTCTTTCCCTTCACTACAAAGCCTTCTGGTTGCTTCATGTAGATTTCTTCTTCTAGATCCCCATGTAGGAATGTTGTATTCACATCCATTTGTTCCACTTCAAGATCAAAAGAAACAACAATATATAAAAGAAATCTAATAGAAGTTAACTTAGCAACAGGAGAAAAAATCTCACCAAAGTCAATTCCCTCTACCTGGGAATAACCTTTTGCTACTAACCGAGCTTTGTATTTCTCCACTTTACCTTGTGCATTAAAATTCTTCTTGAGCAACCATTTTCTACCAACCGATTTTCTTCCAGCTAGAAGCTCAACTATATCTCATGCCTCATTCTTATCCAAGGCATCCATTTCTTCAACCATGGCCTTCTTCTAGAGTTTACTATCCTCTAAATTCACTGCTTCCTTGACAGTTCTAGGATCATCATCAGTAATAGATAAAGCAAAATTGGAACAAAAATTAGGTGGACTATACCTTTCTGGTTGCCTTCTATCTCTCATTGATATCCTTAATACTGGGGTATGAGGTTCTTCTTCTTCTTTTTCTGCTTCCTCTGCTTCCTCTTCTTCATATGATTCAGATCTTGCATCATCCAACTCAAGCTCTATTTTCTCAGGTTCATCCTGCGTTGGTAGGAATTCCTGTTTGGACACAACTTTTACCTCTATAAAAACAACATCTTGACTGTAAATAGTTTTCTTGGTTTATGGGTTCCAAAGCTTATAACCTTTCACACCATATTTATAACCAATAAAGATACACTTTTCAGCTTTATTATCCAGCTTACTCCTATTTTCCTTTGGAACATGTACATAAGCATCACAACCAAACACTCTAAGATGTTGAAGAG
>ML797576.1:264465-307906 GCA_009831015.1 Picea engelmannii
CACCCCAAAGCACCAGAAAAATGGCAGAATTAAAAAATCAAATCAAAAAAATAGACCAAGAATGCAAAAATGCCCGACAGTTACTCGAAAAAGCATTACAAAAAACTAATGACGAGTTGCGAGAAGAAATAAAGGTCAGTAATTATGCACTTAGAAAAGAACTGGCCTAGAATATAAATGAAGAGATTTCGAAAGAAGTTGAAATGAATTACAAAAAGGCATGGAAGTTCTAAAACAAGATCTTAAAGATGATATTTTCCAAGAAATTGGGATTAACTTACAACAAGGTTTGGGAAACTTTAAAAGAGAAATAACAGAAGAATTACAACAAAGCCTGGGTCTAATAACACAACATCAGGAAACAAATCATTATGAGCTTTTAAAATTAATAAAATATCAAGGCCACCAACAAGTTCCCCAATCAAAATAAAATGACTCAAGCACAACTAACACATCGCCACCCCCACCGCCACTGCCCCCTTGCAATTCAAATCCTCAAAACATATCACAAGATCAACCTCTAATGATTTACCCTCCCAAATCCAAAATTGAACTATCAAAATACAATGGTAGCGATAACCAATGAGTAGCTTGGTTTAACAAAACTGAAGAATATTTCCAAATATATAATATTACAACCGATGAAGAAAAAGTAAAATATGCATCCATGTTCCTCGAAGGCACCACATAAAATTGGTACATATGGTGGAAAGGAAGAATCCAAACATACACTTGGAAATCCTTTAAAAATGATTTTTTTAAAAGATTCTAGGGCATCTCAGAGAAAGAATTATTTTCCAAACTCACCTGGCTACAACAGAAAGGCAACATAGATGAATTTACACAGCAATGGGAATCCCTTGCCACTCGAGTATTTGGATTATATGATGATCAATTACTCCAGTCTTACATATGTGGTATCAATCCGTATATCCAAGACGAGTTAAAATTACATGAGGTCACTACTGTTGAAATAGAAAGATGTAAGGGAAAAGAAACAGAAGAAAAGATAGAAGGCCAATCAAGATTCGACAAGTTATATTCAAGAAGAAACATAAACCAGAACACAAACACTGAAACTAAAAAATATATACCACCCAACTTACGAGAAGATAGAAGAAATATGGATTACTGTTGACAGCCATATCAATCTCCATTTTTATAAAGCTGCCTACATAGGGATTTTAATCTCTCATTACTCGTCGCAACCTTTCTCATTTAAACGACACCATTATATGTCGCCTTTTACATACCTACTTTTCGATTATGTTTTCATAACTGCAAGTATGAAAATGAAACAGCTAGAATTCAAGTTTGATTTCATCAAAGGGTTGATTTTTATATGGTTTATCATCGATTTGTTTCATTTAGTTATGAGCATGGTTGTTTCATGGTATAACTCCTTGGCCTCAAACACACCATTGGTTACAAATGTATCAAAACACACCATTGGTTACATATGTATCTCGTCTGTTTTGATTGATTTTATAAAACACGATTCTAGTTATAATTCTAACTAGCTATAGAATCGTGAGATTCTGTAGCTAGTTACTAAAATTCAAATTCTTTGTTTTTACAACTAAAATGCAATCTGAAATCGTGTATTCTTCTGTGTTTTTAGGTACATACGATTTCTAAAGAAGATTTGAATTGCTAGTGGCAACTTTCAACATGTTATTTCTTTATATGGTTTTAGAATAGGCTGTTACTGGTGATAACAATGAGAATCTGGGAGGTTGCATTCGCCACAATTTTTGGACCAAATTTGATAATTTCCACAGGAAATGTTTTGATCCTATGGCCTTTATAAATGTATTTTTTTTAAACCAAAGACCATCACTACCTGGGAACAGAAATTATGGATTTATGATTGACAAACTTGAATGGAAGGTTGATGATGGTACAACTTTAGCTTCGATATATCATATTTTCGTTCAAGTTTTGCTCATTTTGATTTGCAATTGAATTGTGACTACTTAAGATATCACAGTTTATTACAGATTGATGTGATTAGATTTATATCATGCCTATGTTTTATGTCTCTCATATTATGTACAACAATTATCCTGTTCCAATTTAATGATCAGAAGGTTAATCTTCTTTATTAAATGAGCAGTTATATACAAATCTTTACAGTGAGATTTATCTTAATGTAATCATTTGTTAAATTATAAAAATGTTGTTGCTACATCCTTTACATGTTCTGTTATTAGCATTCAATTGTTACTGCCTCGCATTTAAGATAAGCATTGGTAAAGATCTGGTGTGGGTTTGCCTCATCAAACAACAAACATAGATGCTATGCACAGGACGAATAGGAGATAATACTTCAGGTCAGTTTGCTAGTTTCATTTTATTAGTTTAATTAATATTAGAATTTCCTGTAGTCCAATACATTGTATCGATTGTTATTTTTATTTCTTAATTAGATAGCTGCCATTTCATTTCTCGTTTATAAAATTTATAAAAATTAAAAACACTGAATGATAGTTTCTCTGTCATAAATCAATTCATTATGATTTCACAGATTTCGATCAAAATTTGCATTTTGTGAATACTGCACATATAATAGAGATTTAATCATATCTATACACTGTACATTTAATAAGTAGAACTACTATTCTATAGATATCAGTTAGTAAACTGTGAATATATTTTAGATTTGTATATAGTTTTCAGCAGTTGTTTGTCATTTAGTTAGTTTCTTTAGTTTTGTTTTTTTTACTTTCTTAGGACTTAGATCGGCTAACGGAGCCGCTAAACCCATCGTAGTGGATTAATACAAACGACTTGGGTTAAATAGACAACCCCGGACCAGATTCACTCCTCCAGTTGACGAGTGGTCAATTTCACCCATCAACAAATGGCGCTAGAAGGAGGGCCTGTAAATTATTAATGGCACGAGGTGGTCGTAAGACTCCTCCACCATCTACCTACTCACCTATAGTGACTAGAAGTCATTCAAATGACAACATTGTCCCTAAAACAACAAACACATCAAACAACGATGTACGGATCACAATTGAACCAATAACTCCAAATCCTACAAGGGGTGACATACAAGAGATTGTCTGTCAATCTCTCATAAGAACACATAGTTCCTTCGCCCGTTTAAGACAACCAAACCGACCTTTAGGCAAACCATTAGACTTCTCTGATATCAGAGAACAACTTGGAGGCACTAACCTCACTCTTAACCCTACATATCCAATCCCCTCTCCTGTAGCGAGAGGATCTGGTATACCACCCTCACCACCTCCTTCATCTCCTTCTTCTGGAGAAGAGTCCTTGGACAAAGGAAGTTCCTCATCCCAGCCTTCAACACCGCCCACACCTATGTCCAACCAGAACAATCCTGCTATACCCTGGCTCGACCAAGATGCAGTGTCCATACCTGGGCATCAACATCCCTTACCCAAACACCCAGAGAAGTGGCTCCCTAAATTTGACCTCGACTCTAAACAGATCGCCGAAGATCACATTAAATTTTTTATGTTAGCCATTAGACTACATAGTGTCGAGCACAAAGACATAGTCTATAGATTTTTTCCCTACACCTTTGAGGGCAATGCCTCTACCTGGCACTTTTCCCAACAACCCCATACCATCGTGTCATGGGAGAAATTTGAATCCTGTTTTCTTGAGAAGTTTTGAGACGACAAGTCCCCAGAAGTTCTAGTCATGGATATTTCTAGTTTAAGAATGAACCCCAAAGAGAAAATAAACGACTTTAATCAAGGATTCTTAACACTAAAGAACCGAATCCCTATGGATTCAATGCCTGCCGAGAATCTTATCATAGCATATTATACGAAAGCCTTACATCAAAGCATAGCCATTTGGGTTAAGAGATCTAAGAAAACTACATTGTTAGAGGCCTTCGAAGAAGCCAGCCATATTGAGAAAGACATCCTCAGCTTAAAAGACACTACTAGCAATGAAATAGAGACTAGCTCACCTTCCAAGAAGAAAATTGAAATCCTCCCTAGACCTGCCCAAAACAAAGCACAACCGGAAAGCTCCGATCTAGAAAACTTACAAAAAGTCGTTCAAAAATTGTCCAATCAAGTTATATATTTGAAAAGGATGACTGAAGAAGCTTCTTCGAGCAAAGGGCCTTACAAATCCCCGTTTAGGAATCCTTTTCCCACAAACCGACCTAATTCAAATACTGAAGGCTTGAATCTAGAAAGTTTGCAATTCGCTATTCAAACGATTCTAGAAGCACGGGATAACTTGATGCCCCCTGAGATCCCTGAGGAAGTAACTGAACAAGAGGCAGTAGAAGAAGATGAATCCTCTCCGAACATTTTTGGACACTTCTCGGATAGCATTTTTCAAGCTAATTTTGAGACAGTACATCCTTACAATACTAGGAGTATGACAACAAACAAGCCTTCTTCTGAAAACACCATGACTTTGCCCCCAGAACAGTCTAAACCAGCCGAGACTAAATAGAGTCATGTAAAACCAAGCTTAGATTATGATTTGGTTGAATATCTAAAAAATTTAAGGGCTAACATTTCTGTTTATGAATTATTAAAATTCTCGTTTCTACTATAAAAAATGCTACAGAATATTGCAGAGAACAACAAAAATAGCAATCCAAGTAGTAACAAAGGTTTTCAGAACAACCCAAAAGTTCCTCAGAAGGTCTCCACTAAGAATACTTCTGATCCTCACGAGAAAAGAGACCTTCCTTTAAATAATGTAACAAATGTAGATAAATTAGTTTTAGAGACTGCAAGTAAAAAGCAACAAGCTTCCACCATTAGTACTCGCAGAAATGTCCCTCCATTTTTGTTAAATTTTGAAATATTCAATAGGAACGTGCACAATTGTATGATAGATTCAGGAGTGTCATCCAACGTAATTCCATGGTCTATGTGTCAGAAGATTAATGCTGAAGTTTAACCATCCACCTTAAAGATCATCCAGCTTGATCAAACTAGTGTTAAAGTTATATGCGAATTAAGGAAAGTGCTTATAAGATTGTCGTCTAACCCTAAAGTTCATCAAGTGATTGATATTATTGTTTTAGATATTCGAGAAGTTTATGGTTTGTTTTTAAGCAGAGACTGGTAAAATAACTACATGGCTATTTCGCGACAGATTGGTCTCACTTGTGGCTGCCCGAGAATGGAAAGCTCAACAAAATCAAGGTAAGTTGTGAACGTTACCTAATGTTCACAGTGACAGATTTAAATGATCTCAATGAGCCATTTACACCTTCTGCCAATTCACCCGAAATACAAGGGATGGATAACTTTTTCGGAAATTTCATGGCCAAAACTTCCGCTATCACTAACCCAGAATAGCAGTATGAAATTTTGACATATATGCAGCCAACAGCTTCGACCCAATGGTTACATGCACCCGACAAAAATCAAATATGGTCTCTTTACTTTGAAGGGTCAAAATCCAAGGACGGAGCCGGTGCAGGCTGCGTGATTATTGATCCAACAGGTAACAAAACCCTGATTGCATGCAGGTTAGAGTTTGAATGTACAAACAACACAACAAAATATGAGGCTTTATTGCAAGGCCTCAAGAAAGCATTAGATATGGACATTCAAAATTTGACTGTCTTTGGTGATTCAAAAATTGTGGTTAGATAGGTAAAAAATTATATCCACTGTTTATCTCCGCACCTTAAAAGAAACCAATCTAAGGTATGGATTTTGATGAATACGTTTTCTGCATTTAACATAAATTCTATTCCTAGATTGAATAATTCGAAATTTGACTTGTTAGCTAATGTAGCTTCGAAACTCTTTCCCATAGAAGGCTTGTCAGCAAATGCATTCTCTGTCGAACTGTTGTTTAGGCCATCCGTCCTCGACAACATCAGGAAATGGAGAGTCCTCGATGATGATACACAGATTATAAGTTTCCTGCATATGGAAGAAAATTTCCAGGGCACAGTGATCGACGAAGGTACTCATGACGACAATATTCGTGACTTCACGGCAATACGAGATCCAAGATCTCCTGAATCTTCATCGGACATGGTAAATTCTATCCCTAAATCTGTAGTTAGATTGAAATTTTTTATGATCTTCAAGACAAGTTCAAAAAATCAGTGAACTGTAAAACAAATAGTTCCTCTTTGACGCATGAAAAGGTAAACTTGGGAACTAAAGACAATCCACAGTGCATTAATTTATGGGTGGGATGTTCTGAACAAGAGAAAGCAGCGTATATTAAATTGTTTCATGAATTCAAAGATGTTTTTTCTTAGATGTATGACGACCTAAAAACCTTTGATCCTAACATCATACAACATGTTATTCCTATGAAACCCCAAACCTTACCTTTTCAACAAAAGTTAAGGAAAATGCATCCAAAACTCGAACCAACTGTCAAGAAGGAATTAAATAAACTCCTGAATGATAAGATAATCTTCCCAGTTAGGCACACACAATGGGTCTCTAATCTTGTCCTTGTCCGGAAGAAGAGTGGTGAAATCCAACTATGTGTCGATTTCCGAAATCTTAATCGAGCATGTGATAAAGACAACTACCCTGTCCCACCCATGGAACAAATCCTTCAACAGGTGTCTGGTTCTAAAAGATTATCCTTATTGGATGGTTTTTCAGGGTATAACCAAGTCCTGATGTCCCCTCTAGACCAATTTAAAACTACCTTCCGCACTCCATGGGCCACCTACGCTTATAGGAAAATGACATTTGGACTCATAAATGTTGGTGTCTCTTTCCAGAGAGCGATGGACATCACTTTCCGAGGCTTAATCAATCAATATGTTGTAGTTTACCTGGATGATGTTATTGTCTTATCGAGAAACAAAGCTGATCATCTAGCTCATTTAAGATCCTTTCTTCAGTGATGTCGTATGTACGACATTTCTTTGAATCCTAAAAAATCTATATTCACAGTAAAACAAGGTAAGCTCTTAGGATTTACTATATCAAGCAAAGGGATGATTATCAACCCTAAAAGAACTCAAGTCATTTAGAAGCTTCCCCCTCCCTCGTCAAAAAAGTCTATGCAATCTTTTTTAGGTCAGATAAACTTTGTCAGGAGATTCGTCCCCAGTTTTTCAGAAATGGTGAGACCATTAAAAAACCTAATAAAAAAGGACGTACAATACCATTGGGGACCTTTAGAAAACCAAGATTTTAATTCAATAAAAAAAGCCATAATAGTCGCTCCTTCTTTGATGAGCCCCGACTTTTCGCAAGACTTCACTCTCTACACATTCGCTTCTGACCGCTCTTACGCCCTTGTCCTAACTCAAAAGAACGCTGAAAACAATGAAGTCGCAATTGCCTTTATGAGCTCAGCCTTCAAAGGTGAGGAACGTAATTACCCAGTCTTAGATCAGCAAGCCTATGCTATTTTTAAAGCAGTAAATCACTTCCAATCTTATCTTTTGAAATCTAGGACAAAAATCATTGTCCCTTACCCAGCCGTCATAAATCTGTTAGTACAGAAAGAACTAGGCGAAAAAAGGGCAAATTGGGTCACATCCTTGCAAGAGTATGACATAGAAATTACCCCAACACAAATAGTGAGAGGTCAAGGGTTATGCAATTTAGTCCCTGACTCAGCTGCAGGACAACAAGAGGAAAATGATGTGTTGAATCCAGGACAACACTACCAAAATTTAATTGGCTATGCACAAAATACTATCAGTCCCTGGTATGATAATATAAAATTTTGTCTTGAACATGGGTCAGCTCCCCGTGACTTGGTTCCCACTAAAAGAAGAGCACTGAGATTAAAATATGGTTCCTTTCAGTTGATTAATGGTATTCTGTTTCGTCAAAATTTTTATGGAGTATTAATGTGTTGTCTTGAGAAAGATGAAGCAGAAAAGGTTTGATTGGAATTGCACGCAGGAGAAGCTAGTGGTCATTTTGGAGGAGATACCACTGCCCATAAAGTGTTAAGAGTAGGTTACTACTGGCCTATACTTTTTAAATATGCTCATGCTTTGTGTTGCAAGTGTGTAATTTGTCAAAAAGTGTCCGGACTGATACATAAACCAACCTTCCCTCTGCATCTTGTTTCAGTAGACTCCCCTTTTCAGTAGTGGGGTTTTGATATTATAGGTCCGATCAATCCGCCATCCTCATAGAAGCATAATTTTATCATAACAACCATAGATTACTTCACCAGGTGGTCTGAAGTTGCCCTATTAAAAGCTGTAAATACCAGTCAGGTAATAACCTTCTTGAATTCAAATATTATTACTTGTTTTGGTATCCCTGACTGCTTGGTATTTGATAACGCTTCCTATTTTTCGTCTCTTGAGATGAGTAATTTCGCTCTAGAAAAAGGAATTAAACTAAAATATTCTGCCAGCTACTACCCTCAAGGTAACGGATTGGCAAAATCAACTAATAAAAATCTGATTAAAATTATGAAGAGAACAGTATCTGAAAACCATAAAAATTGGCATAATGCACTGTTGAACGCAATCTGGGCTGATAGAGTGCCTCCGAAAACTATCGTGGGTAACTCACCCTTCTTTCTTGTTTATGACAGAGAGGCAATTATGCCACCACATATCCTTCTTCCCTCTCTACAGTTATTGTAGAAAATACAAGAAGAAGACCGCCCCGCTTTGGAGAATCAAATTAACGCATTGTTAAAATTAGAAGAAGTGAGGGCTCAAGTGAAACAACAATTGGATCAACATCAACTCGTTGTTAAAAGCTGGTTTGATTCCAATTTTTCCTCTGAATTTTTTTTTGAGGTGGGTAACCTTGTCCTGAAATGGGACAAACCACATGAGGGAAAGGGAGAGCATACGAAGTTTCAAAACTTATGGCTAGGACCATTTTTTATTGCTGAGAAATTGGTTCCCAGCTCCTTCCGATTACAGAGTCTAGAGGGACAGCCAGACACCTATCCAGTGAATGGCCAAGATCTAAAAAGGTATTTCACTTGATGACAGTCCCGTGTACGCTATGTAAATATTTTTCTTTTGTTTGCTTTTCATTTTTCTTTGTTGTTTTGGCTTTGATTCTTCCCTTATGCTTACCAGTTTTTTTTTTTTTTTTGAAACACACATACCTTCATCTTGAACTGTTTCAGACAAAGAGAACAAAAACAATTCTCCTCTGAAATGACTACTGAAGATTGTTAAGACATCAATTATGATACTTTCCTGAAGTTTACAGCCATGTTAAAGAAAGCTTGTTGTTTGAAAAGTGTTTTTTGATTTCAATCTGTAACTGAAACCGTTCATGATCATCCATAAAAAATTTCTTCTTACGCTGTCCCTATTCCTCAAGAGAACAAATCAGAAGATGTTTCCCTACCTTCGAAGGTCGGTTTATAACAAAATGTCTCTAGATCTTGATGAAGGATAGTTAAAAAATTCTCTCAAGGTCTATAATTTATTAAAATATGTCCAAAATATCAGGATTTTCAGTGTCACCCTGCTTGATTAAATATATTTAAAATTAAATAAATCTTCAGAGAGCTGTGGGAAGTACTTGTAAACCCACTGGGATGCTGAAAAGGTCTGCTGGTAGCAGGTAAATGCATGCATAACACCAAGATAACTTCGTCGGGGTACTGAACAGGCCCGTTGGCAGCGAAGCAATGTCGAGTATATGAAAATTCTCAGATATGAAATATTTTGACCTTAAAATGTCCTTTGTTTAGATCTAAAACTTATTGGCAGGACACAAATATTGGAGTGGGTTAAAAGGCATCCCTATCGAGGCTATGGATGCCTACTGGCAGCAACGGCTCTGTCAACAGTATCAGAGATTTTAATATTAATATCATGAATCTCTTTTGTTAAGATTGTTATCAGTTTTCGTCTTTTAAAATAACAAGCAATCTAAAACTGGAATTTTTTATGATTGATAATGATGTTCAAACAGTTTCTTGGTTGTTTTCGAGTTGGAGTTTTTCTGATTATCCTAATCTGGACTTGATCATTCGAACAGAGATAACTACTTCTACCAGTGTGTCGCCATTGTTGGCAGACATATCAATCTCCATTTTTATAAAGCTTCCTACACAGGGTTTTTAATCTCTCATTACTCGTCGCAACCGTTCTGATTTAAACGACACCATTATACGTATCCTTTTACATACCTTCTTTTCGATTCCATTTTCATAACTGCAAGTATGAAAACGAAACAACTAGAATTCATGTTTGATTTCATCAAAGGGTTGATTTTTATATGGTTTATCGTCGATTTGTTTCATTTAGTTATGAGCATGGTTGTTTCATGGTATAACTCCTTGGCCTCAAACACACCATTGGTTACATATGTATCAAAACACCACCCATTTAGCATTTGACTATTGTTAATATGGTTTCCATTTATAAAATATTTGATGCAATGGTTTATTCGACATATTGTTTTTTTGGTCGAATCGTGGATATGCAATTGTTCATTTGACTTTTGATCGAATTTTTGGATATGCACATAATGGTTTTTTAACTGTTATGATTTTAATGTATCATTACACCAACGTGTCATTCCAAGTATAGCCTGATATGATGTTCTTGCATGGCCTCGATCTACACCACTATCCTCGCATGCATAGCATTAACGCTCCTTCATAGCATTTTAAGCTACCTTTGCATTGTATTGGGAATCTTGGGGCAAATGGATTTGTTTTTACTCTGTCAAACCCTATCGTTGAATACCCTCTTGATTTTGTGCTGTTAGCTATGGATCTCATAGTGAGAATAGAACCCAACGGTGTCCAGACCTTGTTATTGTTTTATAATGCCCAAGAAGACTTAGAGAGAAATGGTTGGTGGGTCTTTTTTGCGAATTTTGATTGTTTTAATTTGGTAGTTTCCCAACAATTCGCACTAACGTTCGATGGTTGCAGAGATAAAATTGGAGACGTCCATCTTGAGTTAAATGAAGATTTCATTAGCTCAGCCACTGGTCTGCCAGCTGTGGGACAAAAATGGTTTAAAAACTCTAAGGTTAAGGAGGTTCCCTGGTCACTATTGTTTACCTCAAGGAAGATTACCAGTTGCAACAAAGGTATGCTCATTACAGCTCTAAAACCTAGATGGCATGACCTATTAGCTATTGTCAAGAAGTTTTTCACCTGTGAGGGTAGATATGGTTTGGTTTTCTTATATCACTTGCGGTTGCTCATGAGTTTTATCGATTTTCCCTTAAACATGCCTTATTTTCTCCTTTGAAGTTTATACAAAATGGCAAAGCATTTTAAAAGGGAGAAAGTTGATTCCAACCTGTTCCACCACTGTTTGATTAAAATTAGTATGGTTCATTAGTTGAAGTTAAATGGTGATTGTCGGGACACATTCCTGTTAAGGAATGGTTTTGTTAGTACTAAAATAGGACAAGTTGACAAGTCCGTTGTTATAGAAATCCTCGTTGAGTCCGTCATTCCCCCTCCTTCGCTCTTTCCCTATGTGGAACCCGTGACCTACCCGGACACTACCCAACCCGACGCTCTACCTGATTCGTATCCAAAACATGGTGGTAAGCCTGTTAAAAAATATGCAAAGAAAAAGTATAAGGATAACACTGATATCAATTACAAAGGTAAAAGGGTCGCACATTGGGTTTCACGATGTGCCCGAAATAAACCTAAGGAAAATGCAGACCAAAACCCAATTGAGTTAAGTGAGGATTCTGATTCATAAATTGAACGGTTTCTAATTGAAGAGTATCCATATTCATCTGGACTTTGCTCGGTTAAACCCTATGATTATGTGACGAACCTCCCACCGTGTCTTAAGGACAACCCCGACTTCCCTGGAATCAAACTCGACAGAGAACCTACGAGTAAAAAGGGAAATCCCCCAACTGTTAATACATAGTCTACCCGGTCGCAATGCAAGGAATGCCAGTCATGGCTCGATCAGTATTACAGAGATGTGCCTTTGCTTCAGTCTCGGATCAAGTCCTTGGAGGACCAGGTGAGTCTGCTAACAAAAGAAAATGACAGATTGCAAAACGTAGCTCAAGCTAATGATAAAAGACAAAAAACCACAGGCTCTGTTGTTTTTAAGAATGTGTAAGTGGCCACTGCCATTGTGAATTCGAAAATTGCTTGATTGAAACGAATCCCTGAATCTGAGGTATGGTGTTTTAAAAAAATAATTTTAGTATGATTTTGTCTTTTCTTTTAATTAGAATACATGATTTGTTTGCTCAAATTGCATCTCGTCTGGTTTGATTGATTTTATAAAACATGATTCTAGTTATAATTATAACTAGGTACAGAATCGTGAGATTCTATAACTAGTTACTAAAATTCGAATTCTTTGTTTTTACAACTAAAATGCAATCTGAAATCGTGTATTCTTGTGCGTTTTCAGGTACATACGATTTCTAAAGAAGATTTGAATTGTTGGTGGCATATTTCAACATGTTATTTCTTTATATGGTTTTAGAATAGTCTGTTACTGGTGATAACAATGAGAATATGGGAGGTTGCATCCCCCACAATTTTTGGAACAAATTTGATAATTTCCACAGGAAATGTTTTGATCATGTGGCCTTTATAAATGTATTATTTTGTAAACCAAAGACTATCTCTACTTGGGAATAGAATCTATGGATTTATGATTGACAAACTTGAATGGAAGGTTGATGTTGGTACAGCTTTAGCTTCCATATATCATATTTTCCTTCAAGTTTTGCTCATTTTGATTTGCAATTGAATTGTGACTACTTTAGATATCACAGTTTATTACAGATTGATGTGATTAGATTTATATGATGCCCATGTTTTATGTCTCTCATATTATGTACAACAATTATCCTATTCCAATTTAATGATCAGAAGATTAATCTTCTTTATTAAATGAGCAGTTATATACAAATCTTTACAACGAGATTTATCTTAATGTAATCATTTGTTAAATTATAAAATTGTTGTTGCTACATACTTTACATGTTATGTCATTAGCATTCAATTGTTACTGCCTTGCGTTTACGAGAAGCATTGATAAAGATCTGGTGCGGGTTGGTTTCATCAAACAACAACCGTAGATGCTATGCACAGGACGGATATGAGATAATATTTCAAGTCAGTTTGCTAGTTTCATTTTATTAGTTTAATTAATATAATACTTTCTTGTAGTCCAATACACTATATCAATTGTTATTTTTATTTCTCAATTAGATAGCTACTATTTCATTTCTCGTTTATAAAAGTTATAAAAATTAAAAACACTGAATGATAGTTTCTCTGTCATAAATCAATTCATTATGATTTCGCAGATTTCGATCAAAATTTTCATTTTGTGAATACTGCACATATAACAGAGATTTAATCATATCGACACACTGTACATTTAATAAGTAGAACTACTATTCTATAGATATTATTTAGTAAACTGTGAATATATTTTAGATTTGTATATAGTTTTCAACAACTGTTTGTCATTTAGTTAGTTTCTTTAGTTTTGTTTTTTTTTACTTTCTTAGGACTTAGATCGGCTAACAGAGCCGCAAAACCCGTCAGAGTGGATTAATCCAAATGGCTCGGATTAAATAGACAACCACAGACCAGATTCACTCCTCCAGTTGATAAGCGGTCAATTTCGCTTGTCAACAAATGGCACTAGAAGGAGGGCCTGAAAATTATTAATGGCACGAGGTGGTCGTAAGACTCGTCCACCACCTACCTGCTCACCTATAGTGACTAGAAGTCATTCAAATGACAACATTGTCCCTCAAGCAACAACCACATCAAATAACGATCTACGGATCACAGTTGAACTAATAACTCCAAATCCTACAGGTGGTGACGTACAAGAGATTGTCCGCCAATCTCTCATAAGAACACACAGTGCCTTCGCCCGTTTAAGACAACCAAACCGAGCTTTAGACCAACCATTAGACTTCTCTGATATCAGATAACAACTTGGAGGCACTAACCTCACTCTTAACCCTACAAATCCAATCCCCACTCATGCAGCAGGAGGATTTGGTATACCACCCTCACCACCTCGTTCATCTCCTTCTTCTTCTAGAGAAGAGTCCTCGGACGAAAGCAGTTCCTCATCCCAACCTTCAAAACTTCCCACACCTGTGGCCAACCAGAACAATCCCGCTAGACCCTGGCTTGACCAAGATGTAGTGGCCATACCTGGGCCTCAGCATCCCTTACCCAAACACTCGAAGAAGTGGCTCCCTAAATTTGACCCAGACTCTAAACAGATCACCGAAGATCACATTAAAAAGTTTATGTTAGCCATTATAATCCGTAGTGTCGAGCACGAAGACGTAGTCTATAGATTGTTTCCCTACACCTTTGAGGGCAATGCCTCTACCTGGTACTTTGCCCAACAACCCCATACCATCGTGTCATGGGAGAAGTTTGAATACTATTTTCTTGAGAAGTTTGGAGACGAAAAGTCCCCAGAAGTTCTAGTCATGGAGCTTTCTAATTTAAGAATGAACCCCAAAGAGAAAATCAAAGACTTTAATCAAATATTCTTAACACTAAAGAACCAAATCCCTACGGATTCAATGCCTGCCGAGAATCTTATCATAGCATATTATACGAAATCCTTACATCAAAGCATAGCCATTTGGGTTAAGAGATCTAAGAAAGCTACATTGTTAGAGGCCTTCAAAGAAGCCAACAAGATTGATAAAGACATCCTCATCTTAAAAGACACTACTAGCAACGAAATAGAGACTAGTTCGTCTTTTAAGAAGAAAATCGAAATCCTCCCTAGACCTACCCAAAACAAAGCACAACCGGAAAGCTCAGATCTAGAAAAATTACAAAAAGTCATTCAAAAATTGTCTAATCAAGTTATAGATTTGAAAAGGATGGATGAAGAAGCTTCTTCGAGAAAAGGGCCTCACAAATCCCCGTTTAGGAAGCCTTTTCCCACAAACCGACCTAATTCAAATACTGAAGGCTTAAATCTAGAAAGTTTGCAATTCGCTATTCAAACGATTCTAGAAGCACAAGATAACTTGATGCCCCCTGAGATCCCTGAGGAAGTAGTTGAACCAGAGGCAGTAGAAGAAGATGAATCCTCTCTGAACATTTTTGGACACTTCTCGGATAGCATTTTTCAAGCTAATTTTGAGACAGTACATCCTTACAATACTAGGAGTAAGACAACAAACAAGCCTTCTTCTGAAAACACCACAACTTTGCCCCCAAAATAGTCTAAACCAGCCGAGACTAAACATAGTCATGTAAAGCCAAGCTTAGATTATGATTTGGTTGAAGATATAAAAAAGTTAAGGCCTAACATTTATGTTAATGAATTATTAAAATTCCCATTTCTACTACAAAAAATGCTACAGAATATTGCAGAGAACAACAAAAATAACAATCCAAGAAGTAACAAAGGTTTTCAGAACAACCCAAAAGTTCCTTAGAAGGTCTCCTCTAAGAATACTTCTGATCCTCATGAGAAAAGAGACCTTCCTGTAAATAATGTAACAAATGTAGATAAATTAGTTTTAGAGGCTGCGAGTAAAAAGCAACAAGCTTCCACCATTAGTACTCGTAGAAATGTCCCTCCATTTTTGTTAACTTTTGAAATATTCAATAGGAATGTGCACAACTGTATGGTATATTCAGGAACGTCATCCAACATAATGCCATGGTCTGTGTGTCAGAAGATTAATGCTGAAGTTTAACCATCCACCTTAAAGATCATCCAGCTTGATCGAACTAGTGTTAAAGTTATAGGCGAATTAAGGAATGTGCTTATAAGATTGTCGTCTAACCCTAAAATTCATCAAGTGATTGATATTATTGTTGTAGATATTCCAGAAGTTTATGGTTTGTTTTTAAGCAGAAACTGGTCATAACAACTACACGACTATTTCGCGACAGATTGGTCTCACTTGTGGCTGCCCGAGAATGTAAAGCCCAACAAAATCAAGGTAAATCATGAACGTTACCTAAAATTCACAGTGACAGATTTAAATGATCCCAATGAGACATTTACACCTTCTACCGATTCACTCGAAATACAAGGGATGGATACCTTTTTTGGCAATTTCATGGCCGAAACTTCCACTATCACTAACCCAGAACAATAGTTTGAAATTTTGACATACATGCAACCAACAACTTCGACCCAATGGTTACATGCAGCCGACAAAAATCAAATATGGTCTCTTTACTTTGACGGGTCAAAATCCAAGGAAGGAGTCGGTGTGGGCTGCGTGATTATTGATCCAGTAGGTAACAAAACCCTGATTGCATGCAGGTTAGAGTTTGAATGTACAAACAACATAGCAGAATATGAGGCTTTATTACAAGGCCTCAGGAAAGCATTAGATATGAACATTCAAAATTTGACTGTCTTTGGGGATTCAAAAATCGTGGTTAGACAGGTAAAAAATTCTATTCACTATTTATCTCCGCACCTTAAAAGCTACCAATCTGAGGTATGGAATTTGATGAATAAGTTTTCTACATTTAGCATAAATTCTATCACTAGATTGAATAATTTGAAAGCTGAATTGTTAGATAATGTAGCTTCGAAACTCTTTCCTACAGAAGGCTTGTCACCAAATGCATTCTCCGTCGAACTGTTGTTCAGGCCATCTGTCCCCGACAACATCACGAATTGGAGAGTCTTTGACGATGATCAACAGATTATAAGTTTCCTGCATATGAAAGAAACTTTCCAGGGCACAGTGATCGATGAAGGTACTCATGACGACAATCTTCGTGACTTCATGGTAATATTAGATCCAAGATCTCATGAATCTTCATCGGACATGGTAAATTCTATCCATAAATCTGTAGTTAGATTGGAAAAATTTTATGATCTTCAGGACAAGTTCAAAAAATCGTGAACTGTAAGACAAATAGTTCCTCTTTGACGCATGAAAAGGTAAAATTGGGAACTAAAGACAATCCACAGTGCATTAATTTAGGGGTGGGATGTTCTGAACAACAAAAAATAGCGTATATTAAATTGTTTAAGGAATTTAAAGATGTTTTTGCTTGGATGTACGACGACCTAAAAACCTTTGATCCTAACATCGTACAACACGTTATTCCTATGAAACCCCAAACCTTACCTTTTCAACAAAAGTTAAGGAAAATGGATCCAAAACTCGAACCAACTGTCAAGAAGGAATTAAATAAACTATTGAGTGCTAAGATAATCTTCCCAGTTAGGCACACGCAATGGATCTCTAATCTTGTCCCTGTCCGGAAGAAGAGTGGTGAAATCCAACTATGTGTCGATTTCTGAAATCTTAATCAAGCGTCTGATAAAGACAACTACCCTGTCCCACCCATAGAACAAATCCTTCAACAGGTGTCTGGTTCTAAAATATTATCCTTACTAGATGATTTTTTAGGGTATAACCAAGTCCCGATGTCCCCTCCAGACCAACTTAAAACTACCTTCCGCACTCCATGGGGAACCTACGCTTATAGGAAAATGCCCTTTGGACTCATAAATGTCGGTGCCACTTTCTAGAGAGCGTTGGACATCACTTTCTGAGGCTTAATCAATCAATCTGTTGTAGTTTACCTGGATGAAGTTACTGTCTTCTCGAAAAACAAAGCTAATCATCTAGCTCATTTAAGTTCCGTTCTTCAGCGATGTCATAAGTACGACATTTCTTTCAATCCTAAAAAATCTATATTCGCAGTAGAAAAAGGTAATCTCTTAGGATTTATTGTATCAAGCAAAGGGATGATTATCGACCCTAAAAAAAAGACCTTAAAATAACTCAAGTCATTTCAAAGCTTCCCCCTCCCTCGTCAAAAATGTCTATACAATCTTTCTTAGGTCAGATAAACTTTTTCAGGAGATTCATCCCTAGTTTTTCAGAAATGGTGATACCATTACAAAACCTAATAAAAAAGGACGTACAATACCATTGGGGACCTTTAGAAAACAAAGATTTTAATTCAATAAAAAAGGCCATAATAGATGCTCCTTCTCTGATGAGCCCTGACTTTTCGCAAGACTTCACTCTCTACACATTCACTTTTGACCGCTCTTACGCCGCTGTCCTAACTCAAAAGAACACTGAAAACAATGAAGTCCCAATTGTCTTTATGAGCTCAGCCTTCAAAGGTGTGGAACTTAATTACCCAGTAGTAGATCAACAAGCCTATGCTGTTTTTAAAGTAGTAAAGCACTTCCGATCTTATCTTTTGAAATCTAGGACAAAAATCATTGTCCCTTACCCGACCATCATAAATTTGTTAGTACAGAAAGAACTAGGCAAAAAAAGGGCAAATTGGGTCACATCCTTGCAAGAGTATGACATAGAAATCACCCCAGCACAAATAGTGAGAGGTCAAGGGTTATGCAAGTTAGTCGCTGACTCAGCTGCAGGACAACAAGAGGAAAATGATGTGTTGAATCCAGGACAACACTACCAAAATTTAATTGGCTGTGCACAAAATACTATTAGTCCCTGCTATGATGATATAAAATTTTGTCTTGAACATGGGTCAGCTCCCCATCACTTGGATCCCATTAAAAGAAGAGTGCTAAGATTAAAATCTGCTTCCTTTCAGTTGATTAATGGTATTCCGTTTTGTCAAAATTTTGATGGAGTATTAATGCGATGTCTTGAGAAAGATGAAGCAGAAAATGTCTTATTGGAATTGCATGCAGGAGAAGCTGGTGGGCATTTTGGAGGAGATACGAATTCCCATAAAGTATTAAGAGTAGGTTACTACTAGCCTACACTTTTTAAATATGCTCATGCTTTGTGCCGCAAGTGTGTAATTTGTCAAAAAGAGTCCGGACGGATACAAAAACCAACCTTCCCTTTGCAGCCTATTTCAGTAGACTCCCCTTTTCAGCAGTGGGGTCTTGATATTATAGGTCCGATCAATCCGCCATCCTCACAACAACATAAGTTTATCATAACAACCACGGATTACTTCACTAGGTGGTATGAAGCTGCCCCATTAAAAGTTGTAAATACCAGTCAGGTAATAACCTTCTTGAATTCAAATATTATTACTCGTTTTGGTATCCCTGACTGCTTGGTATTTGATAACGCTTCCTATTTTTCGTCTCTTGAGATGAGTAATTTCTCTCTAGAAAAAGGAATTAAACTAAAATATTCCACCAGCTACTACCCTCAAGGTAACGGATTGGCAGAATCAACTAATAAAAATCTGATTAAAATTATCAAGAGAACGGTATCTGAAAACCATAAAAATTGGCATAATGCACTGTTGAACGCAATCTGGGCTGATAGAGTGGCTCTAAAAAATGTTGTGCGTAACTCACCCTTCTTTCTCATTTAAAGTAGAGAGACAATTCTGCCACCACATATCCTTCTTCCCTCTCTATAGTTATCACATAAAATACAACAAGAAGAATGCCCCCCTTTGAAGAATCGAATTAACACGTTGTTAAAATTAGAAGAAGTGAGGGCTCAAGCAAAATAAAAATTGGATCAACATCAACTCGTTATTAAAAGTTGGTTTGATTCCAATTCTACCTCTGACAGAAATTTTGAGGTGGGTGACCTTGTCCTGAAATGGGACAAAACACATGAGGGAAAGGGAGAGCATACGAAGTTTTAGAACTTATGGCTAGGACCATTTTTGATTGCTAAGAAATTGGGTCCCAACTCCTTCCGATTAAAGAGTCTAGAGGGATAGCCAGACACCTATCCGGTGAATGAACAAGCTCTAAAAAGGTATTTCACTTGATGACAATCCCGTGTACACTATGTAAATATTTTTCTTTTGTTTGCTTTTCATTTTTCTTTGCAGTTTTGGCTTTGATTCTTCCCTTATGCTTACCATTTTTTATTTTTTTTTGAAACACACATACCTACATCTTGAACTGTTTCAGACAAAGAGAATAGAAAAATTTCTCCTCTGAAATGACTACTGAAGATTGTTAAAACATCAATTAATGTTACTTTCCTGAAGTTTACAACCATGTTAAAGAAAGCTTGTTGTTTGAAAAGCGTTTTTTGATTTCAATCTGTAACTGAAGCCTTTCACGATCATCCATTAAGAATTTATTCTTATGCTGTCCTTGTTCCTTAAGAGAACAATTCAGAAGATGTCTCCCTGCCTTCAAAGGTCGGTTTATAACAAACTGTCTCTAGATCTTGATGAAGGACAGTTAAACAATTCTCTCAAGGTCTGTAATTTATTAAAATATGTCCAAAATATCAGGATTTTCAGCGTCACCCCGCTTGATTAAATATCTTTAAAATTAAATAAATCTTCAGAGAGCTATGGGAAGTGCTTGTAAACCCACCAAGATGTTGAATAGGTCTGTTGGCAGCAGGTAAATGCATGCATGATGCCAAGATAACTTCACCGGGGTACTGAATTGGCCCGCTGGCAGCGAAGCATAGTCGGGTAAATGAAAATTCTCAGATATGAAATCTTTTGACCTTAAAATGTCCTTTGTTACGATCTAAAACTTCTTGGCAGGGTACAGATATTGGAGTGGGTAAAATGGCATCCTTGTTGAGGCTATGGGTGCCTACCGGAAGCAGCAGCTCTGTCAACAGTATTGGAGATTTTAACCTTAATATCATGACTCTCTTTTGTTAAGATTGTTATCAGTTTTCGTCTTTTAAAATAACAAGCAATCTGGAACTGGAATTTTTTATGATTGATAATGATGTTCAAACAGTTTCTTGGTTGTTTTCAAGTTGGAGTTTTTCTAATTATCCTAATCTGGACTTGATCATTTGGCAGAGATAACTATTTCTACCAGTGTGTTTCCATTGCTGGCAGCCATATCAATCTCCATTTTTATAAAGCTGCCTACATAGGGTTTTTAATCTCTCATTACTCATCGCAACGTTTCTCATTTAAACGACACCATTATATGTCGCCTTTCTCATTACATTGTATCGATTGTTATTTTTATTTCTTAATTAGATAGCTGCCATTTCATTTCTCATTTATAAAGTTATAAAAATTAAAAACACCGAATGATAGTTTCTCTATCATAAATCAATTCATTATGATTTCACAGATTTCGATCAAAAATTTCATTTTGTGAATACTGCACATATAATAGAGATTTAATCATATCGATACACTGTACATTTAATAAGTAGAACTACTATTGTATAGATATTAGTTAGTAAACTGTGAATATATTTTAGATTTGTATGTAGTTTTCAGCAGCTGTTTGTCATTTAGTTAGTTTCTTTAGTTTAGTTTTTTTACTTTCTTAGGACTTAGATCGGCTAACAGAGCCGCCAAACTCGTCGGAGTGGATTAATCCAAATGGATTGGGTTAAATAGACAACCCTAGACCGGATTCACTCCTCCAGTTGGCGAGCGGTCAATTTCGCCTGTCAACAATTACCAAAGAATAAGAGAACGTAAATGTGAACATTATGGTGAAAAATGGGACTCAAGACACATATTTCGCATAGAAGATTAGTCAAAAGAATTATACACTTGTCAAGAAGAAAACATCGAGGAATTAGACACAGAAGAATCAGTAACAGGCGAAATGGGAAACAATCAAAATGACATGTCAGATATCTTAGGTAATGACACACCAAGAATATCATTAACAACCATCATAGGCATCAGCCAACCAAAAACACTAAAATTAAAAGGACACATAAAAAAAGATAACGTCACGGTGTTAATCGACACATGAAGTACCCACAATTTTCTTGACATCAATGTTGCAAGGATCCTAAAATTGTTTGTATATTGATGCAGCACCCCCTGCCTCCGGAGGTTCTGCGCAACCTCCCGGTCTTAGGATCATTCTGATTTCTCCTCAAGCCAAAGTGGCTGCTTTAGTTCCCTGTTGGAACCTTCAATGAATCAGATACACAGATCCTTTACAAAAACTCCACCAGCACAATAAATGCACTAGGTGTGAGTCTTCACCTCCACACGACCACCAGACATGACCGCAACCCTTTCCGAAAAGGGATTTCAGGTTTCACGATTTTAGGAGTTTTGATGTCGAGTTTCTTGACCCTTCGATTCCACGAACTCTGAAATGCCAAAATGTTGAAATGGACTTAATTGAAAATTAGTCCCTGGCCCACATCTCAGTCCATGTCACCGTTTCCTTCGTTACCGCAGCCTAACTCCGAAGGTATGTCACGTTTCGCGACTTCGAGACTTTCAATGTCAAGTGCCCAACTTCTTGTCCCCGAGATTGTCGAAATGCCAAATCACAAACTTCTGAAACATGTGACAGCAACCTCACTTCAAAGATATGTCACATTTCGTGACTTCGACGATATCCAGTGCAAAGCGCCCCCGACCTCTTGTCCTTAGAATTGCCAAAAATATGAATCCCAAAATGTCGAAATATGTGACCCTGTTTCATGACCATGGTACTCCTTCATCGGCTTGCCTTTTTTCGCATTTCGTGACTTCGCGATCCTGGCTGCAACAACTCCCTGCCCCTTTGAGCTCCCGGTATCCGAAATACCGAAGTACCAATCCCCGAAATGCCAGTCTTCCACTCCAAACTGGGATCAATGGCTCATAGCCTCTCCTAATCCGACGGCTTATGTCTTTTTGGGATTTCATGGGTCAAGGGTTCTGAACTCTTACCCTTTGCATTCCCGGTAGCCGAAATAACGAAATCCTCCTTTAGAGAATTTCCCTGAAACCTCGACCGCTGGCCACGTGTCCTCCTGTTGGGCGGTCACGTTCCTTTCAAGATTTTGTGGGTCAAGAGTCCCGACTCTTGACCTTTGTATCTCTCGGTAACCGAAATGCCAAAATAGTCCTTTCGTTCCCTTCTTCACATACGAGGGTTAAACCTTGTGCAACTTCTCCTAGATCCGATGGCTATCGGTCCATGCGCCCAGATCTGACAACCCAGATCTGTTTCTCCTGTGCACTCTCCTCTTGCTTTCCTGGACATAGATTCAATGGTCCAAATCTCATCCTCTCCAACTAATGTAACAACAACTGTGCTCCCTCCTAAGCTTGCACTTCTTCCTGAACTTGGAAGACTTCAAATGCTTCAAAGGTCTCAGCCTTTTCTCCTGCTATGAAGCCTGTATCCTCGGCTCCCACCTGTGTTCAAAGGATGTTGTCCCTCCTGAGCTTTGTCAACTCTTAAACCTAAAAGGTTTCTCGACCTCTACACTCCTTGTAGGGTCCCTTCACACAACTGTGCTATCCATCATGAGCTTGGTCAACTTAGAAACCTTGAAAGGTTTCTCAATCTTCTGCTCCTCTCGGCTACTGCTCTGTGTGCAAAGGCACTGTTCCTCCTCAGCTTCTGAACTTGAGACAAGTTCACTATGTGAGAACTCCCTATGTTTTATGAGATTTCAGATGGTTGTATTTTAACACTTGGCTCGAGTGTTGGCCTGGTGCACTCCTTGCACAGGTATTTGTCCTTCTTGAGATTCAACAACTTGGAACTCAATAGTCTCTGTCCCTTTCTCTCCTTGAAAGGATATAAGTGCCCTCTGGAAACTTATGCTCAAGAACTCCTTACTAAGCCTTCAGGGTGTTCAGTAACCCTATGAAGTTCTTCCCTTGACTCTTCTTCTCCTCTGAACTCAAAATAGAGTTCTTCTCAGTTCACTCCTTCCACTCGCTTGATGCCCTCCTTTTAGAGCTTCTACAGAATCCTCGGTGACCCTGTCTTCTTACTGAACTTGAAATAGAGTTCCTTCTATGCACCTCTTGTACACGCTTGATGCCCTCTTGGTAGCGCTTTATAGAACCTCATATGTTATGTCTTCCTCCTCTGTGCTCTCCTATGCACATTTTATCCTTCAAGGTGTTCAACAACCTTGAGGTTTCTCCCTGGGTCAATGATTTCAGCTAGTGCACCCTCCTGGCACGTCTTTGTCTAAAATTCTGCAAAATTCAGAAGTGCACTCATTTCACTATCTTATAGAACCCACAACGTTTTGTCATTCAACCCCTTGCATGAAGCCTCAAAGAATCAGACCTGGAATCAAAGAACCCAACAGACAATGAGTTTTGTCTGTAACCTACAAATGCAAACTATCATACATATACAACGTATCATCACGCATAAAGACATTCATTCATGAACTCATAAACATGTGGATAAAAACATGCAAGAAAAAATTCTCTGTTTGTATTAACATGAAAATGCCTCTTTACAATGTGTTTGAGCTCGGACTGCAACAGAGTCTTGACTCTCCTTCTCTCCTTCTAAAACTCTTACTACTAGATACAAAGAAGATCTTTTTATAAAGAGGAGCTCCTCCCTCCATCCTCACCAACTCTCATTAATTACAATGAATTACATTGAATGGGCCATCTAATATGAATCAGATCTATATCCCCATCAACATGTCAACCATTAAGGGAGACACTAACTACAACATGCTCAAAGGCATGGCTCGACTCTACTAGCCTTACAAACATTTAATACATTTTCAAATTTGAAAAAATGAGAGGGATGGACCTCTCTCCTCCCATTGAATGCACACCTGATGTGCTAGTTAGCTGGCGCATAGCTAGCTTGGAGCGATGCTTCTGCATCATACTCCTCTGTTGTGAAAAATTCATGAGCTCATGCTCATGATCTTTCCAACATCATTGTTGAAATCCACCTGGATCACAAATAGTTCTCTGGAGCTGTCCATCTGCTCCATCTCTTCGTTGTTGCTGCTACTTCCGCTTCCATGCTGCTATGGTAGGTTCTCCTCTATTTAGCTACTCTTCACTGGTAGTTTCTACTACTGACCTTGACATCAGCCTTCTAATCTCCTCAATCTTCTTGTCTAGCTGCCGCAGTGGCTGTCTTTTTCCTTGCCATCTCCTCGGATGCACTTCTTCACTGCAAATGGGTAGATCAACTAGATCCCCCATGCCACCTTTTTCCTCTTCTCTGGCATTGAGTTTCCACTCTGATGCAGACTCCAATTCTGCAATCCTATCACTGAGCTACTCCTCAGCTTCCTTCTCTGACATCTTTTCTTCTGCCATTTCCCCTTGTGCTGTTTGAATTCTAGCTTCCTCCAGCTGCTCTTGAGACTGGAATTCTCCTTCATCTGTCGATGTATGCCTCTGCATCGTAGTTATCATCTGTTCATATCCCTGGCTGAAATTTCTAAGTGATTCCTCAGAATTCTCCTCTACTAACATCTGCATGACTGTCTGCTAATGGCAATCATCTACTAGCTCTGAATGGTTCAACCAATTCTCCAGCATCTCCAACTCCTTATCCCATGGACTGAGGATCTTATCTGCATGCTCTTCTTCTTCCATTGATGTCAGCTTCAGTGTTGTAGCTGTCTCCCCTTCAGATTCCTGTCTGAAAATTTCGAGCCATTCTTTGGAATGCTCCTTTTCCTTTGCTTGGGAAACCTCTGATATCTACTCCAACTCTTTCTCCATGACAGTCTCTATTGGTTGTCTATCTTTTCTTGCTACCTCAACAACACACACGCTGGCCTCAACTGGGCTATATGGTAGGAATACCTTTATCCCTCCAATCATTAGAATGATCTCCTGATCCTCCTTCTTTGTCAGCTCCTCTCGTTGATCCGAACTCACCTCTGAGTTCATGAGACTATTATACAGTCCCATCTTCTCTTTCTTGCCCACCTAGCAACATGGGATTTTTATTCTTCCCACTTGACAATCTATGATATCAATCGATCCCATCTCCATCAGCAGTCCCTGCTGACATGAACTCACTTCTGAGCTCCTGAGACTTTCAGACAATCTCACTTCTTTTCCCCTTCCCACCTGGCAATTTGGGATTTCCTCTTTTCCCTCCTGGCAGTCTCTGAGATATTCCAATGATCACATTTCATTGCCCTCCTGGCAACCTGAATTTTCTATTATACCCTCCTAGAAGTCTTTGAGATCATCCTATGAACTCTTCTTATTTCCCTCCTAGCAAATTGAAAATTCCTTACTGTCCGCCCGGAAGTCTCTGAGATCTTCCAGTGATCTCTTATCCTCATCATCACTGAGATTTCTCCCAGCTTCTGGTTCACACAAATGAACCACTTCTTCTTCAAACCTAAGGTCTTCCACATACCTCAGCCATTCCTTCAACAACTTCCACTACCTTCGGGCCAATAACTCCTTGACTGACCATTCTACTTTTGTTTTCATGGGCCATTCATATACCCATCGCGATTTTTCATCCTACTGCATTCAAAATGAAAGATCCTCCATCCTCTCTCTTATATCGACGAGTTCTTTATCCATCTTAGCCTTGCTCGGCTTCTTGTGGTCTTCTCTGTAACCATGCTCCTGGCCTTAAATAGACATCTTCCTTCTTTCTACCTACCCTCTTGGCAAGTCTGTTGTTGTCACTCTGCAATTGAGAGCACTTCCAGCCTTTTCTCTTCCTTCTGCCTGCAGTATACCAACAGAAACAAGCTCTGATACCAACTTGTGATGCATATCAGAGTGTTTTTTTCTTTTCCTTCTGCCTCCTTTTTCCCACAGTATATAGACAGAAAGTGGCTCTAATACCACACTGATGTAGCACCCCCTACCTTCGCAGGTTCTGTGTGAACTCCCGGACTTAGGATCGTTCTGATTTCTCCTCGATCCGAAGTAACTCCTTTAGTTCCTTGTTGGAACCTTCAACAAATTAGATCCATAGGTCCTTTACAAAAAATCCACCAGCACAAGAAATGCACCAGCCGTGAGTCTTCACCTCCACACAGCCACCATACATGACCGCGACCCTTTCCGAAAAGGGATTTCGGGTTTCACGATTTCAGGAGTTCTGATGTCGAGTTTCTTGACCCTTCTATTCCCCAAACTCCAAAATTCCAAAATGTCGAAATGGACTCAATCGACAATTATCCCCTGGCCCACATCTTGGTCCATGTGACTGTTTCCTCCGTGGCTACAGCCTAACTCCGAAGGTATGTCACGTTTTGCGACTTCAGGATTTTCAATGTCAAGTGACCAACTTCTTGTCCCTGGGATTGCCGAAATGATGAATCTTGAACTTCCTAAATGTGTGACCACAGCCTCACTCCAAATGTATGTCGCATTTCGCAACTTCGGGGATTTCCGGTGTAAATCACCCCCAACCTCTTATCCTCGGAATTGCCAAAAATCCGAATCCTGAAATGTCGAAATATGTGACCCTGTTTCGTGACCACGCTACTCCTCCATCTACTTGCCATTTTTTTCATTTCAGGACTTCTCTATCTCGGCTGCAACAACTCCCTACCCCTTTGAGCTCACGGTATCCGAAATACCGAAGTACCGATCCCTGAAATGTTGGTCTTCTGCTCCAAACTGGGATCAATGGCTCATAGCCTCTCCATATCCGATGGCTTGTGTATTTTCAGGATTTCACGTGTCAAGGGTTCTGAACTCTTACCCTTTGCATTCCCGGTAGATGAAATACCGAAATCCTCCTTTCGGGAATTTCCTCAAAACCTCAACCACTCACCATGTGTCCTCCTATTGGACGGTCACAATCCTTTCGGGATTTCATGGGTCAAGAGTCCCAACTCTTTCCCTTTGTATCTCCCAGTAACCGAAATGATGAAATAATCCTTTCATTCCCTTCTTCACATATGAGGGTTAAACCTCGTGCAACTTCTCCTGCATCTGATGGCTATCGTTCCATGTGTCCAGATCTGATGGCCTAGATCTGTTTCTCCTGCACACTCTCCTCCTACTTGCTGGACATAGATTCAACGGTCCGGATCTCGTACTCTGCAGCTAATCTAATGGAAACTATTCTCCCTCCTGAGCTTTCACTTCTTCCTTAACTTGGAAGACATCAAACGCTTCAAAGGTCTAAGCCTTTGCTTCTGCTGTGAAGCCTATATCCTCAGCTCACACATATGTTCTAAGGACACTATCCCTTTTCAGCTTTGTCGACTCTGAAACCTCAAAGGTTTCTCGACCTCTACACTCCTTGGAGGGTCCCTGCACACAACTGTGTTATCCATCTTGAGCTTGGTCAACTCAGAAACCTTGAAAGGTTTCTCAATCTTCTGCTCCTCTCGGCTACTGCTCTGTGCACTAAGGCATTGTTCCTCCTGATCTTATGAACTTGGGACTAGTTCACTCTGTGAAAACTCCTTGTGTTTGATGAACTTTCAGATGGTTGTTTGTCAACACTTTGCTCGAGTGTTGGCTTGGTGCAGTCCTTGCATAGTTCTTTTTCCTCCTTGAGCTTCAACAACTTGGACCTCAATAGTCTCTGTTCCTTTCTCTCCTTGAATGGATATAAGTGCCCTCTTGAAACTTATGCTCAAGCACTCCTTGCTGAGCCTTCAGGGTGTTTAGTAACCCTATGAAGGTATTTTATTAACTCTTCTTCTTCTCTGAACTCAAAAAAGAGTTCTTCTCAGTGCACTCCTTGCACTCGCTCGATGCCCTCTTGGCAGAGCTTCTACAGAATCCTCAGTGACCCTGTCTTCTTACTGAACTTGAAATAGAGTTCCTTCCATGCACCTCTTGCACACGCTCAATGCCCTCCTGGCAGAACTTTACAGAACCTTAGACGTTATGTCTTCCTCCTCTATGCTCTCCTCTGCACAGTTTATCCTTCAAGGTGTTCAACAACCTTGAGGTTTCTCCCTTGGTCAATGATTTCAGCTAGTGTGCCCTCCTAGCATGTCTTTGTTTGAAATTCTATAGAATTCATAAGTGCACTCGTTGCACGGGCTTACAAAACCCGCAGTGTTCTATCATGCAACCCCTTGCATGAAGCCCCAAAGAACTGGACCTGGAATCAAAGAACCCAACAGACAACGACTTATGTCTGTAACCTGCAAATGCAAACTATCATACATCTACAGCATATCATCACACATAAAGAAATTCATTCATGAACTCATAAACATGTGGACAACAACATGTAGGAAAAATTGATCTGTTTGTGTTAACATGAAAATGCCTCTTTACAATGTGTTTGAGCTCGGATTGCAGGAAAGTCTCATCTCTCCTTCTCTCATTCTAAAACTCTTACTACTAGATACAAATAAGATCTTTTTACAAAGAGGGGCTCCTCGAGCTCTTCCGTCCATCCTCACCAACTCTAATTAATTACAATGAATTACATTGAATAGGCCATCTAATCTGAATCGGATCTAGATCCCCATCAACGTGTCATCCATTAAGGGTGACACTAACTACAACATGCTCAAAGTCATGGCTCGACTCTACTAGCCTTACAAACATTTAATACATTTTCAAATTTGAAAAAATGAGAGGGATGCGACTCTCTCCTCCCATTGAATGAGTGCTTGATGTGCTGGCTGGATGGTGCATAAATGTCTTGGAGCAATGCTCCTGCATCATATATCCAGTCCCAGATATGAAAGTGATGGTCACAGATGGTAAGAAAATTGAGAATGCAGTAAAATTCCATAAGGTGAAACTCCAAATTCAATATTTCAATTTAGAATCAGAATTTTACACCGTACCCCTGGGAGGAGTAGAAGTGATTTTAGGAGTCCAATGGTTGCTAACTTTAGGTACCTACTCAGTCAATCACCAAGAGCATTTCATCAAATTCTAATGGCAAGGGTAGACTTATAAATTGTATGGTTTTCGACCACCCCAAACACAAGTTGTATCATCTCAACGGATGGAAAAAATGATTCAAAAAGGAGAAACTACCTATTTTATCGAATGCTACCACATGGGAATACAAGAACCAAAACAAGACTCCAAAAATTTAGAAATCCAAGCCCTAATTCAAACACACAAGAAGGTGTTTCAAGACCTCCCCATGGACTTACCTCCACAAAGAAGAATTGAACAGATAATTGAAATTAAACCAGGATCAAGTCTAGTTAAGATTAGACCATACACATACCCCCATCATCATAAAACATAAATAGAAATATTAGTTCAAGACTTGTTATAATGTGGTATTATCACAAAAAGTAGAAGCCCATATTCAGCCCCAATTGTACTAGTATGAAAGAAAGATGGTTCTTTCAGGTTATGCATAGATTATCGTGGGCTTAATAAGATAACAATCAAGAATAAATTTCCCATTCCTTTCATCGACGGAATGTTGGATGAACTTCATGGAGCCAATTTTTTTTCAAAACTTGATTTGAGATCAGGATATTACTAGATTAGGTTAAGATTATAAGATGTAACAAAGAGCACCTTCCAAACCCATGAAGGACACTACAAATTCAAGTTAATGTCTTTTGGGATAACTAATGCCCCAACTACCTTCCAAGCAACTATGAATGAACTATTTCACCCACACCTAAGAAAATATGTTTTAGTCTTCTTTGATGACATTTTAGTGTACAACAAAACATGGAAGGAACACATAAATCATTTAGGCCAAGTATTTTCTATTCTAGAAAAAAATCAATTCTACGCAAAAATGTCAAATGCACTTTCAGGAAGGAGGAAGTAGAATATATCGGTTACATTATTTCCAAAAAGGGAGTTAAGGTAGACCCAAAGAAAATCAAAGAAATTATAGAATGGCCCCAACCAAAAAGTATATCTAAATTAAGAGGATTTTTAGGTTTGTCAGGATACTATCGACGATTCGTCAAAAACTATGCTCATCTAACTACCCCCCTAACAAATATCCTAAAGAAAAACTCCTTCCATTGGAATGAAGAATCTGAAAAATGTTTTAGAAATTTAAAATAAATTATGTCCACAACCCTTGTGTTAGCTACACCTGATTTTTCCAAGCCCTTCATAATTAAATGTGATGCTTCAGGTTTTGGGATCAGAGCAATCATGATGCAAGATGGACACCCAATAGCATTTGAAAGTAGGAAACTAAATAGAAAAGAATGTTTACAATCCACATACAATAAAGAAATGCTTGCAATCATGCATGCATTAATCAAATGGTGACAATATCTCTTAGGAAGAAAGTCCTTGGTACGTACAAATCATAATAGCCTACAATATTTGTTACAACAAAAAACATTAACTACTGAACAACAGAAGTGGATAGAAAAAATTGCCACATTTTATATGGAGATATTACATAACATAGGAAAAGATAACATAGTGGCTAATGCTCTTTCACAGAAAGATGAAGAAGCACAAGTTTTTGCAGTATCAATTGCGATTCCTGAATGTCTAAATGAATCCGAAGTGAATATGCCAAAAACATAGAGACATCCGCCATAATCAATGATTTAACCCAATACCCCAAATTTGAATGGAAAAACGACATCTTATGGTATAAAGGAAGAATTTATTTGAACACCAATTCAAAATTTAAAATGAAGGTACTCAAGAAGCTCATGAATGCCCAGCCATAGGCCACATTGGGTTTTTCAAAACATATTATAATGCTTGTCAATCATTCTTTTGGAAATGGATGAGAACAAACATTCAAAATTATGTAGCAGAGTGTGATCTTTGCAAAAGAAACACGACTAGAAATATATCAACACTGGGGGTACTCCATCCGTTACATGTTACTAACCAAAAATGGGAATAAATCTCAATGGATTTCATTGAAGGATTACCATTATCAGAAGGAAAAGATAAAATCTTAGTGATAGTAGACAGACTAACCAAGTATGCACATTTTATGGGAGTAAGAAAAATAGATTCCACAAAACAAATAGCTGAAGTCTTCTTTAAAAACATTTATAAATTACATGGTTTTCCCAAGGTCATCGTCAGTGATAGAGACACCAAGTTTAAAGGGAACTTTTGGAGGGAGATTTTCAAACAAATCAGAACGTCTCTTAATATGATCTCAGCTTATGATTCTCAAATAGATGGACAAACAGAAATTGTCAACAAGTGCTTATAAACTTACCTTCATTGCTTCATCACTGATAAGAAAAATAAATGGCTTCAATGGTTGCACCTCGTTGAATGGTGGTATAACTCCACATATCACACGCCAACTAAAATGACACCGTTTCAAGCTCTTTATGGATATCCACCACCATCATGGAAAGAGTTAGCCACAAATCAAACTAAAATTAAATCAGTAAAAGATCTTTTAGATGAAAGTCAAAAGGTTGTGCAAATTCTCAAGGAAAACTTGGTTATAGCAAGAAACAGAATGAAGCAACAAGTTGATCAACACTGAACATAAAGATAATTTGAAGTTGGAGAATGGGTATTTGTGAGACTTCAAGCCTACAAACAATTATCACTTAAACAACAAGGAAAGAATAAATTAGCTCTGAAATATTATGGACCATATCAAATTAACAGAAAAATCAGTCACGTCGCTTATGGATTGGAATTACTAGATAAAAGTTGTATCCACAACGTTTTTCATGTATCATGTCTAAAAAAATCTATTGGACAACACCAAAAGGTACAAACTTTTCTTCCCCTATTGGATGAAGAAGGCAGAATAATTTTAGAACCAGAAGCCATTATTTCCTCTAGAGAAAATAAGTTACGATATCGCATAATCAAAGAATATCTTATCAAATGGGAAAACCTCCCAAAAGAAGACGCAGCATGGGAATCATAACATTTTCGTCAATTCCACCCATCATTACTAATGCTTTGAGGACAAAGCATTTTTAAGAGGAAGACAATGTTATGAAAATAAATAATACATATAAATAGATATTCATAACATAATAATTAATTAGTAATAGTAATTATTAATAATTAAAGGACATGTTCTCAAAAGACATGTCTATTGGTTAAGGGAACCCCTGCGTGGGTATATAAACAAGCCCTCATTCTCCATTGTACTCATCTTATATTTTATCAATATATAATATTATTGCAATTACATACTTGGTTATATATTACACCCCATATTCCCTCACACAATTTAATGACTTACCCCCTTACTAATTTACTAGTTGAGTTCAATTTAGAAAGTTCTTAAAGGCAAGATTCCTTGCCAAGTTAGTCATTCTGTTTTTCCTTACGTTTCCCTTTTCTCTTTATGTTTCCCCCTTTTCCCCTTAGTTTCCTAAATCTTTTAAATTTCCCTCTTTACCTTTTTATCTAAAACTCAAATTTGTAAGTGTAGACTTTACCTTTTTCCCTGTTTTCTTTTTTATTTATAATTTTTTAATTAGCATATGTAACAAAACAATTATTTCCCCTTTCCCCCCTTTTTTTAATTTTATTCCCCAAAAGTTTTTTTTATAAATTAATTGAATTTCTTACCCCCTTCTCATCACATGTTTAATGATGATGATGATTATTAACTTTTTATTTTTATCTTTATTATACACAAACACACACACACATATTATTATTTTTTTTTATCACAAGTATCACTTAGACCTAGATATTATTTTCCTAGGTTGGGCAACATTTTATTAGGGAAATTGTTTTAAATATTTCTTATCACATTATTCGTTCTAAGGCCATATAGGTTTATTAGTTTATTATTTAACAACGGGATGTGCCCTTCAGGACACACTAGGTGCTCCAAGGGTGTCACTCGCCTCTTTTCATTTTTCTTGTGCGACGTGCCCTTCATGACGCACTACATGCTCCAAGGGTGCCACTCACCTTTTGACTGACTTGGTAGACATCAAAAACCCTTGGAGTTAATACTCCATCATGTGATCTTGTGGGAGACTAAGGGCCTCTAAGGAATAAGGCCCATGTCTTATTACATGCCCCTTAGAATCATCGCGAGCGACTGTTGCAGTCGACCCTCATGACATCATGGGTCTTCTTGAACTAGGTAATTGTTAACCTACAGTTCGAGCCATGATGAGAGTGCTAGTAGGTTGTGGCAGGGTTTTTGTCTGCACCTCTCCCTCAATGTCTCTAGTTATCATGAGTCTGGTTGGCAAGCTATCGTCAGCCGACATCATCAATGAATCATGTTAGAAATAATATCCATAATCATATCATATAATTAGATCCACAAATATCATATATAAAACAATCAAACCCCCATTAGTCCACTCCCTGACTCGATCCAGAGTCCAAGGGGTTTCATCAATGCCTCTACATCCTTGATGTCCAAAATCCTACACACTCAGGAAAACCGAGTCAATAGCACATGTCTATGTCAATACAACAAAATAACATGTCATCAATCCATAAAGCCTCATAATCATAATCAAATTCCCAATAGTATAATAATCTGGATCACTTGCAAGCAAGTGTCCTCAAAGAATAAGTTTGCTCGGTGCGCGCAAGAGCGGGATGTTACATTCCTATACTTCTAGAAATGGTATCTCTTTAGGAAAATCCACCTATTCCTTTCAAAATAAGCCTATAATATATGTGGGACACACTTTCCCAAAATAAATTAAACATAGATAGATAAATCTATTAACTCCTCCCTAAAATATACTCCCATTCAGTTTCACCAAAATTTGAAATGAGCAAAAAAATCTACCATTAATTGGTCCAAACAAAAGAGGAGAATGAAAAAAAATTTCTTGTGGAAATTGAAGCCAAGTTGATCCAGATGGATTTCAGTGGCCTCCCACCTATTCCAATTGGATCATTTTGGCAGTTTTCCAGTTTGATAGTTTTTTCCCTAGTTTTCGGGTCCCTGACTTGTGAGGTCGTTTTGAGGTCATAAACAACATTTTTTAGGGATCGCCATAGTTAGAATATTGTTTAATGGATAGCATCAAAATTTATATTCCTCATATATGCCTTTCCAACGGGCTATCGTGCACCTAAAACGTAGATCATATGCAAAAGTTACGACCCAGGGAAGTTGATGTACTAACTAACCCAAACGGGGCCCACATGACTTTTGACACTTCATCTCCTAGGGTTAGGATTTTTGGATGTCTATGGTTTTTGACATTCCTATTTATTGCAAAAAGGCCTTAAGAGCATCATTTTAATCATCTTCTAGCGAATGAGCGCAGTTGTCACATATCTTCTCAAAGATAAGCCACCACCATTCTAGCATGCTTATTTCTGCTGCATTTTACAGTTTCATATTATTTCCTTATTGAATAGAAACTAGTTTTACTGTGTATTTGCTATTCCATGTTAATCATATTTTGATAATAATATGTATTAATTTCATTTTGCAAATATATTTAGGATAACAAGTTGGAAACTTGTTGCCTAGGAGAGGCTAATGGGTTTATCACTGAAGACCAAAAAAAAATATTTAAGATGCTTGAGGATATGTGGAGGAAAATCGATTTTGACAAAAAAAATAAATGAGGAATCAAAAGTAGAGAAATCTGGTTGTAGGATGGAGACGAAAACACCAAAATTTTCCACCATTTTTCCAACAATTGGAAAAAATATCAATACAGTATGGGAGACTGATAAGGAAGATGGATCTAAGGTAAATACATTCTTTAATAAGCCATCATATGTGTGAGTTACTTCAACACTCTTTTTAATAAATAATCCAGAGCCATGACTAAAGAAATCCTCAACATAAAAACATTTTTCACAAGCTTTGTAGGCCAAGAGGATAACCGAGTCCTAATGGTTAAAATAACCAAATGAGAACTACTCAAAACCTTCTAAATGTTTCAAAAGGACAAAATTTCAAGTCCACGTCGACTTCCTGTGATTTTTTTCTAGGTTGCTATGATTTCATCGAAAATTATCTTCTGAAAGTGGTTGAATACTCTCATACCATATGTCAAAATCTAGTAGCTTTAAACACTACCTTTCATTCCCTCATTCCTAGGATTGATAATTATTCTAAATTTGAAATATTCGGTCCCATATCTCTTTGTAACTCTATTTACAAAATAATTTCAAAAATTATTGCTTGTAGGCAAGTAGTGGGAGTAGCACAAGAAGGGATAGTCCACTCAATTAAGACAAGAAACCATAAAGCCTTGAGTCTAAAGGTAGACCTCTAAAATCCCTTTGGCCAAGTAATTTTGTTGTATCTCGAAATCATCCTCATTCATTCAGATACTTTCATTCCTTTTTCATTTGGCTTCTTATTTCCATCATCTCAACATCCTTTTCCATTATTCTAAATAGTTATGCATCTCCTTTATTCAAAGTTGAATGCTAAATTAGAAAAGGTTTCCCTCTATCACCTCTTATTTTTCTTCAAGTCGTTGAGGGACTTAGCATATCTTTAAAGGAAGCCACTACCACTGATAGCCTCAAAGGTATAAATATAGGCCATTATTGTAACATAACTCACCTTATGTTTGTGTATTACATAATCATCTTTTGTGAGGGTTCAAGGATCATAGTAGAAAAAATTCATGCGATCATATATCTCTTTTGTGATGTCATAGGGATGCGAATCAACACTAAGAAATCCTCACTACTATTCTAGGGTCTCTAAGATATTGAAATATGTATATCACTCAAAATTTTCCCTATCAAATAAGTGATTTCAAAGCTAGATTAAAATATCTTGGATTCCATCTAAAAGCGAATCAGTATAGGAAATCACATTGGCTATGGCTCTTGCAAATTATGGAGAAAAAAGGAAACATTTAGTCTAGAGAAGATGGTAAGAAGACGGGAAGAAATAAATGGTACTTGCCTCTCAGAAAATTCTGGTTGTTCCAAAATCATTAGAAAATTTTGTTTTCAATTCGTTTGGTATAAAGAAGATGGGAAGAAACAAATGGTACTTTCCTCTTGGAAAATGATAGTTGTTCCAAAATCTCTTAGAGGTTTGTGGTTGAAAAATGTATTTTTATTCTCAAAATCCCATGTGCCTAAGAATTCCTATAGGCTCATAAAAGGCATAGGGAGTTGGACATAGTTAATCAAAGAAAAATCTTTCCCACAAGAATCTATTATGGACTAGATCTGCAAGCCACAAAAAAAAAAATGATACAATGATATCTAAAGCTATATTGTTTACTTTCCACTTGGTTGGAAACTCACTAGTTTGAAAAATTGGAAGTAGTGAACAAGTTCTAATTGGATTAGACCCTTGGATAGGAAGTAAGGAAGAAAAGAAACTCTCATCCCGCCTAATTTGTGAGTTCCAAAGAAAAGGTTACTATACATTAAAAAAAATATCTTACTGGAACTGGATAATAGGGTAGCAGAGATGGTTATCCTGGATATAAATCAGTCTCAAAGAGGAAGGTCTATTTAAAAAAAGTATCCCTTCCTCTTACCATTGCATGGGAGGTCTAGTTAGCAAGTAACTCAATTTTGTTTGAAGGTAAATAAATCATCCCTTTGAAATGTGCTATGAAAAGAACATTCCCTCAAATCACAAAGTAACAATCTCTAGAAAGGACACTCCTTGACCCTATAAATAGGGAAATGACCTAGGATTTTCTCTATGGCACATATCAAAGAAATCCTCCATGGAGAGGAGCTAGGGTGTTCTACACCTATCAAGAGATCACAACATTTCCTTTCTAGACGGCATAGGAAATTAAACAAACAATTTATGTGAACTGAAATCTCTTAAGCTCACCCTATATTCGGTCTAGGAAAAGGGAATTTCTCATCTTCACATTTATGGGGACTCCCTTTTGGTCATTCAATGGATGAATGGAGTTTTCAACTAGTAAAATTTCATGTTACTTCCCCTATTCCAAGCTATCAAGAACAACATTCTCGTTTTACTTGTTGATTTTTCTATATGAGATAATATTGTATATTCGATATGTTATTACAATGATGATTGTTCCATATATAGAGAAAATATGGTGAACATCCATGAAAGGATGCATCCCTTGGATAATCAATAAATATTTAGTATTATCATTTACTTATTATATATATTATTTAATAATCAATAATTATATTATTAATTACTAATCTAAGAGAATGTTTTCTCGATGTTGTCAAGCATAAACACTTCATATCAATGAGGGAGACATTCTACATCATGCAAATCTTGTCTATGAAGTATAAAAAATTCACTCTAAACTCATAACACTTGTCTGTCAGTCCTGGGAGATGTCTCTCTCTCACCTAAACCGAGGGGAAAGTACTTCTACGTCTCTCCCTCTAAGCCAAATGAATCTCTCTAAGATCAGGCTCACTATGTGTCCGCATGTGATAACATATAACATCTTGAGTCTTTATCATTCCTTGTTAAATTACCATGACTAGGACAAATACCACACTATGATCGTTCACCACACATACACCCATATGAGTAAATGTCATCTTGATGCTAACTGACATGTGGAAAGCACCTCGGGAACCTCAAGTCCATATAATTCCTTGCCATGATCAAGGAAGGAATACGCCTAGTCCCATCTACCACAAGTACACCTTTGTGATAAATGTATCCTATCTCCCTTGGGCTGTAGCCAAATATAGGATAAGGTTTTTTCGATGCTTAAACAACAACATTGCTTCTTAGCTAGGGAGGTATCTTTCCATAGTAGTACAGACCTACTCTCCAGTGGTACACAACCATTTCTAGTAGCACATAGCTATTGTCTAGTGACACACAGTCACTTCCAGTGGTACACAACCATTTTAGTTGTAAATTTTTTTTCACACATGGCACTCCCATCTGGACTTCTAGAGGCTACTCAATCTAGAAACACTAGGGTCAACTCCCCATAGTTTGTGACATCAAGGTCAACTTCCTTGACATTTCCTCATGTTCTCTCCACAAGAGATGTTGGGATATAAGCCCAAACACACTTATCCATTCTCATATAAGTGTCCCACTTATCCCTTCTCGGATAAGTGTCATCACAGATCAACTCGGCTCTATCACAAATGAGTAGGATTTGGAGAATGTCTGTCACACATGCCACTCCCATGTGGAATTCTAGAGTCTACTCCCTCTAGAAACACTAGGGTCAAATACCCATAGTGTGTGAAGTAAAGGTCAACTTCCTTGACATGTCCTCATGTGACCTCCACAACAGACATTGGGATATAAGACCAAACCCACTTATCCCTTATCAGATAAGTGTCCCACTTATCCCTTCCCAGATAATTTTCCTTACTAGTAAACTCAACTCAGTCATACAGGAGTATGATCCAGAGAATTTGTCAGGAAGCTACAAGCATCAACACTCCCTCTCAATGATAGAGGCATTCTTTTCCATGCCAAGTATGTCACATAAGTACTCAAAATTTGTCCTAGTTTGGTAGTAACATTAACAACCTACTCATCTGTAGGAAGGTACTGCACCAATACTACCTTCTTCTGCACCATGTCTCGGATGTAATGGTACTTGATATCAATGTGTTTTTATTTTTCATAAAACATTGGATTCTTTGATATCTTCACACAAATCTAGTTATCACAATGAATAACGGTGGAATCTGACACATTTCCAAATAAATCTGCAAGGAGATTGTGAAACCACATTGTTTTATAAACTGCCACACTTAATTCAATGTACTTTGTTTCTGCAATGCTCAAAGCCACAAAAGTCTATTTATTTCTACACCAGGAAAACATGGAAAATTCTAAAGTGAAGAAACACCCGAAGGAGATCTTCCTCTCCACTGTTCTCCCTACCCAATCAGAGTCAGTATATCCCTACAATCTCATGTCAATACTGGAAGTATATCTCAGACCATGTCCAACTATTCCTCGTTGGTATCTCAACACATGCTTCGCAATAATCCAATGTGTCTCTCTTGACTAACTCATAAATTGGCTAAGTGCACTCACTTCATAGAAAATATTTGGTCTAATGTTAACCAGATACATCAATGATACAATCAATTGTTTTAACAAGGTCAGATCAATGTTGTTGGAATTAGAAGAAGGCACACTTAGTTTCTTCATATTCGTCACTATTGGTGTAACCATGGGTTTAGAGTTCAACATAACAAACTTCTTCAATATCTCAATTTTGTACTTCCCCTCACTTAGGAAGATCTCATCAGTTCTCTGCCACACCTCTAGTCCCAAGAAGTAGTGCATCATAAAAAGGCCCTTCATCTCAAACTCAGATGCCAACACATACTTGCATTTAGAAAAAAGTCTCTTTGTACCGATGAGAAATAAATCATCAACGTTGAGGACCAAAATTAGGGACTCACCATTAACATTCTTGTAGTATAGCTTGGGATCATTAACACTTTTGATAAATCTCAAAATAATCAGGTCTCCATCAATCCTCACATACCAAGCTTGAGGTTCCTGATTGACTCCATATAGGACCTTCTTCAACCTACACACATGAGACTCCTTTTCATGTATCACAAAACCATGTGGTTGCTCAATGCATACTTCTTCCTCAATATCTCCATTAAAAAAGGTTTTATTCACATCAATCTTGTTTAATCTCCAATCCATGGATGCTTCAGGGGAAATGATCATCCAGATAGAAGTGTATTGACCAACATGAGAAAATTTCTCCTCATAATCTATTCCCTTCATCCAAGAGAATCCTATAGTAACAAATCTCTCTTTGTTCTTCTCGATGCTGCCATCAGCTATGTGTTTGATCTTATACATCCACTTGGAAGTCACTTTAAACTTCCCCTCAGGCCTCGAAACAATATTCCACACATAATGTTTTCATGATGGACTGATACTCCTTCATCATGACATCTCTCTATAATGGCTTACTAGATGCCTCCTCATAACAGGAAAGCTCAAAATCAATGATCTGGCCCATAGCTATGACATACCATGAATATTTCTGAGTTCTCTTGCTGTCCCAGAACGTACCATAAGGGGCTACATGTCCTTCTACCTCATGCAGAGAATGAAAATCCCATGTAGGTCTCTTTCGACCTACTGCAATATCTCTGGGAACATCAACTAGAGATATTGGATCAATGAGACCAATTGTATCAATAGGCTCAATTATCTCCCTCTTAACTGTTGAAGGGCGAGGGGGAGAATACACCATATATTACTTTCTCTAACTATCAATCTCCATGTAAGATCCTCTAGATCTCCTGAAGGTTACCTACTTCTCAAAGGTAACATCTCTCATCACCTCAATCTATCTCTGACTAGGGATGTAGATCTAGTATTCCTTCGAAGACTCGTTGTACCCCACAAATGTACCCTTTCTGCTTGAAGGGTCTAGCTTGGTCCTTTTATCCTTGGGTACATGAATGCATACTGAAAAACCAAATATACGAAATTGTCCAACCCCATATTTCACTCATGAACTATGTCCATACTAGACATCTTATGGTTCCATCATGAAACACATATCTAAGACATATTGAGTTTACCTCATGGAACCAATGTCTCACAATACATATCAAGTTTTCCTCGTGAAACCAATGTCTTGGTTCCTTCATTTGACCATCTGAGGCATGTTAGTATGAATTCCACATTCCCCCCTACTAGTCCATACAATACCCTCCAGGGAGAATATCATGCCATGGGATATAAGGACCATTCTTCTAATCAGGTTACTACATGAGCCATATAAGAATGTTAGTTGTAGACCTATTTCTCTTAATCAAGTCACCATTTATGCCACTGGGGAATGTCAATCCTGGAACTGAGAGTGGCTCACCAACTAATTTGTCAGGAGCTAGAGGTGAATCCTCCTCTGTCTCTGCTTCTTCTAACACTGAAGGTAGCTCTTCCTCCTTCTATGGAGGTAACTCAATATCTTCTCCCTCTGGATGTAGTACCACCTCCCTCTCTATATGATATCGACTTACTGGCTTGTATGTTTTAACCAATATTCCACTTAAAATTGTAACAATGAATTTCCACATGGTTGATTGTCTATATTTTTGCATTAATCACATGTCAATCAACCTCACTCACCATCACACTACTCCTTCTTCAACAACACAACATCGGGATTCACAATTTATTTATTCAAATGGTTCTTCTATAAAAACAACCAGAACAAAGAGACTTTCTTCCATTACTAGTAGCAACGCGCATAAACAACAATAGATCCCAACATTATAAATGTTCTTTCAATAATTAGATGTATGAACAATGTCCTTTCCTTTGACAAATGAAAATGTCCAATATGTGAGATAAGACGTTCAAAGACCAAAAAAAATACCCATAGCTTTAATATCTTCACCTCTTTTCGACTATAGATGTCTTTCAAAACAATTACCAAATTATATTGTCCTTACATGGTATAGTAAAAATTGGGCTATAAATATATGATATTTTTTTGGGTGTGTTTTCCATGAATTTCACGCCTCTTACTAGAAAATGATTTACAAAGTCAATCATCACTTTATAAATTCAATGCCATGCTGTAATGATGTTTTCAGCCTCTCGATACAACATAATTTCCAAAGTCAATCACCATGTTGTATTGAATATTTCGGCATTGAATAGAATTTTTTTTCTTGCATGGATTATTCCTATTGTGCAGACACAGATCAATCACCTCCATAATTTCAACCATGTTATAAATTAATTTTCAAAATCAATCACCCCATTCTATTGAAGATTTAGGCATTGAACATAAATCTTCTCGCATGACTTATTTCTATGGTGCTAACATAGAGTGATCACCCTCGAAATTTAGGCAAACTTGATGGAGAGCAGTTCAACGACCTTAACCCTTTGCGCGTTTTCATTGTTGTTTGTTGATCAATATGTGGTTCCAATTATTCCACGTACTTGTAGCATGAATCTCACATTTCTTACTACTTTTACTACAACGCATTAGTTTTATGGGATTTATTTAAAGGTGTTGAGTTCCATCTTTTCACATTTTTGAAATCCCTTGTCGCTTCAAGTCAAAGTTGGTATGAATGTCCATTCCAATGATGTACTAACAATACATATTACATTCTTAAAAACTATTCACAAAACACAAGTTATCTCTCATTTTCCTAGGCCCTCTCATGAGGGAGTCAAGCCCAGACCTGGTGTGATACCATGTTGATTTTTTTGTATGAGGTAACAATACATATTACATTCTTAAAAACTATTCACAAACCACAAGCTATCTCTCATTTTCCTAGGCCCTCTTGTGAGGGAGTCAAGCCCAGACATGGTGTGATACCATGTTGATTTTTTTGTATGAGGTAATATCTTATATTCAATATTTTATTAAAATGATGATTTTTCCATATATATAGAACATATGGTGACCACCCATGAAAGGATGCATCCCTTGGATAATTATTAATATAAGAGAATGTCTTCCCAATGTTGTCCAAACATCAACATTACTAACATCTCTTTTGAACATGCTTACAGGAACATGATTAGAAAGAAAAACAAATTATTAAAAGATGGACTGGCATTGGAAAAATGAGTCTAAAAATATCAAAAACTTAAATTTATTCTTTTTCAAGACTATAAGTTATGATGAAATGTGTTGAAAAAAAAAAAAAAACATTGTTATTTATTTTCAAAAATAAAAAAACATCTCTATGGTTTAACTACAAAAGAAAAAAGTCAACATTGTTATTTAATAAGAATAAACTTTCACAAATTCCATAGTGAAACCATAGTGAAATGGGGTATTGGATAATTACTAAAAGGGCGTGGGATAAAAGAATTGGTGATATATATGACATTAAAAGGGTGGAAGATGAAAAACAGTTTATGTTATCCATAAACCCACATTAAATGCCAATTTCAAATTATTGATTACAATATTGACTTCCTAACCTTTTAGGAGGGATTTGACTACCTTTATCTCCTATGGATTTGAACATATGATTTTTATAAGGAAACGCATGTTCTTAACCATTAATCCCACTAAATATAAAGATTAATTACTAAATAAAATAAAAAATAATATTTCTAAAATATATTTTAGACACTTAAATTATAGAATTATTTTTTTAAATTGATCCACGTACCAAGTTGTAGAGAAAA
>ML797576.1:335058-374415 GCA_009831015.1 Picea engelmannii
ACTTCGTAAGGCCATAACTCTCAAACTGTGAGGAGTTATGTGACGTTCTACATACCACCAGAAATGGAATGACATGTACTATCCATATAGAATAGTATTATCTAAAAATATATCATAACTCATACCATTACCCATCAAACAAATTTGGGTCCATTACCCAAACCTAGGGTCTCCAACTTCTCATGGCCATAACTATCTAACTGTGAGGAATTATGTGACATTCCACATACCACCGGAAATGACATGACAAGAACTATCCATCTAGGATATTTTCCCTGACAAATTCACTTTCCTTCGTCTCATTATTCCACAATTAAGCATGGGTTCTCTTACTCCACAAAGCGTCTTCCCGTGAGGGATTTCACCATAAGGGGACCACTTTGGAGTTCATCCATATTTACTTCTTATCAACCATGACAAAACAGTAATGTGTCATAGTTACATCAAACACTATTGGGTCCATTATCCAAGCCTTTGTGCTATGGGTCTTTCTTCAAGGGTTTACATCAATGACAACCAACCTTAATCAACATCAACACCTTCTTCATGCTAACAATATTGTTATTATGGTGAGGAGTCCATATGATCTTAACAAGAAACTAAAATTCACAAGGAATTTCTCTCTAGTATGGGTATGACAATTAACACTAGAAAAATAAAGGTTAGATAAATCAAATCCAAAAATATCACTTACACTAATTTCCTGTATGAAATTAATTGCACGGAGGAAGTGATTGCATTCAAATATCACATAATTTATCTTCATCACAATATTAAAAGAACTATAACATCGATAAAAAAATAAATGGTGGGTGAAAATCTTGTTATGGACTTCAAAACAATTGTAAATTAGTACACCTTTATATTTGCGAGGAGCAAATGCAACATATTCAACATGTTTTGAGCACTATGTGGCACCACAAGCTATATCCCAACTTGGAAAAATGATCCTTTCGCATGAACATGCTCCAATAATCGGGCTACATTGTTGATGAGCATGGGTTACATGTGGATCCAGCTAAGATCCAAGTCATCCGTGACTAGCCAACCTCGACCACACTAATCGAGCTTCAGAGCTTCTTGGGACTTGCCAAATTCTATCGATGGTTAGTGTTTGGATTGTCCCATATTGCATGGGCCCTCGGCCAAGTGACCAAGGTAGGTGATAGGGAAAATTTTGCATTGGGGAAGGCAGAACAACAAGAATTTGATGATCTAAAGCATCACTTACCCGATTTGATGATCTGAAGCATCACTGAAGCAGAAGAGTTTGATTATCTGAAGCTCATCTCCAATACTCTCCTTACACAATCTACAAAAACCATTTGAGATTGATATTGATGCATCTGATTATGTTGTAGGAACATTTCTCACTCATCATGGTATTCCAGTAGCATACCATAGTGAGACATTCTCAGATAGCATCTAGAAATATCCCACCTATGACAAGGAAATGTATTCCATTGGGAAATCCTTCCATGAATGGAAACATTACATTTTGGGAAAGGAGAAAATAATCGACATTGATTACTATCCTCTGTAGTTCATACATAAACAAGGAAAGTTACAGAATGAATTCCATCAAAAGTGGTCCACATACCTGCAACAATTCCATCTCAACATAAAGTATAAGACATGGAGCACAAATCATGTCATTGACTGCCTTAGTCGACGTCCCATGGCTGCACTCACCACCATATTCCATTCATGTGGACATGAGGCATCTTAGTGGCCCCAACATTATCAACGAGATCCTGACTTCATCGCCACCTATCATATCTTGGGTTAATGCATGAATTTCACCGATTTTCACATTCAGGATGGACTGTTATCCCATCTGATCCATCTCTGTGTTCCTGCAAGCAAGAGTGCAAAGCTAATTTGGCAGGCTTACTACAGTCAGATGGAAGTAAATTTTGGCGCAGAGAAAACTATGGTCATTCTACAAAAACATTTTTATTGGACAAAACTTTGACAAGACATCAACAAGTATATCATATCTTGCACTGCTTGTTCCATTTCCAAGAAATCCATCAAGAAGAAAGTCTTATAGCTCCCTCTTCCTACTCCCTAGAGGCTTTGGGAATCCATATCGATAGATTACAATTATGTCCTTATTTCCACCAAGAAAGCCAATGATTTTGTATTTTTTATGGTTGATTGGTTTTTGAATATGGACATTCTCATAGCCTGCAAGAAGACCATCAAAATGACATATAATTCCAAGATCTTCTTCGAACGAGTGTGGGTCCATTTTGGGATACCATAGACCACCATCAGTGATCAGGATAGCAAGTTCCTCATCAAAGTTTAATCAATTATCTAGTTACTATTGGACACCAAGGTCACTAAATCCACTACCTTCCACCCTCAAACCGATGGCCAAACAAAGGTTGTCAATCGGATGATTGTGCACATCCTTTTCATGTATAACTTGAAGCATCCATGTACATTGGATGAGATTCTTCCCTATGTTCAGCACAACTATAATAAGATTGTCCATAGCTCCACTGACCATAGCCCCTTTCAAGTGGGACTGAGATTCCATCCCTTGTGTCCCATTGATGTTGCACTACCTCTTACAACCACATAGACAGATTATTCCCATGTTCAGTCTTAGGCTAGCAGAGCCACCAAATTCATTGAGTGGATTCAACACATCCACCAATAGGTCCATGAGATTTCGCAGAAAGCCAATCCTAAGTAAAAGAAACACCATGATCAACACCGGATACTGCACAAGTTTCAGGTGGGAGACAAGGTCTGATTACATTTGCAGAAAGAACACCTTATAGTGCCCCATTGGAAGATTCGTCCACATTGTTATGGGCCTTACACTATCACCAAGGTTGTGGGTGATAATGATTTTAAGATAAACATTCCCCCCTTCCTTGGATTTCACCCAGTGTTCAATGTGGACCTCCTCCGACCATATTTTCCACCATTATTGGACACCTCAATGATAAAAGAATAGTTGACACCAACAGATCTCAACTCGGGCTACATGGAACATGAATCTAATGATCATATAGTGGATACAAAGGTCAAGGTAAATTGCCAGCAGAGGATTCAACTTTATGGGGTTTTCAAGGCAGGGCATCTCCTACACAAAGGCATGTGGCTCAACTAGAGCCAAATTCAACAAATATTTCCTCATATGATGGGAGAAATCAACGCAATGGGGACCATTGCTTCATCTAATGGGGGAGGAATGATCCAGGTGGATATTGGTGGCCACCCACCTATTCCAACTGGCTCCTCTTGACAACTTTTAGTTGATGACATTCTTATGTAATTCTTTGTAATTTTGGGTTCTACACTTCTAGGAATTTTTTAATCCCTACCCAACTTCCACGTGGATATTGGTGGCCTCCCACTTAATCCAACTTGTTTATTTTGGAATTTTTCATGTCAGTACATATTTTTGCACTTCTAGGTCCGTTTTGGGGCCCTAAACAAAGTTTTTTTAGTTTTCCACATCCAAATTATAGAGGGAGTCAGATTTTGATGACCTAATGTGTATTTCTCAAAAATACCTTTCCAACAGGATATTATGTGCCTAAAATAGAGGTTGTATGCAAAATATACAACCCTTGGAAGTTGAGTTACCAACTTACCCATTGGGGCCCACATAAATTTTGGTGTTTCATCTCCTAGGGTTAGGTTTTTGGATGTCTAGGGTTTTGGCATTCATGAGTAATTTTAAATATTCCTATGGAGTCTCATTGAAATCATTCTAGTGAGATGGCTGCGTGTATCATCCACATCTCTTCTGAGAGATAACTACCACCACTCAAGCAAGTTGTTTTCAATCCTGTAGTTTTACAATTTCATCGTATCTTATTTATTCAATAGAAGTTATTGTTCACTCGATATCTATTGTTGTTCTTTGTATCTCTTTGTTTTTGTATTCAATATGTTATTCATTTCATTCTACTCATAAATCTGGATCATTAATATCTTGGAGGAAGTGACTTCATATAAATATCTTAAAGTTAATCTTCATCACAATTTTAACTAGAACAATAGAATTGAGAAAAGGATAAATCGATATTGGAAAGCATGTTATGGATTTGAAATAATGGAATATCAAAATTTACTTGTACCTTGAAAGGGGTTGCATGGCCGCTTGATGAAGATGCATCTATTATGGGTAGTTGCTAAAGGATATGTGCAAAGTTGTCCATCATCTCGTTCCTTTTTCGCACAAGGGATTCCCCGAACAACATTTTAAAAGGATATCCTACTCCATCATATTAATTATTGTCTGCCATGATTTTTGTTCGAGTTTGACACAACTAATCTTGTAAAGGCTCGACTGGTTCAACTCCAAACTTCTTGTATCGAGATCTTGTCAGGGACATGGACAAAGAAAAAAAAATGAAGAGCATACCACTCTAATACCAATGATCCGGATTTATGAGTGGAACAAAATGAATAATAGATTGAATACCATAACAGATAGATACAAAGAGCAAAAAAAGATAGCCAATGAACAATAACTTCTATTGAATAAATATAATAGGTTGAAATTGTAAAATTGCAGAAATGAAACAACTTGCTTGAATGGTGGTAGCTATCTCTGAGAAGAGATGTGGTTTCTATGTGCATCTGTCTGAGAAAAATGATCACAATGAGGTTCTAGAGGCATTTTAAATATTGAATTCCAAAACCCTATTCATCCAAAACCCTAACCCTAGGAGATGAAACATCAAAAGTTATGTGGGAGCCGATGGGTAATTTGGTACCTCAACTTTCTAGGATCATAACATTTTCATACAACATTCATTTTAGGCATTTGATATCCCATTGGAAAGGTCTTATCGAGAACTACACATTATGTCGTCAAACTCATACTCGACCTATAATTTGATTGTGGAAAGAGAAAAAAAACACTGTATAGGGACCCAAAACGGCCCTGGAAGTACAAAACGATGTACTGCTATGAAAACTTCTAAAATAATCTAGTTGGATTAGGTGGGCGGCCACCAATATCCATCTGGAAGTTGTGTAAGGCTTTAGATAACCCCAAAAGTGTAGAACCCACAATTACAAAGAAGTAAAAAAGACCATGTTTAAGTAAAACCTGTAAAGGGGAGCCAATTGGAATAGGTGGGTGGCCACCAATACCCACCTGGATTAGTTTCCTCAGCTTTATCAGCGAGATCCTTTCTTCACCACCACCTATCATCTCTTGGGTACAAGCATGAATGCCACCAATTTGCACATTTAGGACGGACTATTATGCCATCTGGGCCATCTCTGTGTTCCTGCAAGCGAGTGTGCAAATATGATTTGGGAGACTGACTACATTCGAATGGAAGAACATTTTGGCATGGAGAAAATTGTGGTCGTTCTACAAAAACATTTTTATTGGCCAAAAATTTGACAGGACACAAGGAAGTATATCAGATATGTCACTACCTATCCCATTTCCAAGTCAACCATCATGAACAAAGGCTTATACACCCCTCTTCCTACTCCCAAGAGGCCTTGGGAATCCATATCGATGGATTACATGTCATGTCTTCGATCCACCAAGTAAGGAAATGATTGGGTATTTGTGGTGGTTGATCGATTCTCAAAGATGACCATTCTTAAAGCCTGGAGGAAGAGCATCACAATGACATATACTACCAAGATGTTATTTGAACGAGTGTGGGTCCATTTTGGGATACCATAGACCATCATCTTCAATTGGGAAAACAGGTTCCTCAACGCATTTTGGTTGAGTCTCTGGTCACTGCTGCACACTAAGATCAATAAATCCACTGCCTTCCACCCTCAAACTGATGGCCAAACAAAGGTCTTCAATAATATGATTGTGCACATCCTTCGCATGTATAACTCTAAGAATCCACGTACATGGTATGAGAGTCTTCCCTATGTTCAAAAGAACTACAATAGGGATCTCCATAGCTCCATCGACCATATCCCCTTTCAAGTGGGGCTGTAATTCCAAACTACGGGTCCCATTGATGTTTCATTGCCTCTTGTAACCACATAGACAGATTCTTCCCATGTTAATTCTGAGCTTGACAAAGGCAATACATTCATTGAGTGTATTTTGCACATGCGCCAACAGGTCCATGAGATTCTAGAGAAAGCCAATGCTAAGTACAAGAAACACAATGATCAACATCAGGTACCACACAAGTTTAAGATAGGGGAGAATATCTAGTTACATTTGCAGAAAAAACACCTTACAAGGCCCCATATGAAGCTATGTTCACTTCTCTATGGGCCTTACACTAGCACCAAGGTTGTGGGTGACAATGCTTTTGTTCTCAACAACCCCACTTCCTTGGCTTGCACCCAATATTCAATGTGGAATGGATTTCCATTTGGGAGTGGAAGGATCGAACTCCAATGGGAATGGAGACGAGATATATAAGGAGGGAAACATGATGAAAATCATTGAAAGATTGCAAAAATTTGTTCAGACTCATCTAGAAAATAACAAAAAGCTCATGAAATCTAGGGAACAACAGGGAGAATTCAACATAAAGTTGATACCGAGCCTGGAAAGGATAGAAAATAAATTGCATAAAGAGAGTGAATCCAGTAAATCAGGAAGTCACAGTTCCCCTGATGAGAAGAGGAAATCAAGGAGTGTTGGAAGACATTATCATCACTCCTAAGCGCACTCCAAGAGGAGGGCACATAGTAGTTGAAGCCCATCTCCTACCATAAATCATATGATATCAAGAGTGGATGAATTGAAGGGTGAAATGAACAAGATTAAACCTCCTATGTTTGATGAAGATCACAAGAAGGAGGAAGATGCTGAGACATGGCTGCTTGGCATGAGAAAATATTTCCAAGTGCATAATTATTTCTCTCATTAATGTAGGAGCATCTCAAGTGAGCCAACGTGGAGACAAAAGACAGCTAGAAAAGTGCCTAGCGCAAATTTTGAAATTATCTTGAAGTTAATGCACCAACCTTAAATGAGATAATTAAGAAGGAACGCACTTGTAATATTGTAAAGGACCTTGAGCGATCCAGTCTCCTCCTTAGTAGGTAGAAGGCATTTATAATAGTTAATGCAAGTAGATAGAATTTAATTCTAGATTAGACTGTTTTAGAGTGAGAGAGGGAAACGGGATATAGACACCCTCATTGTGTATCGTAAGAGGGGATGCCAATTGAGAGCATAGAGCATAGAAGAGAAGAAGTAGAGAGCTATGTAGAAGAACTCCATGTACAAAAGTTCTGGATTAATACAAAAAGGCTTTGATTCAGACTCATGGTGTTCAAATATTCTTTGTGTATGCATTTTTGAATGTTATGCTCATGAATGATTTACTCTTTCTATCATGCAATTGATTTTATGATATGTATGAATGATTTCTTGTTGAATGTTTGCAATCTGAGAGGAAAGGGAAAAGGAATGAGTTTCAATTGTTTCTCTATCTGAGCAAGAATTCCTGCAAGGATACAGTTGAATTGTCCGCAAGGAGTGCATTGACAAAAGGGTTCAGAGGTTTGTCTTTGAAAGCTCAGACAAAATAAATTTTGTTCTCATTTCCTCAGAAGTGAAATTAGGCACAGGAGCCATGCAAGGTGTGTGTAGGCTGAATAGATTTTTAGGGTCTGTAACTTGAATGAAGTATTGAGAGACTGCTACTGCAGGGAGTGCGCAGAGTCGACAGATTCCAATTCCTTCAAGTGATAGTGGAATTTTCCGCAAGGATTGCGAGCAGGAGTTTTGTGAAAGACTCAGAGATTGTGCATTGGAACAATGAGAAGGTGTTGCCAGTTTGCGTCGCAGGTAGTTGAGTACCGTGGGAAAACCATTTGGTAAAAAGTTGCAGACGTCCTTGAGAAGGAAAGAACGGACGGTCGGAATTCTCTTTGGAGAATTCGCAAAGTCTCGTGAGCCTTCAGATCTCATGGAGGAGCAAGGGAGTTACGGCGAGTTCTTTCGAGAGGTTTAAGCTCAAGAGAGGTAGAACCATAGATTCAAGCCAACAGGGGCTGTTGGATTTACAAGTGGATTTCTATTTTGGGGTTTCGTAGATTGAAGTCACGTAATCTCTACAACAGGACTCGCGAAATCATGAAACGCGAAGTCCCGAAGGGATGAGAGGATTGTGTGGGCCATAGAATCAGCAAGGAGGTAAGGTGGCGCACTATCAACATGGAAGTCAAACTTCGTTGACCATTTCAGGGTTTTGTGGGGTGAAGTCCCGAAATCCTTGCATCAGGATTCGTTAAATCACGAAGTCCGAAGTTCCGATGGAGTGAAGAGCCGTTGAAAGGTCAACCTTGCAAGAGCATCGAAATTTCAGTAATTTGGGTTTCGGGAGTTGAGGGGACAAGTTGATTGACATCGCAACTCTCGAAATCATGATAAGGACAAAGGTAACATAGAGTGAGAAAAGGCCAAGCATCATAACTTCGGGTTTCAGGGGTCTGAGAGACAAGACACTTAATCGCAGGATTCACAGAATTGCAAAGTCCAATATCCCGAAGCACGAAGGGAGATTCCACAAGGTTTTACTGTGGGTGCATATTTCCCAAAAGGGAAATAGGAGAACCATTTCTAGGAGCTCTTCGGGCCAGTAGAAGAGAAAACATCCTGTGTACATGGACCTTCCGACCTGCGGGTTGAGGAGGTGTACGTGCATCATTTTTGGTATCAGAGCACAAAAAGGTTTCTTTGCTTTTTGTAGCAGAGAATAAGGGACATGAAAACATCCGATCCACCAAAGGACAAGGAAATGCCGAGAAGAAGGGGTAGGCAGATGCCTGATCCAACCATAGAAAGAGAAATGCATGATTTATGTGCCAGACTTGAAGACATGGAGACAACACAGAGGCGTACAGTCAGTGATGGGGATCTTAGTGATTCTGAAGGTGAAATTGAGGCTGAACACAAAGGGGAAGAAGTTGCGGCCGAAGATGCAACAAATGAATGCTTGATTAGGGCTATTGCAAGAATGGGTGCAAGAGAGAAAATGGACATTCCAGTTTACGAAGGAAATCTAGATGCAGAGGATCTTCTAGACTGGATTAGAGCTCTGGACACGTATTTTGACTATGAAGATGTCGAAGAGGACAAGAAAGTCAAACATGTTGTAACGAGATTAAAGGGACATGCAGCATTGTGGTGGGATGAACTACAAGCTGACAGATGTTGCAAAGTCAAGATAAGATCAAGAGCCAGGACAGAATGATCGCGAAGATGAAGGTGAAATTCATCCCCAGGGATTACCAGATTAGTCTGTTTCAAAGAATGTAGAACTTGAGATAGAAGCTGATGACAGTGAAAGAATATACTGAAGAGTTCTACAGGATGAACATCAAGGCAGGTCATCAAGAAAGCGATGATGAAAAGGTTTCCAGATACATGAATGGCCTGAGATATGACATTCAGGATGAGATGAGCATGGTAACCATCTGAATGGTGTAATATGCTTATCATATGGCTCTAAAATCCAAAGAGAAGATGAGCCGAAAGAAGGGTCAAAGAAGCCGAGGCAGAAGTTAGCCCAAAGGCAAATCAGTTGCCCAAGATAAAAATCAGAAACCCAAGGAGGACTGGAAGAAACCTCAGACTCAAACTGAGAGAGGTGGAATCTTGCAATGAGGGAAATATGTTGAACAACAAGGGTAACATACCAAACAAACAGGAGATTACGCTGATAATAATACTTTTCCTCGTACCATAGGTAGAGGAAGAGGAAGAGGTGGAGTAATAACATGCTTCACATGTGGAAAGAATGGGCACAAGTCTTACGAGTGTCTAGATAAAAAGAAAGAGAGTGGAGAGACTCACATCGCCAAAGCACAGAGGCAGAATATTGAGGCAGAAGATGCTGAAGGCGGAAGATCGCTGACGATGTGAAAATATCTTTTGACACCAGAGAAGGAGATGGAGAGTTCAGTCCAAAGAAACAGACTTTTCGGACTACTTGCAAGACTAAAGACAGGGTATGCAAGGTCATTGTGCACAACAGTAGCACAAATAATCTTGTTTCTACAGAGATGGTAGAAAATCTGGAGCTAGAGACGATTGATCATCCAAGCCCATACAGAGTTTCGTGGCGACAAAAAGGACATCAGGTAACTATCACTAAACAATGTTTAGTTGAATTTAAGATAAGAGTATATAATGATAAGATACTCTGTGATGTTATTCCCATGGATTTTTGTCATCTATTGCTGGGTAGACCATGGCAATATGACAGGAATGTGATTCACGACGGGAGAATGAACACATACACCCTAGAGAAGAATGGGAGAACTCACATGTTGCTTCCAATCAAGGATAAGGAGGTGAAACCTGAAGTAAGTAACACTGTACTTCTCATGAGTGGGAAGGAACTTCTTACAGAGGTCAAGAAGAAGGAAGAACCACAATTCATTGTGGTTAGGAAACCGAAGATTGTTTTGACTAGCACAAGAGTGGATGATTTACCAGAAGAGGTTCAGGAACTACTGGAAGAGTTCACTAACATAGTAGTGGACGAAATACCACGTTTTTTTCCTCTGATCAGAAGCATGAGTCATCATATTGATCTCATACCAGGATCTAGTTTTCCAAACAAAGCCGCATACAGATTGACACTGCAAGGGAATGAAGAGGTCAAAAGACAAGTCCAAGATTTGTTGGACAAGGGATTGGTCAGAGAAAGCTTGAGTCCATGTGTTGTTCCGACAGTACTCAGTCCGAAGAAAGACGGAGGCTGGAGGATGTGTACTAAATCGAGGGTGATTAATAAGATAACCATCAGGTACAAATTTCCATTGCCAAGGATGGATGATTTGATGGATTTCTTGAGTGGAGCAAAAGTTTTTTCAAAGATTGATTTGAAAAGTGGTTATCATCAAATCTGCATGAGAGAAGGTGATGAATGGAAGACAACCTTCAAAACCAATGAAGGGTTGTATGAATGTCTTGTTATGCCATTTGTCTTAACAAATGCGTTGAGTACCTTCATGAGGTTGATGAACAATGTCCTAAGGGAGTTCATTGGAAAATTTGTCATTGTGTATCTTGATGACATACTGATTTTTAGTAAAACAGTGGCAGAGCATCTAAAAAATTTGGCTATAGTCATGCAGAGGCTACAGGAGGAGAAGTTGTTGATAAACATGAAGAATTCATCATTCATGAAGACATAGCTCATTTATTTGGGGTTCATTATTTCTGTAGATAAATTGAGGATGGATCCAGATAAAGTGGAGGTAATCAAGAATTGGCCATCACCGAAGAATACCTTTGAGCTGAGAAGTTTTCATGGATTGTCTAGTTTCTACCGAAAATTCATCAAGAATTTTAGTGGAATTAGTGCACTGATGATGGATACAGGGAAGAAGAGACATAAGTCTTTTGACTGGACAGAAGAGGATGAGAAAATCTTCAATATGTTAAAGAAGAAAATTACGGAACAACCAAATTTGGTATTGCCGGATTTCAAAAAGACATTTCAAGTAAAATGTGATGCAAGTGGATTTGTAATAGGGGCAGTCTTGACTCAAGAAGATAGGCCGATAGCATACGTCAGTGAGAAGATGAATGAAGCAAAAGTGAAATACTCCACTTATGATAAGGATTTCTATGCTATCATTCAGGCATTGAAGAAATGGATACATTACTTAATCCCAAAAGAGTTTGTCTTATACAGTGACAATCATGCATTGCAGTTTGTTACTCAACAGGAAAAGTTGAATCAGAGACATGTTAAATGGGTTGAATATATGCATAAATTTACTTTCATGATTAAACATATTTCTGGTACTGCTAACAAAGTTGCAGATGCTTTGAACAGGAAATGTTTTCTATTGCAGGAGTTCAGAGTCAAAACATTGGGTTTTGATGATCTCAAGGACATGTACAGGGATGATATAGATTTTAAAGGGGTGTATGAAGCAGTTGAGAATCCAATTCTCAGAGACAGAAGCCAATGGGAAGAATACATGATCCAGGAAGGATTATTGTTTAAAGGTAATCAACTTTGTATTCCAAAATGCTCCATGAGAAATAATTTGTTGAAGGAGAAACATAGTGGAGGATTGGCTAGGCACTTTGGTCATGAAAAGACATTCACAAAGTTGAATGAGTCATTTTTTTTGCAAGGAATGCGAGCAGATGTCAAAAGATTCGTGGACAGATGCAGAATTTGCTAGCATTCGAAGGGAAGGAAACAAAATGTAGGGTTTTATCAACCATTTCCCATACCTGAGAGGTCGTGGGATGTAGTCAACATGAATTTCATATTGGGGTTGCCAAGAACACAAAGAGGGTTCAACTCAATCTTTGTGGTGGTGGATAGATTTTCCAAGATGGCATACTTCATTCCATGTCAGAAAACCAGTGACACAACTCACATTGCGAATCTGTTTTTCAAATAAGTCATTCGACTTCATGGCTTACCAAGGAGTATAGTTTTGGATCGAGACACTAAGTTCATAGGACACTTATGGAGGACCTTATGGAAGAAGTTGGGAACTAACTTGTCATTTAGTTTGGCTTATCATCCTCAGATGGATGGACAGACAAAAGTGGTGAATAGAATTCTGGGAGATTTGTTGAGAAGCTTGGGGACAGAACACCACAACCAGTGGGACAACATATTACCATTGGAAGAATTTTCTTATAATGACTCAGTTAACAGAAGCACAGGGAAGATTCCATTTCAAGTTGTCTATGGCATGCAGTCGAGAGGAATTTCTGAGCTGAGAAATTCAGAACCGATTACAACTAGGAGCGCTAGTGCAGAAGATTTCACAGAGGCGATGAAGGAACTTCATAGCCAGGTGAAGGAGTGATTGCAGAATTCGAGCCAAGAATATAAGCGCAAAGAAGATCAACATAGGAGACAACTTCAATTTGAGGTTGGTGATTTGATTCTGGCACATTTGAGAAAGGAAAGGTTCTTGAGAGGAACATATAATAAACTAAAGATGAAGAAAATCGGACCATGCAAGGTCTTGAAGAAATTTGGGGCGAATGCTTACGAGATTGAATTATCCAATGGGATCAGAATTCCTCCGATATTCAATATCTCATATTTTTACCCATATAAAGCTGAGGAAGCAGAAGTAGGAAATGAACAACCAGACATTCAGTGGACAAAATAGATGCCAATTGCAGAAAAGCCGCAGATGGAGTGCATACTGGACAAAAGAGTGAGCCAAAAGACTAGGCGAAATAAATACTTTGAATATTTGGTCAAGTGGAAGGGCCATCTAGTTGAATATGCCAACTGTGAGAATGAAGCAGAGATATATAGGCATGGACACACCGTATGTGAGCTCATGGATAGGAGCCCATGAAAATTTTCAAGCAAGGCAGTATGATGTAGGAGCATCTCAAGTTAGCCAACGTGGAGACAAAAGACAACTGGAAAATAGCCCAGTGGAAATTTTGAAATTATCTTGAAGTTAATGTGCCAACCTTAAATGAGATAATTAAGAAGGAGCACACTTGTAATATTGTAAAGGACTTTGAGTGATCTGCTCTCGTCCTTAGTAGGTAGAAGGCATTTATAATAGTTAATGCAAGTAGATAGAATTTAATTCTAGAATAGGTAGTTTTAGAGCGAGAGAGGGAAACGGTATATAGACACCCTCATTGTGTATTGTAAGAGGGGATGCCAATTGAGAGCATAGAGCATAGAAGAGAAGAAGCAGAGAGCTGTGTAGAAGAACTCCATGTACAGAAGTTCTGGATTTATACAAAAAGGATTTGATTCAGACTCATGGTGTTCAAATATTCTCTGTGTATGCATTTTTGAATGTTATGCTCATGAATGATTTACTCTTTTTGTCATGAAATTTATTTTATGCTATGTATGAATGATTTCTTGTTGAATGTTTGAAATCTGAGAGGAAGGGGAAAAGGAATGAGTTTCAATTGTTTCTCTATCTGAGCAAGAATTCTTGCAAGGAGTGCAGTTGAATTGTCCGCAAGGAGTGCGTTGAAAAAAGGGTTCAAAGGTTTGTCTCTGAAAGCTCAGACAAGATAACTTTTGTTCTCATTTCCTCAGAAGTGCAGTTAGGCACGAGAGTCGTGCAAGGTGTGTGTAGGATGAATAGATTTTCAGGGTCTGTAACTTGAATGAAGTATTGAGAGACTGTTGCTGTAGGGAGTGCACAGAGTCGATAGATTCCAATTCCTTGGAGTGATAGAGGAATTTTCCGCAAGGAGTGTGAGCAGGAGTTTTTTGAAAGACTCGGAGATTGTGCATTGGAATAGTGAGAAGGCGTTGCCAGTTTGCGTCATAGGCAGTTGAGTACCATGGGAAAATGATTTGGTAAAAAGTTGCAGACGTCCTTGAGAAGGAAAGAACGGACGGTCATAATTCTCTGTGGAGAATTCACGAAGTCCCGTGAACCGTCAGATCTCACGGAGGAGAAAGGGAGTTACGACGAGTTCTTTTGAGAGGTTTAATCTCAGGAGAAGAAAAATTGTAGATTTAAGGCAACAAGGGCCGTTGGATTTACAAGTGGGTTTCTATTTCGGGGTTTTGTAGATTGAAGTCTCGTAATCTCTACAACAGGACTCGCAAAATCATGAAACGCGAAGTCCCGAAGGGATGAGAGGATTGTGTGGTCCATATAATTAGTAGGAAGGATAGGTGGCGAACTATCGACACGGAAGTCAAATTTCGTTGACCATTTTGGGGTTTTGTGGGGTGAAGTCAGGAAATCCTTGCATCAGGATTCGCGAAATCGTGAAGTTCGAAGTTCCGACGGAGTGAAGAGTTTTTGAAAGGTCAACCTTGCAAGCACATCAAAATTTCGGTAATTCGGGTTTCAGGAGTCGAGGGGACAAGTTTCTTGACATCGCAACTCCCGAAATCGTGATAAGGAGAAAGGTGACATAGACTGATAAAAGGCCAATCATCATAACTTTAGGTTTCGGGGGTATGAGAGACAAGATGCTTGACCGCAGGATTCGTGGAATTGCGAAGTGCGATCTCCCAAAGCGCAAAGGGAGATTCCATGAGGTTTTGCTGTGGGTTCAGATTTCCCAAAAGGGAAATAGGAGAACCATTTTCGGGAGCTCTTCAGGCCAGTGGAAGAGAAAAGATCCTATGTACATGGACCTTTCGATCTGTAGGTTGAGGAGGCATACGTGCATCACTCATCCAGAAGGAAGAATTCAATGTATCAACTGAAAGGAAAGGCATCCATGTGGTGGGATCAATGTGTGCAAGTGCGACACATTAAAGAGAAGCATGTTACTTGGAAGGAATTCAAGAAGCATTTCGAAAAGAAATACTTGATTAAGAGATACTATGACAGAAAGATGAAAGAGTTCTTTGAAATCAAGCTGGGTAGCATGACCATTGATGAATATGAGTGAAGGTTTTTGGCATTATTGGAGTCTGGAAGGGGTTATTCAAAGGGTTAAGAACAAATCGGAACTTCAACACAACCTATCATCCTGATTCTGATGGAAAAATAGAAAGGGTGAACCAAGTGTTAGAGGACATTCTAAGGATGTATGGGATGGACAAACCATCTAAATGGGAAGACTACCTAAACTTGGTAGAATTTTCCTACAACAATGGGTATCAACCATCACTAAAGATGAGCCCGTTGAAGCACTTTATGGTAGAAAGTGCAACACACCAATAAGTTGGGACAACCCAGCTGATAGGGCAGTGGTTGGGCCAGAGTTTCTCAAAGAAATGGAAGAGAAAATGTTGAATATTAAGAAGAATTTGAAGGCTTCCCAAGACAGGCAAAAAATTTATGCTGATAAGAATAGTACCCACATTGGAGTTTAAAGTGGGTGATAATTTTTTCTTGAAAGTGAAAGTTAACAAAAGTTCCCTGAAGCTAGGAAAATGTTCCAAGTTGGCAGCCAGATATTATGGGCCATTTTAAATGTTAGAAAGGATTGGACCAGTTGCATATATGCTTGCATTTCCTACATCCATGACTGTACATAATGTGTTTCATGTTTCATTGCTTAAGAAATATATACCTGATGCTAATCATGTTATTCCTTGGAATGTGATTCAGGTGGAGCAAGAAGGCATCCTGCAAGTGCATCTGGTGCACATATTGGAACGGAAGGGAAAGCATCTTCGGAATCGAGCCATAGTTCTTGTAAAGGTCTAGTGGACATGGTACGGTCCTGGGGACATGACATGGGAGCATGAGGATGCTATGCGGGAAGAATACCCACATCTTTTTGAAAATTTTGAAAATCTTGTTGATTCTGTGTAAATACGTTGCGCTAAGGATAGTGAAAAAATAAGGGGAGGGGATTGTAATATCCCAAGGACGAGGCCCAATTGTATTTATGAATTGTAACATGTTTTGTAGGCTGGTGAGACAAGAAATTTTAAGCTATGGGATTATGTGTTAGTAGGCCGAAGAGCCTAGGTGTTAAAGGCCAGGAGCATGTTTTGTACATATAAATATTCATATTATTAATATAAAAACATCATTGCGTGTATACCAACCATGATAAAAGAGAATAGGGGACTATACTCCACTAGGATGGGTAAGGGAAAGGAGGTGAGAGGTTGGAAAAAGGGGCTAATCCTAAGGGCTTAAGTCCAAGACAATAATAATTTATTATTATTCCAAAAGTTGATTAGAAGGATATGTTTATATCCTAAGTTCCTTTGGGAGGATGGGGGACTTCCAAATGAAAAGGAATGTGATTCATGAGAAACATGTGTTGGCTCAGGCACATGCAGAATTAAGGGGGAAATTCTTGTTGTTGGGGACAGACTAAATCATTCACTCACACAAGGAGGCTCATGAACACACAATTTTGGCTCTCATGCTCTCACCATATTCACTATGGTAGACCAGTCTACCCCATTTCTCCTCATGAGTTCACTCACGCACTGAGAAATCATGAAGCCAACCATTTATGCCATTGTTGAACCTGTGGCTATTGTGAACCTCTATAATTTACTAATATGTCCCTTTCCTTACCCAACTTATCTATTTTGGTTTGAAGAGGCAGGTTGTCAGGCCTGTGAGAAACTCTCTCTCCAGGTGAGAGAGGTTTTTGTGGATTGAAGAAGCAGGTTGTTAGGCCTATGAGAAACTCTTTCCAGGTGAGAGAGTGTGCTGAGGAAGTGAGTTCTCCTGGAGGGAGTCTCGTAGCTGCTACAGAGCTTTGAGAATTCTGGTCCAACCTATTTCTAAGGCCCAAGGTAAGGGAGGTGGAGCAGTCGATGGAATGTGTGACCGTGAAGGTGTATACTCCTGGGGTGGGACGAGCATGTGGGGAATGAGAGTCTATGAGCAGTGGGCATAAGTGGCTCCTAGGAGAGAATCCTTCCTCTTAAACTGTGTGACTTTCCTATTGACCCTTTCTATCCTAGGAATCCCTTGCCTGATGGATTTTAGTCCCAATTCAGGGGTGACCCACTGTTGAGAGTGATGAGCAATGTGGTCTAAGGCTGGGAGGTTCGTGGAAGGTTTGCACACAGATTGTAGTTTTTCTCTAGGTAAAAGATAAGTATCATTTCCATGTTTAATTATGTATGTTATGCATTTCTGTGATTCTTGAAATGTTATCATGTGTTCTGTTTCATGTAGGAATTACTGTTAATTCCATTTGAGTCTGTATGGTAGAATTAATTCTGTGTTATTTGTTTTAAATTCATTAGAAATGCATGTTATACATATATGTATGTTCCTATGATATGTTTACCAACTGTTGGTGGTTGGGGATGTTACAAATTGGTATCAGAGCTAAGTGAAGTGTACGAGTAGTGACGTTGCCCGACCTGTTGGTGGTTGGGGATGTTACACTAAAAAACATTGTTTAGGGATAGACAAAGTCAAAATGACCTCTTATGGATAGAAAACAAATGACTAGTCCTCATATAGACCTTTCCAACGGGCTATTTTGCACGTAAAACATAGATTGTATGCAAAAGTTACGACCCAGGGAAGTTGATGTACTAACTTACCCAAACGGGGCCCACATGACATTTGGCACTTCATCTTCTAGGTTTAGGGTTTTTGGATGTCTAGGGTTTTTGACATTCCTATTTATTGAAAAAAGACCTTAAGAGCCTCATTTTAATCATCTTCTGGTTAATGAGCGTAGCCATCACATCTCTTCTCAAAGATAAGTCACCACCATTCTAGCAAGCTTTTGTCTGCTGCATTTTACAGTTTCATCTTATTTCCTTATTGAATAGAAACCAGTTTTACTGTATATATGTTATTCTGTGTTAAGCATTTTTTGATAATAATCTGTATTCATTTCGTTTTGCAAATATATTCCAAATCCAAATCAATGAAGACCCCCAAAAAAATTAAGATGCTTGAGGATCAGTGGAGGAAAATCATTTTTGACAAAAAAAAGAAATGAAGAATCAAAAGTAGAGAAATCTAGTTGTAGGATGTAGACAAAAACACCAAAAGTTTCCACCATTTTTCCAACAATTGGAAAAGCATCAATACGGTATGGGGGATTGATAAGGTAGATGGATCTAGCATAAATTTTGTAACATCTCGCTCTTTCACGCATTGAGGAAACTTATTCTTTGAGGACACTCGCATGCAAGTGATTTGGGTTATTATACTATTGGTCATTTTGATAATGATTATGAGATACTATGGATTTGATGATATGTTATTTTCTTGTATTTACCTAGACAGGTGATATTGAATGGGTTCTCTTGAGTGTGTAGGACTCTAGACATTCAAGATACAGAGGCATCAATGAAACCCCTTGGACTCTAAATCGAGTCAGGGAGTGGACTATTGGGGTTTGAATGTTATTGATATGACATATGTACATATGATTAGATGTTATGATGATTGATTATTATTGTTGAAATGATTCATTGATGGATGTAGGATGATGATATCTTTCTAACCAGACTCACATGTGGAGCAGAGGGGTCATGTTGGATAACCAAAGACACTAAGTGAGAGGTGTGGAAACAACCCTCCCACGGCCTACTAACACTCTTGTCGTAGCTCGAACTGTAGGTTAACGATTACCTAGTTCGAGAAGAACCAGGATGTCATGAAGGAAGACTGTGATAGACGCTCACGATGATTCTAAGGGGCGCGCAATAAGGAAGGGAACTTATTCCTTAGAGGCCCTTAGTCTCCCACAATATCACCTAGTGGAGTATTGAATCCAAGGGTTTAACGTCTACCAAATTCATTCAAGAGGCGAGTGGCACCCTTGGAGCACATAGTGCATCTTGAAGGGCATGTCTTGCAAGGAAACTAGAAAGAGGCGAGTGGAACCCTTGGAGCACATAGTGTGTCTTGAAGGGAACATTGTGTAAGGAAAATGGAAGGAGATGAGTGGCACCCTTGGAGCACGTAGTGCGTCCTGAAGGGCACATCGTGATTTTAACTGGTAAGTAAATAAACCTAGTCGTCCTTAAAATGAATGATATGATAAGTAAGGCTTAAAAATAATTTTCCCTAATAAAAATGTCGCCCAACCTAGTGCAATTAAAACCTAGGTCTGAGTAGAACATGTGGTCAAAAATAAATAATAATAATAAATAAACATGTAACAAGAAGGTGGGTAAGAAATTCAAACTTGCTTATTAAAGTCAACATTATAATGGAGGATTAAATTTAAAAAAAGGGGTGATGGTTGTTTTTATCTGCATTTGCTAATTTGATTTTTAGTTAAAATGAAAAGAGGGTAAATGGTTGTTTTATCTACACTTTCTAAATTGATTTTTAGTTAAAAGGGAAAATGGGGGGAACTTAAAAGAAATAGGAAACTTAAGGAAAAGGGGAAACATAAAGAAAAAGTCGAATGTCTAACTTGATAAGTAATATTGTCTTTGGAACTTTCTGATTATGAACTCAACTAGGAATTAAGTAAGGCGTAAGTCATTTAAGAAGTGTAAGGGAATTTTGGGATACTGAGGAGCATTTTTAGCAATGATCTTAGGTGGATGAGGGAAACAATAATATTTAATTAATTAATAAAATTGATTTTCTGGTGCAACTAGGGGATCGGGCAACATGTGTATGGGGGAGGTTTTTCGAATTTAATTTAATGAAAAAGGAATTTTATGAGAATTTTGGAAACATAAAGAAAAAGGTGAATGTCTAACTTGATAAGTAATCTTGTCTTTAGAACTTTCTAATTATGAACTCAACTAGGAATTAAGTAAGGCGTAAGTCATTTAAGAAGTGTAAGGGATGTTTGGGATACCGAGGAGCATTTTTAGGAATGATCTTAGGTGGATGAGGGAAATAAGAATATTTAATTAATTAATACAATTAATTTTCTGGTGCAACTAGGGGATCAGGAGACATGTGTACGGGGGAGGTTTTTCAAAATTAATTTAATTAAAAAGGAATTTTATGAGAATTTGGGAAACTAGTTACTTGAAACCTCTATAAAAAGGATGGAGGAGGAGGAGTATGGAGATCTCATATTTTTATATAACGTTACGTTGCTGAATTTTTATCTTGACTAAACTTTCTCTTATGGGAGTTGGGATACCCAACTCAGGAAATGAGTAGTAGCTCGAACTTGCGAGGCAAGATGGGTGCTAGCACTCTCTGTTACTGTGTTTGTGGCTCCTTTGCAGCTCGGGGGCTCAGGGGGAAGAAGACTACCCCTAGTGTTGGTTCAGAGGTACCGGTGAGGTCACATTGGTCGACAAGCGGGAGCTGGGCAAAGCGCGTGTGGGAAAACGACTCAGAGATTTCACATTTGGCTATGGTATGAATGTGTATATTGTTATTGAATGGTAGTTTAATATTGTTCCTGTGCCTTCATTAATGTACTTCTACTGCGTTAAATATTATGTTTTATTCAGTGTAACACTATCTAGAGATTTCATTTTATCTTTCATAAATTTGTCTTATTGAGCCTAACATTTTATGATCATAGAACTTAATGTCATCCCAATGTTATGCTCATTGTATTTTGAATTGATTTCCCATGGCGAACCCAAACTCTGATTGCAATGAATTATCTGCGGTTTTTTTATTGATTTAATACGAAGAAAAAATGTGCTTTTATCTTTGTCCCTTATCGCTTAAGCTATTAATCTGTGCTTGAGCAGTCGGCCAAGAACCGAATCTATGGTCATCACACTGGTGTTTAAATACTTATATATTCAAATGCCTTGCTTTCCTATGCATGGATAATAAATGAAGGATAAATTTCCCCCAATTATTTATCCCTTACTTATCTCTGTTTTTTTATCTTATGATTAAACTCTAATTAAACTCTATGTCTTGATTGATTAAACACCAATTACACTCTACATTTTAATTGTTTAAACTCTGATAAATCTTTGCGCTTGAAAGATAAATCTCAACATTTTCTTGTGATTGTTTACATCTGCATTTTCTGGTGATTGATTACTTCTGCGTTTTCTTGTGATTTATTATCTTTGAGTTTTCTTGGAGTCTTTACTCAGCCTTGACACCACTAATTTTTACATGATTTACGAAGCCTTTACATAACAGTTACACCACGATTTTCATGGCACATTACCCAACATTCACACCAATATTTTCATGGCACATTACACAACATTCACACTATTATTTTCGTGGCACACTACACAACATTCACACTATGATTTTCGTGGCTTATACACAATGATATCTCATCTATGAATGTTAGTACACAGTGATATATTTACATAGTGATATCTTATTGTTATTCACACATGATTGTTATCACACAATGATATCTCATCCATGATTGTTATTACACAATGATATGGTTGTTGACAATAACATTTTTAATAGATAGCATTATGTTTGTGTTACAATGGTCTCATCCATGATTTTTATTACACAACAATCATGTATATATCAATGACAACGAATTTATAATTGTAATATCATTGACGACGATTTACATATATATTGACTGTGATTTTAGTTATGAGTTTTACCACTGCGATTTTAGTTATGATTTTTACACTACGATTTACCATAATTTCCTTACTTACCACTGCGATTTTAGTATGATTTTACCTCTACGACTTACCACGGTGGTTTTAACACAATGATATATATATGATAGCGATATTATTTAGGATATCACATATCACAACAATATTATTTATGATATCACACCGATATTGTTTGTGATATATCACAGTGATATTATTATGATATCATAGTAAATAAATTTAATATTATGACAGCAATATTATTTAGGATATCACAATGAAATTATTTATGATATCACAGTGATATTATTTATGATATATCACAACGATGTTATTATGCTATCACAATAAATATATTTAATATTATGATAGTGATATTATTTATGATATATCACAACGATATTATTATGCTGTCACAATAAATATATTTAATATTACGATAGCGATATTATTTAGGATATCACATATGACAACGATATTATTTATGATATCACAGTGATATTAGTATGATATCACAGTAAATATACTTAATATATAGTGATAATGATGTTAGATAGTGGTATCATTTTTTATACCAAAAAGGGAATTAAAGGAGTTTATATGTTTCCAGGTATTGGTATAAATTAATGGAGTAATTATATACATGACTGTTATAGATTTCAATTAGTGTGGTTTAATAGTGATAAGGCATTTTAGGGTCATGCATTTCCCGAGTTTCACATCATCTTATGCAAAAGAGTATGTTTATGTCAGTTATCTTAATCTAAGGCATGTATATTTGGGAAGAGTAATGATAGGGTTGAAAGATTAAATTAGGCTTCTACAAGGAATTATGTTAGTAAAGGACAATTGTAGTGAGATTTTTGTTAATAAAATTTTAATTAATTAATAATTGACTTGAAAAAAAACAAGAGAGAGTATTTTAATTGATACATGTTATTGTAGAATGGATTATCGAGGGAATAATTCATAGATGGCTAATCACATCCTTTAATTGAGGTATGCTTGTAATAGAATCTATTGTTCCTTGGTTACTGTCACGCCTACCACTGGTGACGATGTGGTTCCTAATGAGGGGATCATTGCGCACCCTGATGGACAGTTGTGAATGATAACCTGGCCGGAGTCTTGTGCTTCCTGATGGGGGCGTATTGTTCGTTGTAATTTATGTAGGTACTTGGTTCTTCAATGCCTTAATGCGTTGGGTTTGCGCACCATAGAGTTTTCTAGTTATTGGTCATTGAAGTCGTGGTGTTGGGCAGGTAGCTATTTTCATATGTCTTGATTATCACATGTTTTCATCCAGTTACATGATGTGCTAGTATGTTGGGTCATTGTTGTCTATTGCCTCAATGTGTAAGTTGTGTTCTTCGTCAAGTTTTATTGTTTCGTTGATTTCCTTCCTGCTTAAAAAAAAATGTTGCACTTGCTTTGCGTCGCATGTGGTCGTAATGACTTGGGGTTGTTACATATGGTATCAGAGCGGGTTCAACCTTGCGGCTGTGGATCGCCATTCTTTCCACTGCAGTAAACCCTTGATTTTTAACCTAGCACTAGTTAGAACTTTAACATGTCCAGGTAGCGATCTCAATTAGAGGACACCACAGAGGTTTGCAACATGGTGTTGTCAAAGGAGGTGCAACTCCTCCCTAAGTGCCCGCACCCTCACATTCTAACCCGCAAGGGGAATAACAAGTCCTTGGGTTGGATTCGATTGTTGTAAGGGATGATGATGGTCTAACAAGGTCCTTCCAGGGATTGTTATAGGCCTTAATTCACCATCTATACTGAGAAGAGGCTAGGGATCCTGTACCCCTGAGGGTCCACAACGCACCCCAACCAATACCATTAGCTTTCAACGAGAGCTTGAGAGGGATAAGTTTTCAAGTCCACGAGTGCCACATATGGTTCATCCATTGAGACATGGTTGGAGAATATGGCAATGTGCTTTGCGCTTTGCGAATATACCTCCAACATGAAGGTCTTCATGACGATATTTCAACTAAAGGGGAGTGATATTCTATGGTGGAAGATGCCCCTACCGCAATTGAACATGGTTGTCGAAGATGTGTCATGGGAATTGTTAGAGGAACGGTTCTGGAAGAGGTATCTTTCTGAGGAATTCAATGAGCGTCATCTCAACAAGTTCAACGTCGTGTGACAAGGTGACCGTACAGTGCCCAAGTATGAGGCCCATTTTATGGAGTTTCTTCGGTATGATCCGCACCTGAATACTGAGAAAATTAAGGTCAAAAACTTTGTGTTTCGCCTTAATGTCAACATTTATGCAAAGGTTAGAATTCTAATGCCTCAAACCTTGCATGATGTTGTTTAGAAGGACCTCATAGTAGAGGAGGAGCTTATTGGCAGGGTCAGAGAAGGACTCTAGAGAGACCTACAAGGAAAGTGTCATCTGGTGTGCAGCAGCATCAGACACTAGCTAGACATTCACCAGGATATCATGGTTTCCAGATAGGATCCACATTCAATACACCTTGGTGACTAGTGCCTCAGCAACAAAATCCTTACCGTCACTGACTAGACCCTCAGTATTTTGATAGATCCAGGTGCTAGAGGGAATTTTATCTCTGGTGTAGCGCTAAAAATAATTAAGGTAAAGGCAGTCGAACATGACACATTTAGTTTGTAGAAATGGCTTCAGGAGCCAAGCAGAAGGTTGGAGGGAAGATTACGGGTTGTTTCCTTAACCTGGGAGATTTTGTCACCAAGGTCAACCTGTACGTCACAATCTTAGGATCTTATGACATAGTAATCAGTATGGATTGGTTGGAATCACATGAGGTGATACTCAACTGTAAGATGAATTGGTTGAGCTTGGTCGATGACGAGGGACAAAGACGCGTGATTGTAGTTCGAAACCAGGGAGTTTCCATGAGGTTCATCTCTTCCTTATAGCTAAGGAAGATCATGTGCAAGGGATGCAATATTTATGTGATCCTTGCATTAAATGAGAAGGGAGTAGTGGAAGGTCTAGAACACCTTCAAGTGGTGAGATAATTTGTAGATGTCTTCCCTGAGGAGTTACATCAGATGTCGTCAGAGAGTGAGTTGGAATATACCATCGACATAAAACTAGGAATTGAACCGATAGAAAGAATGACTTATTGGATGTCGACCCTAGAGTTACAGGAGTTGAGAATGCAATTGAGGGAGTTGTTGTACCTAGGACTTATACATCCAAGTGTGTCACCATGGGGGGGCACCTGTTATTTTCATAAGGAAGAACGATGGGTCCTGGAGACTCTGCATTAACTACTGTTAGTTGAACAAGCCAACGATCAAGAATCAATATCTATTTCCAAGGATTGATGATATGTTTGATCAGATGAAAGGCACGACAATGTTTTCAAAAATAGACTTGAGATCAAGGTATCACCACTCATGGATCAAGGAGGATGACATCCCTAAGACCACATTTAAGATGAGGTTGGGACATTACGAGTTTACTGTTTTACCTTTTGGACTAACAAACGCCCTTGGAGTATTGATGAGTTGATGAACAAGGTTTTCTATGAATACTTCGACATGTTCATACAAGTATTCATTGACAATATTTTATTTACTCTTGGACGATGGAGGAGCATGATGAGAACTTGCGCTTGGTACTACAGTGTCAATGAGAGAAACAATTGTATGGGAAATTGTCTAAATGCTTGTTTTATCAATCGAGAATTCATTACTTAGGACATGACATCTCTGGTGAAGGTATCATCATGGATCCAACAAAGGTCAAGGATATTATGGAATGGCCTGCATCGACAAATGTCCCTGAAGTGCGTATCTTCATGGATTTAATAGGATATTATTGATGGTTCATCGAGGGTTTTTCAAAGATAGAAAATCCGATCAAAGAATTGTAAAAGAAGAACAAGAAGTTTGTTTGGACTGAGAAATGCACGGAATCATTTTGGAGGCTCAAGGAGCTGTTGACAACAACACCAATACTAAAGGTCCCTAAAATGGATGTAGAATTCTTGATATGCACTAACACATCCAAGGAATTATTAGGCAGAGTCTTGATGCAATATGATCAAGTGATCTCTTACATCTCGAGGAAGCTGAAAAGGCATGAGGAGAATGATGTGATGCATGATTTGGAGTTGTTAGCCATTGTTTATGCCTTGAGAGTTTGGAGACACTACCTTATTGGATGGAAATTTGAACTAAAAAAAGGACAACTGTGGACAACAACACATCTTTACGCAAAGCAACTTGAATGCACGACAACGTTGTTGGTTGGAATTGCTTAGCGAGTAAAATTTCGAGATTACTTACATAAAAGGAACAATGAATAGAGTGGAAAATGCATTGAGTCAGAGGCCATGCATCTTTTCGGTGATTCCTCTCTAGATGAATCACGTGAAAATATTCTAACCTTACAACGCAATGATGACTAGTACAAAGAGGTCGAGGATGTTATCGAACAAAACACAATGATGGTACCAAAATTTGAAGGATTTAATATGGACAACGATGAATTATTGAGATTTAAATTTTGAATTTGCATACTGCCCAACGATGAGTTGAGGAGTTTCATCCTAAACGAGGCTCACAGAGAAGTGTACATGGCTCACTCGGGAGTCACGAAGATGAGTGAAGACATTAAAACTTTATTCTTATGGAAAGGAATGAAGGTATACATAGTCAACTACATCGCAAGATGTCTAGAATGTCAGTAGGTGAAAGATGAACATAGACATCCGACAAGATTACTACAACCACACGCAATTCCAGAATCAAAATGGGAGGTCATTTCGATGGATTTCATTGTTGGATTTCCACTAACGACAAGGAGACACGAATCAATTTTTATGGTAGTTGACACTTTGAAAAAGAGTGCTCATTTTATTCATATGCGTACGATGTATCAGTCACATGACATAGCTATAGTTTTCATTAGCGAGATTGTGAGGCTGCATGGCATGCCTAAGAGGATTATATCCAATTGAGGATCAATGTTTACTGGATGATTTTGGACTAGTTTCTAAGAGGCCTTGGGAACCCAACTTAACTTTAGTACCATGTATCACTCAGAGATAGAAAGGAAGATGGAAAGAACAAACCAAATCTTGGAGGACATGATGTGTATGTACGTGATGGATCAACATAAGCATTGGCAATAATTCTTTTGACTGGTAGAATTCCCATATAACAACAGTTATCAAAGCACCATTAAGATGGCCCCTTTCGAGTTTCTTTATGGGAGACTGTGTCATACACCTTTGAGTTGGGATCGTCTTTAGGATAGGGTCCTGGTGGGACCAGAACAAATCCAAGAAATGGAAGATCAAATACAAATAATAAGACAAAGGATCAAGGAAGCGTAGGATCGGTAGAAGAGTTATGTTGATGCGCATCGTGTCGACCGTAGTTACAAAGTTTGTGATCGAGTCTTCTTGTGGGTAAAACTACATAAGATTTCGATCCATTTTGGAAAGGGTGCTAAACTCTCTCCTAGGTTTTTGGGACCTTTCAAGATTGTGGAAAGGAAGGGGAACATGACCTATCGACTAACCTTTTCTAATTCTTTGAGGCATGTGCACAATGTATTTCACATATCTGTTTTGAGACATTATATTAGTGATCTCACACATGTTATTGACATAAGTTCCTTACAGGCACTTGATGATGGTGTGCTCATGGTAGAGCCAATCCACATTCTGGACCATCGCATTCGACAACTACGACGTCAAATAGTAGATCAAGTCAAGGTCCAGTGGGACAACTATAGTCCACACTCAATGACCTGGGAGTACGCATATGATATGTGCAAGCAGTTTTTGTTTTGAGAGATATACTTATGATACTGTGATATGCTTTATTTTGACACTTATATACAGTGAAAATTCAGGATGAAGTTTAAACCAATAGTGGGTGTATGTAACATATTGTTCTTGCGTGCACTGAGTGAACTTATTCTTTGAGGAAACTTGCATGCAAGTGATCTAGGTTATTATACTATTGGTCGTTTTGATAATGATTATGAGATATTATGGATTTGATGATATGTTATTTTGTTGTATTTACCTAGACAAGTGCTATTGACTGGGTTCTCCTGAGTGTGCAGGACTCTGGACATTGAGGATGCAAAGGCATCGATGAAACCCCTTAGACTCCGGATTGAGTCAAGGAGTGGACTATTGGGGTTTGAATGTTTTCGATATGACATATGTACATATGATTAGATGTTATGATGATTGATTATTATTGCTAACATGATTCATTGATGGATGCAGGCTAACGATATCTTTCTGACCAGAATCACATGTGCACTAGAGGGGTAACGCAGGACAACCATATACATTGAGGGAGAGGTTAGGCAGCATCCCTGCCACAACCTACTAGCACTCCCACCGTGGCTCGAACTGTAAGTTAACGATTACCTAGTTTTATAAGACCCATGATGTCATGAGGGTAGACTATGACAGTCGCTCATGATCATTCTAAGTGACACACAATAAGGTAGGGGCCTTATTCCTTAGAGGCCCTTAGTCTCCCACAAGATCACCTAGCAGAGTATTGACTCCAGGGGTTTGACATCTACCAAAGTCATTCAAGAGGTGAGTGGCACCCTTGGAGCACATAGTGAATATTGAAGGGCACGTGATGAAAGGAAAACAGAAAGAGCCGAGTGGCACCCTTGGAGCACGTAGTGTGTCTTGAAGGTCACGTCGTGCAAGGAAAATGAAAGGAGGTGTGTGGCACCGTTGGAGCACGCAGTGCGTCCTGAAGGGCACGTCGCAATTTTAACCGGTAAGTGAGTAAACCTAGTCAGACTTAAAGTGAATGATATGATAAGTAAGGTTTAAAAACAATTTTCCCTAATAAAAATTCCACCTAGCCTAGTGAAATTAACACCTAGGTCTAAGTAGAACATTTGGTAAATAATAATAATAATAATAATAATAATAAATAAACATGTAACAAGAAGGTGGGTAATAAATTCAAACTTATTTATTAAAGTCAAAATTATAATGGTGGATTAAATTTTTAAAAAGGGGTAATGGTTGTTTTTATCTACATTTGATAATTTATTTTTTAGTTAAAAAGAAAAGAGGGTAAATGGTTGTTTTTTTTATCTACACTTGCTAAATTAATTTTTAATTAAAAAGGAAAAAAGGGAAAATGGTTGTTTTATCTACGGTTGCTAAATTCATTTTTATTTAAAAACGAAAAAGGTGTAAACTTAAAATAAATAAGAAACTTGAGGAAAAGGGGAAACATAAAGAAAAAGTTGAATGTCTAACTTGTATGGAATCTTGCCTTTGGAACTTTCTAATTATGAACTCAACTAGGAATTAAGTAAGGCATAAGTCATTTAAGAAGTGTAAGGGAATTTTGGGACATCGAGGAGCGTTTTTAGGAATTCTCTTAGGTGGATGAGGGAAATAGGATTAATTAATTAATTAATAAAAATGATTTTCTGGTGCAACTAGGGGATCGGGTGACATGTGTACGAGGGAGGTTTTTCGAAATTAATTTAATGAAAAAATAATTTTATGATAACTTGGGAAACTAATTACTTTCAACCTCTATAAAAAGGATGGAGGAGGGGGAGTATGGAAATCTCATCTTTTTGTGTAATGTTACGCTGCTAAATTTTTGTCTTGACTAAACTTTCTCTTGTGGGAGTTGGGATACCCAGCTCAGGTAACGAGTGGTAGCTTGACCTTGCGAGGTGAGTTGGGTGCTAGCACTATATGGTATTGTGTGTGGCCCCTTTGCGGCTCGGGGGGCTCAGGAGGAAGAAGAGTACCCCTAGCATTGGCTCGGAGGTACCGATGAGGTCACGTTGGTCGATAAGCGGGAGCTAAGCAAAGCACGCGCAGGACAATGACTTAGAGATTTCACATTTGGCTACGGTAAGCATGTGTATACTTTTATTGAATGGTATTTTAATATTATTCCTGTGCCTTCAGTACTATACTTCTACTCTGTTAAATATTATGTTTTATTCAGCGTAACAGTATCCAAAGATTTCATTTTATCTTTCAACAATTTGTCTTGTTGAGCCCAATGTTTTATGATTAGAGAACTTAATGTCATCTCAGCCTTATGCTCATTGTATTTTGAATCGATTTCCCATGGTGAACCCAAACTCTGATTGCAATGACTTCTCTGCGTTTTTTTTTATTGATTTAATATGAAGAAAAAATGTGTTTTTATCTTTGTCCCTTATCCGTTAAGTTATTAGTCTGTGCCTGAGCAGTCGGCCAGGAACCAAATCGATGGTCATCACTCCGGTGTTTAAAGACTTATATATTCAAATTCCCTACTTTCTTGTGCATGGATAATAAGTGAAGGATACATTTTGCCGAGCTATTTGTCCCTTACTTATCTATGCATTTTTCTCTTATGATTAAACTCTATGTCTTGATTGATTAAACTCTGATTACACTTTATGTTTTAATTATTTAGACTCTGATAAATCTATGTGCTTGAATGGTAAATCTCTGTGTTTTCTTGTGATTGATTACATATGCATTTTTATGGTGATTGATTACTTCTGCATTTTCTTGTGATTGATTATGTCTGAGTTTTATTGGAGTCTTTACTCATCCTTCACACCACTAATTTCTAGGCGATTTACCTATCCTTTACACAATAGTTACACCACAATTTTTGTGGCACATTACCGAGCATTCACACCACTATTTTCATGGCACATTATACAACATTTACACTATGATTTTCGTGGAACACTACACAACATTCACACTATGATTTTCGTGGCTTATACACAACGATATCTCATCTATGAATGTTAGTACACAACGATATATTTACACAACGATATCTTATTATTAATCACACAACGATATCTCATTTGAACAATGATATGGTTGTTGACAGTAACATTTGTAATAGATAGCATTATGTTTTTGTTACAATGATCTCATCCATGATTGCTATTACACAATGATCTTGCATATATCAATGACGGTGAATTTATAATTGCAATATCATTGATGACGATTTACATATATATTGACTGTGATTTTAGTTATGATTTTTACCACTGCGATTTTAGTATGATTTTACCTCTGCGACGTACCATAGTGGTTTTAACACAATGATATATCTATGATAGCGATATTATTTGGGATATCACATATCACAGCGATATTATTTATGATATCACAACGATATTATTTAGGATATATCACAACGATATTATTATGATATCACAGTAAATAGATTTAATATTATGATAGCAATATTATTTAGGATATCACTTCTCACAGCGATATTAATTAGGATATCACATCAATATTATTTATGATATATCACATCGATGTTATTATGCTATCACAGTAAATCTATTTAATATTATGATAGCAATATTATTTATGATATATCTCATCGATATTATTATGCTATCACAGTATATATATTTAATATTATGATAGAGATATTATTTAGGATATCACATATCACAATGATATTATTTATGATATATCACAATGATATTAGTACGAGATCACAGTAAATATATTTAATATATAGTGATAATGATGTTAGATAGCGGTATCATTGTTGATACCAAAAAGGGAATTAAAGGAGTTTATATATTTCCAGGTATTGGGATGAATTAATGGAGTAATTATATACATGAATGTTATAGATTTCAATTAGTGTGGTTTAATAGTGATAAGGCATTTTAGGCTCATGCATTTCCCAAGTTTCTCATTATCTTATGCATAAGAGTGTGGATATGTCATTTATCTTAATATAAGGCATGTATGTTTGGGAAGAGTAATGATAGGGTTGAAATATTAACTTAGGCTTCTACAAGGAATTATGTTAGTAAAGGACAATTGTAGTGACACTTTTGTTAATAAAATATTAATTAATTAATAATTGACTTGAAAAAAAACAAGAGAGAGGATTTTAATTGATACATGTTATTGTAGAATGGATGGATGCTCAAGGGAATAATTCATAGATGGCTAATCATGTCTTTTAATTGAGGTATGTTTGTAATAGAATCTGTTGTGCCTTGATTACTTTCACACCTACCGCTGGTGACAGCGTGGTTCCTGATGAGGGGATCATTGCACACCTTGATGGATAGATGCGAATGATAACCTAGTCGGAGTCTTGTGCTTCCCGATGGGGGCATATTGTTCATTGTAATGGTACTTGGTTCTGCAATGCCTTAATGCATTGGGTTTTCATGACGTAGAGGTTTCTAGTTACTGGTCGTCGAAGTTGTGTTGTTGAGCGGGTAGCCATTTTTATCTGTCTTGATTATCGCATGTTTTCATCCAACTGCATGATGTTCTTGTATGTTGGGTCGTTGTTTTTTATTTCTTGAATGCATAAGTTGTGTTCTTCATCAAGTTGTATTGTTTCGTTGATTGCCTTCTTGCTTAAAACAGAAAAACCTATGCACTTGCTTTGTGTCGCATGTAGTTATAACGACTTCGGGTTGTTACAAATGCTTTCTTTAATATGCCATCATATCGAGTGTGACACTTAAACAATCCTTTTAATAAATAATCGAGAGCCACGACTAAATAAATCCTCAAGATAAAAACATTTTTCACAAGCTTCGTAAGCCAAGAGGATAACCAAGGCCTAATGGTTAAAATTAGCAAATGAGAACTACTCAGAACCTTATGAATGTTTCAAAAGGACAAAATTTCAAGTCCACATCGACTTCCTATGATTTTTTTCTAGGCTTCTATGATTTCATCGAAAATGATCTTTTGAAAGTGGTTGAATACTCTCATACCACACGTCAAAATCTAGTATCTTTAAACACTACCTTTTTTTCCCTGATTTCGAAGATTGATAATCCCTATAAATTTGAAATATTCAAGCCTATATCTCTCTGTAACTCTATTTACAAAATTACTTCCAAAATTATTTCTTGTAAACAAGTAGTGGGAGTAGAACAAGAAGGGATAGTCCACTCAATTAAGAAAAGAAACTATAAATCCTTGAGTCTAAAGGTAGACCTCTAAAATTCCTTTGACCAAGTAATTTTGTCGTATCTCGAAATCATCCTCATTCATATCAGATACTTTCACTCCTTTTTCATTTGGGTTCTGATTTGCATCATCTCAACATCCTTTTACATTCTTCTAAATGGTTATGCATCTCCTTTATTCAGAGTTGCATGCTAAATTAGACAAGGTTTCCCTCTATCACCTCTTATTTTTATTCAAGTCATTGAGGGACTTAGCATGTCTTTAAAGGAAGCCACTACCACTGATAGCCTCAAAGTTATAAATATAGGCCCATATTGTAACACAACTCACCTTATCTTTGTGTATTACATACTCATCTTTTGTGAGGGTTCAAGGATCATAATAGAAAAAATTCATGAGATCATATATCTCTTGTGTGATGTCATAGGGATGCAAATCAACACTAATAAATCCTCTTTACTATTATGGGGTCTCTAAGATATTGAAATATGTATATCACTCAAAATTTTCCCTATCAAATAAGTGATTTCAAAGCTAGAGTACAATATCTTGGATTCCATCTAAAAGAGAATCAATATAGGAAATCACATTGGCTATGGCTCTTGGAAATTATGGAAAAAAGGTAAACATTTGGTCTCGAGAAGATGGTAAGAATACGTGAAGAAAGAAATGGTACTTTCCTCTTGGAAAATTCTAGTTGTTCCAAAATCGTTAGAAAATTGTGTTTCCAATTCGTTTGGTATATACATGATGGGAAGAAACAAATGATACTTTCCTCTTGGTAAAGGATAGTTGTTCCAAAATCTCTTAGAGGTTTGTGGTTGAAAAATGTCTTCTTATTCTCAAAATCCCCTGCGCATAATAATTCTTATAGGCTCATACAAGGCATAGGGATTTGGGCACAATTCATCAAAGAAAAATATTTCCCACAAGAATCTGTTATGGACTAGAGCTATATTGTCTACTTTCCACTTGGTTGGAAACTATCTAGTTTGGAAAATTGGAAGTAATGAACAATTTTTAATTGGATTAGACCCTTAGATAGGAAGTAAGTAAGCAAAAGAACTCCCATCCCACCTAATCTTTGAGTTCCAAAGAAATGGTTACTATACATTAAGAAAAATATCTTACTAGAACCAGATAATAGGGTAGCAGAGATGGTTATACTGAATATAAATAAGTCTTAGAGAGGAAGGTGTAGAAACATAGAAAAATCACATAAAAATCCTCTAAATCTCACTTGTGACTCTAATTGAGAATGATTATCAAATAATTTGGTCTTTGAACCCAAGTGGAAAGTATGAGCCAGAGTTTATTTATAAGGCTTTAACATAAGAGAATAGGGAAGACCCACATATCTATTGGGGAAAAAATCCTTGGAAATTTTAAATTTCTGACAAAAGAAAAAAAATCATGTGGCTCCTTTTAAATAATAAGGCACTCAGATAATCTCCAAAATATAATGTTTGAAGGACTAGGATGATGTTTCCTATGTAATCTTGAGTTAGAATCAAATTCTCATCTTATACTATTCTACAATTACACTACAAATGTATGGAAGGAGGTATATAAAATAACATGGATGCAAAATGAATGGAGAGGAAATTCTATAAATGAAGCTCTAAAATCCAAAGATTCTAGTCTAGAAACCACGAATTATAAATCCATTCCTCTTACCATTGCATGTGAGGTCTAGTTAGCAAGGAACTCAATGTTGTTTGAAGATAAATAAATTGTCCCTTTGAAATCTTCCATGAAAAGAATAGACATCCTATCAACATTCCCTCGAATCACAAAGGAACACTCTCTATAAAGGACACTCCTTGATCCTATAAATAGGAAATTCCCTAGGAGTTTCTCTATGGCACATATCAAAGAAATCCTCCATGGAGAGGATCTAGGGTGTTCTACACATAACTAGTACTGTTTCTAATAGCTAGTAGCACATAACTACTATCTAGTGACACACAGTCACTTCCAATGGTATACAACCATTGTAGTTGTAAACGTTTCGTCACACATGGAACTCCCATGTGGACTTCTAGAGGCTACTCCCTCTAAAAACACTAGGGTCAACTCCCGATAGTGTGTGATGTCAAGTTCAACATCCTTGACATGTCCTCATGTGCTCTCCAAAAGGGACATTGGGATATAAGCCCAAACCCACTTATCCCTTCTCAGATAAGTGTCCTCATAGATCAACTCGTATCTATCACAGATGAGTACAATCTGGAGAATGTCTATCACAGATGACACTCCCATGTGGACTTTTAGAGTCTACTCCCTCTAGAAACACTAGGGTCAGCTCCCCATAGTGTGTGACATCAAGTTCAACTTCCCTGACATGTCCTCATGTTCTCTCCACAACAGACATTGGGATATAATATCAAACCCACTTATCCCTTATCGGATAAGTGTCCCACTTATCCATTCCTAGATAATTTTCCTTACTGATAAACTCAACTCAGTCATATAGGAGTATGATCTAGAGAATGTGTTAGGAAGATGAAAACATCAACACTCCCTGTCAGCGAGGGAGGTATTCTTTGCCATGCCAAGTATGTTAAGAAAGTACTCTAACTTTGTCTTGGTTCAGTAAGAACATCAAAAACCTGCTCATCCGTAGGAAGGTATTGCAACAATACTTCCTTCTTCTGTACCATATCTCAGATGTAATGGTACTTGATATCAATGTATTTCTATTTTTCATAAAACACTAGATTCTATGATATCTTCACACAACTATGGTTATCGCAATGAATAACGATCAAATCCAACATATTTCCAAATAAATCAACAAGGATATTGTGAAACCACATTGCTTTATAGTCCACACTTAATGCAATGTACTATGTTTCTATAATGCTCAAATCCATAAAAGTCTATTTCTTTCTACACCAGGAAACCATGGAAAATCCTAAAGTGAAGCAACACCCGAAGGTGCTCTTCCAATGCACTGTGCTCCCTGCCCAATCAGAGTTAGTATATTCCTGCAATCTCATGTCAATACTATAATTATATCTCAGACCATGTCCAACTGTTCCTTGCCGGTATCTCAATACATGCTTCGCAACAATCCAATGTGTCTCTCTCGACTAACTCATAAATTGGCTAAGTACACTCACTTCATCAAAAATATATAGTCTGATGTTAACTAGATACATCAATGATACAATCAATTGTTTGAACAAGTTCAGATCAATCTCATTGGAATCATAAGAATACACACTTAGTTTCTTCATATTCGTCACTATTGGTGTAACCATGGGTTTATAGTTCAACATCCCAAACTTATTCAATATCTAAATTTTGTACTTCCCCTGACTTAGGGAGATCTCATCAGTTCTCTACCACACCTCTAGTCCCAAGAAGTAGTGCATCATACCAAATTACTTCATCTCAAACTTAGAGGCCAACACATGCTTTCATTCAACAAAAAGTCTCTTTGTACCGATGAGAAATAAATCATCAATGTTGAGGACCAAAATAAGGGACTTGCCATTAACAGTCTTGTAGTATAGGTTGGGATCAACAAGAATTTTGTTAAATCCAAAAATCATCAGGTGTCCATCAATCCTCACATACCAATCTTGAGGTTTCTGCTTGAGTCCATACAGGACCTTCTTCAACCTACACACATGAAAATCCTTCTCATGCATCACGAAACCATGTGGTTTCTCAATGTATACTTCTTCCTGAATCTCTCCATTGAGAAAGGTTTTCTTCACATCGATCTTGTGTACTTTCCAACCCACGAATGTTGCAAGGGAAATAATCATCCAGATATAATTGTATTGAGAAACATGAGAAAATTTATCCTCATAATCTATTCCCTCCATCCGAGAGAATCCTATAGCAACAAATCTCGCTTTTTTCTTCTCGATGCTCCCGTCAACTGTGTGTTTGATCGTATAGATCCACTTGGAAGTAATTATAAACTTTCCCTCAGTTCTTGGAATAAAATTCGACACATCATGTTTTCATGATGGACTGATAATCCTCCATCATTGCATCTATCCATAATGTCTTACTAGATGCCTCCTCATAACAGGAAGGCTCAAAATTAATGATGTGGCACATAGTTGTGGCATAGAAAAAATATTTCTTAGTTCTCTTGATTTCTCGGAAGATACCACAAGGGGTTGCATGTCCTTCTACCTCATGTAGAGTATGACAATCCCATGTAAGTCTCTTCCGACCTACTGCAATATCTCTGGGAACATCAAGTGGAGCTATAGGATCAACGAGAGCAATTGTATCAATAAGCTCAATTATCCCCCTCTTAGTTGTTGAAGGGTGAGGGGGAGAATGCACCATCTCTTACTTTCTCTAGCTATCAATATCCATGTAATATCCTTTATATCTCCTGAAGGTTACCTCCTTTTCAAAGGTAACATCTTTGCTTACCTCAATCTGTCTCTGACCAGGGGTATAGATCTAGTATTCCTTTGAAGACTCGTTGTACCCCACAAATGTACCCTTTCTTCCTGAAGGGTCTAGTTTGGTCCTTTTCTCCTTGGGTCCATGAATGTATATTGGAAAACCAAATATCCTGAAGTGACCAACCTCATATTTCACTCATGAACTATGTTCATACCAGACATCTTATGGTTCCCTCATGAAACACATATCTAAGACATGTTGAGGTTCCCTCATGGAACCAATGTCTCACAAGACATATCAAGGTTTCCTCGTGAAACCAATGTCTTGGTTCCTTCATCTGACCTTCTGAGGAATGTCATTATGAATTCCACATTACCCCTTGCTAGTCCACACAATACCTTCCGGGGAGATTTTCATGCCATGGGCTACAGGGAACATTCTTCTAATCAGGTTACTACATGATCCATACAATAATGTTAGTCCTAGACCTCTTTGTCTTAATCAGGTCACCATTTGTGCCATTGGGGAATGTCAGTCTTGGAACTGAGAGTGGCTCAACAACTACTCCGTCATGAGCTAGAGGTGAATCCTCCTCCATCTCTTCTTCCTCTAACACTGAAGGTATCTCTTCCTCCTTCTCTAAAGGTAAGTCAATATCTTCTCCATCTGGATGTAGTACCGCCTCCCTCTCTATATGATATTGTCAACTAGGTAGTGGATTGCAATTGAATTTAGTGAAGACTTTTCTGGTTGTTTTAATCTACAGGCTATAACCTTGGAGATCTGAATCTCAATTTTAGCTCATATCCTCTTCTAAATGTTTTATTTTCAGCATAGTTTACTTATTCTGGGTGGATAAGTACCACTCTTTACTAAATGGGAACATTATGTTTGGTAGATGATTTTTTTAATTATGCCTGAAATGGTATTATTTGCTAATTTGGATTCTAAGTTGGACGCTCATCTATGTGGAGTGTCCATTGATATTTTGCTATTCAGATTCTGAGTAGATGTGGAGTGTCCATTGATATCTAGTTGTTCAGATTCTGAGTTGCGCGCTCATGTATGTGGAGTTTCCATTGATATTTTCTGTTCAATTAGCTATGTTCAAAAACTTTCCTTCACTTATCTTAAGTTGACTTACTTTATTATATTAAATGGGAAGTTATATATATATTAATTTTATTTATTACAATTTTTTATGATAAAAATATTTAGAAGGAAGGAAATTCCCCTACCTGGTTAAATTCAATAGGAAATCATTTTAACTTGGGGAAATAAAAGATATCTAGCAGCTTCAAACTCCTAAGCTTATGCACATCCAGAAGCTATTCCAAACTCTCAGAATTCCACAATTGAAAATGAGTCAAATTTTGAAATGCAGAGAAGTTACTTTCGATTTTAAGAACGTGCGAACATTGTAAAGTGATCCTTCTCAACTTTGACATGTTGAATATGTCATCAGGTAATCTGTCATCAATGTAAGTTGTAGTTGTGTGTCTCCATTTGAAGCATGCTCCCAAATGTAACCTCTCCTCAAAGTCACAGACCCCCACTTCCTATACAGGAGTAGGGAAATAGGAATGTCAAGTAAAAATAAATGGTATAAGTACTTGGTTTCACACTTTAATGAGGATTTCCCAATACTCAACTTAAAGTGCCTCCAAAGAAGTCCTAAATATTGAAGACAAATTTTAAACCTAAATCTTGAAGACAAAGTTTAAATCATCAAATTTCTGTAATCATTCTTCATAATTTCAAATGGTTAGTTTGTCCAATCTCTTATCAATTGGTTTTTTGATTTATTCAACTAGGATTTCAATCTATCTATTGCTCAACAAAGTTTGGGAACATGTGATTATGGCTTAGTTGGATTTAGGAATTTTTCATCTAGAGGCACACCCTGTGCAGGGCATATGGCCATTTAAAGATGAAGTGCCACAAATTAACTAAATGAGTCTCTCAGGCATAAATACCACAACTTTGGTGAGGTGTGAGGTAATATAAATATTGAAGGAAGAGTTTTGTTGTTTTAGCCTTGCAAACAAATAACAAACTGCAACAAATACATCCTCTTGTACTGGAAAATTGAATGGTCCATCCAATTGGTTGGCATTGGATATTTGTATGACTATTAGATGCTTAATAAATAATCCCAATTGGGTTAA